>CM062804.1:741646956-742226956 GCA_031772625.1 Pinus tabuliformis
CCAATTTTGGGACCTTTCCTTCCCAACCTTCACTCTCTTCCTATTGCCTTCTTATAAGGTGTCTTGTTGATGGAATCAAGTCTAATGAGGTTTGAGTCCATAAATGACATATCTATCATGTTCCCTTTCACATAAAAATATGACTTATACATCCAAACTTAGACTATAACCCCCCACCTCCACCCCACCCCACCCCACCCCAAGGTTCATATCACCATTCTCAAGTGGTTTATTTGTTGCTAGCATGTAGTATATGGAGTTCACCAACATGTTGGAGTTTTTGGTATAGACAAATGTTTAAGGGTATTAATAAGAATGATTTATGCACAATTACTCCTCTTCCTTAATATGCAAATATTGATAGTGTAAAGGATAGGCAAAGGGAAAACCTGGATAGGATAGATCCTTGAATGGATTGTTGATGATAGACCAACATAAGGGTGATATTCACATTGTAAACTCCTTTATGATCCTACAAAAAATTGTCACACTAGCAAACAATAATATAAAAACACTCACTTGATGAATAAAATAGAAACCAAATCAATGCAAAAATGAAATAGTCATTACAATGTATATTCTCTAAGGGGACAATAACCCAAAAAATTATATTAATGAAAAACAAGGATGAAGTTCAAATAAAATATTGAATTATATAATCTAGGAGCAATCATAAATATGACCTTGTTGTAGCCTCTACAACAACACCCAAATTTTTTTAGGCATACCCGAAATTTTGGGTCTCCTTATGCTTGCCCCAAGCCATTAGGGTCTTGATCTAGTTTTCGTCTGGTTTTTCTCCCACCCTTCCTATCAAACCTTGTTGATGTGCCCACTCATGCTTTACATATTGTACTTGCGCATCATGTTTTTATCTCAGATTTTGAACTTATAATTGCATTATTGTTTTGGAGGTTAGTAGCTTTAGCAATGCATTAAAGATCTCATCTGAATTCAAGTATTTGTCTTGCTATAATGTATACTACAATGCAGTAAAAGAATATTGTGTCAATAAACATGACATCACTCTAGTTGCATTAGGGTTTATGAAGCCATTATTTTTCCATGCATTCTTGAAACCCTAAATTGCATCTTTAGCTTTAACTTCTAAAATATGAAACATCATTATTATTTAATTAACCTATGGCTATTGTGCTATGTAGGTAACACATTCAGGGCCTTATTAAGGCATGATGGACGAATGGAGAAATATATATAAAATACTGCTTAAGATAAAGGATTTTTTAAGCTATGGTTACTAATGATAATTGCATTATAACGCTGCATTGGGTTCACTTACCACATTAGTGTGAAAAAAAAGCATGAATGATAATTGCATTATAACGCTGCATTGGGTTCACCGACTACATTAGTACGAAAGAAAAAAATTATTTCAATATATATGCAACCCAATGCTAAGGGAGCAGGTTTTGAAAATCTCACATGCAAGGCTTTCCCATATGTTAACCCTACCTCAAAATGGCATGTTATATGACATTTATATATAAATAGGAGTCCTCGATAGATGCTTTGACAAGGGTGTTCATGGCTAATAACAAGTTGTGCATTGAAGGAAGCCAACATGGACACTAAGGCATAACGTCCTTTTCATATACAAGAAAAAAATGCCCAGGGATAACCTTTTATAAAGCCTGCGTATATGAGGCCTTGGAACATATCCTTCTGACTCATACTAGACTATTTTAAGCTATTGACATATGACAACGTGCAAGGGAAGAAGAACCATGGACATGTGCATTGTTAAGGTGCAATGGAGACCACAATGGCCAACACATGTGTTATAAGGAAATATAGTGTCTATTCAGAGCTGCTAGTCCCACTAAGACGGGTAGCTATCTGAGAAAGAAGCAGAGAGTACCAACCTCAGTCTTCCACTTGGCTCCTTGCTTGTTTCCTTTCCCCTTTGACAGAATCTCGCCACTGCTTCCTTACTTATCCCGCTTCAAAGAGCACCTGTAGATTCACAACAACATATTACCATCAAAGCATAGAGATCTTTCATTGTAAACAATATAGGATTAGAGATATATTGACCATACAAATGCATATATCAACACAATATTCAGAGATACACAAGAATATGGAGGAAAACTCAAATAGATTTATTAGTAAAAGTAGTAGAAGAGAGGATTACAACCACTTGGTCTGACCCACCACCATCCTCCCAGCTTGAAAGCCCTCTTCACCTCGCACAAAGCAAGATCACCCAACAATGTCTTCAAAGAGAAACTGGTAGCACCTCTTTGTAAATTACCAAATTCCAACCTTTGGATCTCTAGGATGAGGGATCCATTTATAGATATTTGCAGGGGGGTGAGTCAGCTTCTGGGATTTTGATTAGTGTCAGGGTCTCCACCTAGCAAACTACTTGTGCCATTTGTCTGCTCCCGCTCATCGTACCCTACAGAAGGGCTTTCCAGTATGCATCGCACTTTTTGCATGTGGCAGGTGAGATGCATCACACCCTTTGCACTGGGCAGTCTGTATGGTCCTGATTTGACCAGTTCTGAGTGGTTTTTCATGGAAAACTTCTGGGAGATGATGTAATCAGCTGACCTTGCTCCTTTAGGGTATGAAACAAAAATTTTAGGGACTTAGAAGCCTTTGGTTTATGGACATATGTGATTGGGGTTGCAGTGCCCAAATATGTCTATAACAGTTTCCCCCTAAAGCATGAAGTCATAAATATTTTGATGTCGGGTGAAATGCTTTGTAATGAGGATTTGAGGTTTTTCGCACTGGAAGCTGACCTGTAATAAGATACAATACAATACATTATCTTCATAATATTTTCATGATCTAGCTGAGGTGGGTATTCCCATGCTCAACTTGATAAATTCATTTTCATGTACATAGGACAGACAACCGTCTGTGTGCAGACTGATGATTCTGGTAGAGCCATCATCCCTTAGTTTGGATGATTATCTGTGCATCAGTGATGCACATTTGATGTCTTTATTTTCCTGAATATATCACAGCCCGGATGGATGATACTAGATCCGGGGTCTTCAAAACTTGTTCAATCTTTGCTCGAAAGTACAAGTCGATCCATGTGAAAAGATGCACTGATGTCGAACATGGAAGGACATCGCCTGATTACCAGCCAATGATGTAAGCTATTAACAAATGCGAGAGGAATCACCGATGATGGTGATGACCCTCAAGGTACTGTAGTACAATTCACGTGGCGTGAATACATGAGTTGATGTCGAACACCACACAAAATCTTTCGGTCGAAGGCCATTAGTGTAAACTTGTCGCTGGAAGTGAGAAACTTGCCATTGAGGCATGCAAGCTTCAAAGTATTGGAAGGGTTGTCCCTAGGTCAGCTTCTTGGATAATGAGCTGATGTCGACAATAAGTGACCTGTCATAGGAGGGCATTAATGGATCCTACATCTACGACACGGAATGGAGCAAATGATTTTACAGAGGTGAAAACTATCTGATGATACAAGGTTCAGGGTGGCGGTCATGAAAGAATGAAGCGTGAAGGTATTGTAGTGGATGAGACACAAGTTGGGTAGGTGAATTCTTTGAGTGACTTCTCTTGAACATATCGGTGACACTGAAATGGATTGGTAGTGTTAACCCCAAAAGTGGATGGTATGGTGGACCAATGGTGGTATGACCGGTGAATGGAATAACCCAACCCAACTCAATCATGGTGATGGAGTAAAAGTGTCATGTTCAAGAGCGACCTGCTACCAATAAAGTTTCTTCAAGTTTTCTTCCCAATTTTCCCCAGTCATTTCTAACCAATACCTCTTTATTTTTGTCAAGCTTGAGGAGGATAACATATGCTTGTTCTATAATTTTCCCTTCGGGCAAACCCATTGCTATGTTTTAACGAGCCTAGTGACAGTGAAACTCGCTCTTGTCTGAATGGACAAGTTTGTCGCTATTGTTTTAACGAGTTTAATGACAAGGATAACTCGGTCCTTTTCAATTTTAGAGAGTCTGAAAAGAGATGGAAAAAAAACTCCAATATTCCTTTTTCGTAATATAATCCCTTAAGTCCGAAAAAGTATAAAACAATGCGAAAGGGATGACTTTTCGATAGTTTTAACGAGCCGAACAAGACAAACGCTTGATCTTTTTGTGTAATAATCCCTCAGGTCCAAAAAGATTAAAATCTAGAGGATGGATAGCACTTCCAATCACTTTAACGAGCTGGAGAGGCCAATTGCTTGGCAATATTTTCATATTTTACGAGTCAGATGAAAAGAGCTTAAAGGAGACTCGTTTTTTGAGGAACGAGTGATGTTTTCAGATAGCAGCTGGTTCCAGGTAAGGTTTGGAACTTTCCAATCATGGCAGTGTAAAGAAGGTGGCTAATAGGATCACTCGTCATATTTGTTCCTCAAAAGGGGTAAACAATCAAATGGAGGTGAATGATCGGCTAAAACAGAGTGGAGGTGATGGTAAGAACACGACCAAGGCTCAAAAGCTGATGATAATCATTCACAATGGTTATTTACCAGAGGTGGGTTCATTTTTTAATGAGCTTAAACTCTGGTGGAACATATGCTCATTGCTAGGTTTAATTTTTAACGAGCTTGAACTTCGCGTAAAACTGCTCGTGCCAGTCGTATAATAAGGATGTCTCATCGATAGGTTCATTTTTTAGGGAGCTTGCACCATTCGAAATTATGCTCCGACTCCTTTTATTATGTAAGCTAGGAACAACCAATCCTACGAGTTTAAAGGGTTAAGAACCTACAAACTAAGAAAATAAATGGTTGTTTTTCACTTTCACGCAAAAAGGTTTGCATGCCCCCAGGTATAGCGAAGTAGAGTTTCCCAGGTTACCCCTCAATTTGCAGAAAAAACATTTGTTCTATCGGGAAAGGCCTACCTTTTCCAAGTTACCCTTCAATTTGCAGACAAAACATTTGTTTTATTGGGAAAGGCCTACCTTCTAATAGAGGTATCTTATTCCGCTCTAATCCCATTTTCCTAAACGGACAGGTGTGTCAGACCAATCATATATCCTCTATGGAAACCTACCCTATACTTGAAGTTTTCCTACCGAAGCAGACCAGGGTGCATGCCCCCTGGGTTTTAGTCACAACAACCGAATCACTCGCGCTCATCAGGTGGGCGGACTAGAGATTGATGAGACATTCCTTGCACAAAAGACCTGTTAGGGATGGCATTTGACTATTAGCTATGTGTGAACTGGGGAATGAAAGCTGGTCTACGAGCTGGACCACTCTGCCTTCATGCGGAAAACACATTACTTGAAAGAGTGAGGAGACAATGGCTCCCATGCTATAAATGTAGTCACGCCCAAGGAGTAGATTATAATCTAAAGGTCCTTGGACTACCATTACATTCAGATAAATGGTTTCCCTTCTCAAAGTTATAGGAAAACTTGGAAGGATCCCTAATGGTTGACTGGTTCCTTTATCGAAGCCTGTCAGATTTGGCATCTTAGGAAAAAGCGATGGCGAACCAAGCTGTTATAGACATTTTTGGGCACTGCAACCCCAATCATATATGTCCATAAACCAAGGGCTTCTGAGTCCCTAAAAGTGTTTTCTCATTCCCTAAAGGAACAAGGTCAGTTGATTACATCATCTCCCAGAAGTTCTCCACAGAAAACTGCTCATAACTGGTCAAGACTGGACCATACAGGTTGCTCAGTTCTAAGGGTGCGATGCATCTCACCTTCCCAGTGTAAAAGGTGTGATGCATACTGGAAAGCCCTTCTGTAGGGTGCGATGGGCGAGAATGGACAAATGGCAGAGACCGTTTGCAAGGTGGATGATCATGGAATCTTCCAGAAAATTCTCCTGTGACACTTTCCTCTTTGAATTCGCCCAGGGATGAGTAAGAGATAATCAATCTCCAAGTGGAATCAAGAACTATCAGAGAGAAGACACTAATCAAAATCCCAGAAGCTGACTCACCTCCCTACAATCATCTATATATGGATCCCTCATCCTAGAGATCCAGGGGCTGGAATTTTGTATCTTGTAAGGAAGTGCTGTTGGTTTCCTGGTGGAATATCATAGTGTTGGGTGATCTAAGCTTTTCATGAGGTGAAGAAGGGCTTTCATGCTGGGAGGACGATGCTGGGTCAGATTAATGGGTTGTAATCCTCTCTTCTAATCTTTATATCAATAAAGTTATTCGAGTTTTCTTCCACATTCTTGTATGTCTGATAGTATATGCATTTGTGTGGTCAATATATATATGGTCCTATATTGCTTATGATTGTAGATCTCTGCACTTTGAAGGTATTATGCTGTTTTGACTTTACAGGTACTCTTTGAAGCGGAGTGGTCAAGGGAGAAGCGGCAAAGACCTGTTGGTGAGGAGAAGGAACAAGCAAAGAACCAAGAGAAATATCGAGGTTGGTATTCTTTGATCCTCTCCTATCTACTTCTCATAAAGGAACACGAAAGTAACTTTAATTTGTTCGTTTCTAAGATAGCTACCCGTCTTAGTGGGACTAGCAACTCTGCATAGACACTAGATTTCCTGATAATAAAATGGCGACTCCACTGGGGAGTGAATAGCTTGTTTGCTTTATAAACTTATAGACGGAGCCTGAAGTTAAGCCAGCTAGCCTTCGAACTGCATTTTCTATGCAAGTGCAAAGTAGATCAATGCTGCTTCAGTCTATCTCCGGGTTTTGTTTATAAACTGAACAATTGATTTGCAAACATCCTAATTGCCCTAGTGGTGGCTCTAGTAACCTCATTAGATTGGCCCCTGTGATTTCTATTTATTGACTATCATTAGCTCGGCCTAAATCCCTAAACTAAGTTGCAAACTGTGACCAAGAACCAAGTTGAAGTCTCGTCCCTAGACCATCGCACTTTCTCCTCTTGGGAATCTAGATGCATCACACCTCCCATGTGCAGTAGGTGCGCTGCATCGCACTTTCCCTGTGTTGCAGGTGCGCTGATAAGATAAGACCTCTTCTGCTTCCAGATTTTGGTTCCTTTGTTCATTCTCTTCAGCTTTATTCAGGAGTTTTGCTGTCTGTGATTAGTATACCACTATGGAAACTCCCTTCCTTTGCATGATTCCGCCTCCATAGTACAAATAATTGTGAATGTTTTTATGTATTGTGTGCCATTTACAGTTCTCTTCTACAAAAGTAGTGTAATCAAACTGTCGTCTTTTGATTTGGAAGTGTCACAAGTGTCATTTTCAGTCAAAGAAAAGAATCCTATCGTTCTTGATGGTCGATTATACAGTTACTCTTGTATTTGATTTGAATTAGTAGTTTTTCAAGTGTCGAAAGCAATTTTCAATTCAAAGTCGCAAAGTGTCGTCATTATCTTCCTTTCGTTTTTGAAGAGAAATTTGTTAGTACTGTCGCTTTGAAAAGATAATTCAGATTTGTACTCAGCATTCTTTATGTCATTCACACATTAAGAAAGCGGAAAAAAATACATGCATGTGCATTTGCATTTAGACTGCTTGTTGGTTTGACTTAGGACAGTGCATCTAGTGTGTGTTCTCCGCTCTATGTTGAAAGAATATCATCTCTCTTTCTTTAGTAGCTAGGATTTTCATTGCAAAAAGAAGATTAAACGATTGTTTATCATCTTAGATTGCATTTTAGGAATTGTATATCTACATCACGCAGTGAACTTGAAAGGAAAATTTCTTAAGAAAGATCAACTATAAAATAAATTCAATGAACATAAAAATTCTTTGGAACCTAACGCACAACATTTAGAAGTCTAGGCTAGAGATGTATTCCAACATCATAAAGCCTGGTAACTATCGCTTTCATTGTTGGTTGGGTGATTCCTCCTCTTTGAGACGACAAGTGCCAGTACGGTCTTGTGCTCCCACGTACCGTCAAGTATATATTGGGAGACCACAATAGGCTATATCCTTTATCCATAGGAAGCCGTGTCTGCCACCCTATCGATCGCAATGCATTGAACACAACATTCAGGAAGATTGACTGCGTACCGTAAAAAGTATTATGTAGTTTTGCGATTGGTTTGCTAATCCCTCTGTTTAGATTTCCAGAGTAGTCTCTTTCGTTCCTTTTCAGACTCGTTAAAGGAAAAGGTCCATCTGAGCACTTGTCACTTCAGGCTCATTAAAAATCGAAGGTGACTAGAGTCATCTTTTGTTTTTTCTCGACTCTTAAAAATTGAAAAAGCAAGTTGTGTCAAAGTGTCTAAAATTCATTTAATTCAAAATCATTTTCCCCTTTATTTTTAGTTGATCGAGTAATCCGCAATCGTGGAGGGAAGTCAATCGAAACCCCGTCGTTCGCGGAGACTTACGAGTCAACTGTCTTTGTCTCCGGAAACAAAACTATCCCAGACAAAGCGAACTCGTTTAACTGGATCAAAGTCCCCTGGTTTGGTTGGAACAAGTGTTCCGACACCCTCAGAGACACCGGTTACTCCAAACATTTCTGGTATCCCTGTCTCTACAGAAGAAGTTCCACAGCCACAAGAGGACAGTAAAACTGATCCTAGTGTGATGGTAAACATTTCTATTCCTGAACCGGCTCCATCTACAGCTGATTCGGAAGGTGTTATTCCCCAAAAATCTGTCGCTGCAGAATCTATACCTTGTTCGGCACCGGAAATATTTTACGGACCTGACGGTCTCCCTTTTCCACCTGGATTGACTGCTATAGAAGAGATTGTGGAGGATCCTCCATCTAGTACTCCATCACATTTTGGAGTTGGGATCACCCTGTATCCTTCTTCGTCAGAAATTAGTCTCCCGTCATTGGAAGTTCCTGTAGAATCACTAGGAAATATTTTGGATAGACTAGATATGTCTGAACAACCGTCGACATCTAGGACTGTGTCATCTGACATAGCAGCGGTAGAACTTCCTAATGTTATTCCAACAATGTTCGCTGGCATACCATCTATCCCAACTAGCTCTCAATCGCTGGATGGAATCCATCCAGGGCTGTTTCGACAGTATGGTCTGTTCCCATTTGTTCGTCAGGAATAATATCTGGAATCTCTTATGTTGAGTCTCAGCAAATTGATCCTTCGTAGTGTCAATTTGGGTAGTCCGGTCCTGAAAGGCAAATCACTATTTTGAGCACTGGATTACCGTCGTATGGGGGGAAATATATCCTTTCATTGTCTCCTCCAGGAGAACAGACATACGAGAGTTCACAAAAGAATTCAGGTTATGCTGGAATTACATCCAGTGGTTGGGTGCCAATACTGCCTCAACAACCAAGAGTTGTATACTCAATGCAACAAAGTCTGCCTATGTCAAATATCCCCACTACACCGGCTATTGTGACGGTGTCGCAAGTACAAGCGTTTCCTGTTGTATGCCAACCTCAAGTCTCTCAGGTTACAATTCAACAGCCTCTTGTCTCTATGACGCCACCACAATCATCGATTAGTAGCTCCTTAACTGGAGTGAACCAGGCTCAAACGGGTACCATCACCCTTCATCTTGGTCAAATAGCTAGTATTGGACAACAGCAAATGGTTTCACAACCATGGCTGGTGTAATATCAACAACCGAATTTCCAACAAGTTTACCAAGGATCGGAGCACCAAATCTTTGCAAGTAATGGGCAGTCGTATATTCAAAACGGTCAACATCAACCATTTCATAGTGGTTATGCCCATCAACCTTACCAAAGTTATCAGCATCAAATGCACTATGCTGGTATGCAAAGATCCATTGCTCAGGCAATCCCATCTTATCCTGGGTATGCTTCGCCGAACCTGAATCAACAGTTGCCCTTCGTGGCAACTTTAGAGTTACCAGATCTAAATTGGATGACAAATGATCCAATTGCTTACGCCCCTTGGTGGCCAGCGATTCCGCATAAACTTCCGTCGGATATTCCTAAATTTAATGAAAATCCGGGTGAAGACCCATCGAATCATGTGATGACCTTTCATCTATGGTGTTCATCTAACACTCTAAACGATGATTCGATTAGGCTTTGCCTTTTTCAGCGAACGTTAACTGGTTCGGCAGCAAAATGGTATATCGAATTGCCTAGAGCTTCATTCGATAACTTCAGTACCCTAGCCACAACCTTTTTAACCCATTTTCAGTTACCCATAAGGTACAAAACAGGAACAAAACTTATTACCAATTTCAAACAAATAACGACCACTCACATATCTGATCATATTCATGAGTGGCGACGTCGTCGTAGAATGGTAAAAACATATGTTCCTGATCAGTTGCTAGCTGAATGGTTTATTAAGTTATTATTACCTTCTATTACAGAAGATGTGGCAAAGGGAGGAGTCATCACTGAAGAGCAAGTCATTGCTCGTGCGCAATATCTAGACTTGATATATACTCAGTCTGGCATGCTCTACGATAAAATCCTTGATGCTCCTAGACCGGAATTCTGCGTTCCTCCCCCTCCTAAATCAAGCAAAGACTCTCATGTCGGCGATTGTGTGATAGGTGCGACTAGCACGAAAACCATAAAAGCTACATCAAAGAAGGCTTGTACGGTTCCAAGTCAAAATGCAAATGAGGAACTTCTCACCTCAAAGGTAAATGCCGTTTCAATTGACAAATGCAAAAAACAAAAGCAACCAGGGGACAAGAAGAAAAAGAAAGGGAAGAAGAAAAAATAGGAGGAGTCGTCTCCTGAAAAGTCTTCTGCAAACCCTTCTGGAGATAGGAAACCAAGTCATCCATGCTTCATATGTGATGAGGATCACTGGACGAAAGATTGTCCACATAAAGCCGAGCTTAGAAAATTATTTAAGAATTCAAAAACCTCGGCGGTATTGACTGATCCGTTTCCAAATCCAGGAACAAATCTGGTTGCTAGTGACAATGCTTCCCCATCCCAAGTGCTAATGTTGTCTGTTTCGAAGCAGCAAAATGATGCTTTGATATCAACAAGGAATAAAGATTACGGGAATCCACAGCTATCGGACAACAAGGCTAATGATCAACCTAGTAGTTCGACAACAACTTCGACCGAAGTTGTGCCACCCATCATTCCTGAACTAACGATAAAGCCGCCAAAGGGAGCAGTACACAAATCGACATTTAATCCTCGTGCCAGAGAAGCACAACATTATAATATAGTGGAGGATCAGGCCCAATCGTTGTCCGCTATGTCGACACTTGAGGTACTGCAAAATTGCCCCTCCCAAAAGCAGGCTTTATTATCAGCAATAGGTGGGATTGACCCAATGGATTCCAATCTTGTGGCCTTTAATCATAAAGGATATGACCCTCAGTTACCAGCTCAACTAGCTTTCCTTATTCAAGTGAAAGTCCTCAACAAAACTGTTCATCAAACAATTATTGATGAGGGGGCATCTACATGTATTATGTCGATGAGTTGCTGGAAAACTTTAGGATCTCCACCCTTGTCGTGATCTTCGAAGACATTAAAAGCATTTGATGGACGAACATACACCCCATATGGGATTTTAAGTAACTTGAAAGTTGAACTGGGGGGGAAAACAATAGAAATTGATGTTTAAGTGATCGACGGAAACCTCGATTACAACATCCTACTGGGAAGGCCCTGGATATATGCTATGGCTGCTGTTGTGTCGACCTACTTTAGGAAGATTTCATTTCCCTTCCAAGGAGGTATTACAATCGTTGACTAGCAAACATTTCTCCCCAACAACTCACAAGTTACGGGAAGCATTCCGATGATCCATGGAAGCCCTCATTCGCTTCAAAATATCGAAGTAGGCCTACTAAAATACCCTATATTAATGGGGAATTTTTCCCTACCACCTCCAATCAATCTGGCGGAAGTGGAAACGGTGGGAACCTGCAATATGATATCTTCTATTCAAAAGATGTCAGAAAATGATATTAGCATGGATCATCTGTAGGTATTGCCTCCAAGCCCAATAGAAATATTGTAGCAATCAATGTTTTCGGCATGGGAGGCAAACCTAAATCAATGCTCATCAAGCGTTTGGATAGATAGGTCTAAGGAATATGGCACCCCTTTAGATCCTTGGTCGCAAGTACATTCTACAGACGAAGGAATTGTTCAATCAATGATGATTGACGGGGCACCATGGGAAGATTACCACCATCGTTCCCATCTTCTGGATTACAAGGAAGATAATTCAAGTGACCTTCATCATCCCTCAGTTTTTGATTTTCTATCAAACACTGTAAACACGGTGGATTCCGAACGAAACTTGTCCAATATTGAAGAGACTATTGCCATAAATATCTCGACCAAAACAGATGTTGTAAAGAATATTCATGTTGGCAAATCTTGTTCTTCTTCAGAACTAGAAATATATTATGCTCTTTTTCGCGAGTTTAGAGATGTCTTTGCTTGGTCGTATGATGAAATGCCAGGCATTGACTCGAGCATAGTTGAACACAAAATTAAGATGTATCCAGATGTCAAACCGGTACGACAACGGCTACGGCAGGTGCACCCCAAGAAAGCCGCTGCCATCAAGGCAGAAGTTGAAAAACTTCTCCATGCTGGTTTTATTTACCTGATTCCTCTAACCGATTGGGTATCGAATATTGTTCTTGTAATGAAAAAACAAGGAACGATTAGAGTGTGCGTCGATTATAGGGATGTAAATCAAGCTTATCCAAAAGAAAACTACCCTACACCCTTCATTGACCAGATAATTGATGAATGTGCCAGATGTGAAATATTTTCATTTATGGATGGATTTTCTGGGTATAATCAAATTAACATCTGCCCATAGGACCAATCAAAGACTGCATTTATTTGTCCGTGAAGCACATTCGCATATCGCAAGCTACCCTTTGGTTTAAAGAACGCAGGGGTAAAATTTCAGAGGGCAATGAATTATTCCTTCCATGACATAAAGAAAATCGTTCAACCATATCTCAACGATCTTCTGGCTCATTCGCGAAAGCGGACCGATCACCCGCAACATTTGAAAGCAATATTTCTACGTTGCCGACACTACAAGATACGACTCAATCCGCACAAATGTGTGTTTTGTGTCAGTTCTGGTCGTTTACTTGGCATTGTATTCTCAAAAGACGGGATTCGTCTGGACCCATGTAAGGTTCAGACAATCATTGATTTGCATCCACCTTCAAATTTGCTTCAGATTCAGAAACTCCAAGGGAAAGAAAACTTTCTGAGGAGGTTCATTCCAAACTACGCTAAACTTGCTAAAGGTTATACTCGTCTATTGAAAAAAGAAGTACCATTCATTTGGGATCAGGTCGCGCAAGCTTACTTTGATGCTTTAAAGGAATCCCTAATAAAAGCATCATTAATGTATGCTTCTGATTATAAAAAAGACTTTAACCTGTATCTGGCTGCAGTAGATACAACCATCGCAATGGTTTTAGTTCAAGAAGACAATGGAATTGAGCATCCTATATATTATTTGAGTAGAAACTTAAATGATACGGAAAGAAAATACTCCTACTTAAAAAAAATAGCTCTCGCAGTTGTTCAAGCGATACAGAGATTTCGACACTATGTCCTCTTTCGAAAAACTACCATTTTGTCAGATTGCAACCCCATGACTTATATATTGTCGCGGCAGTTGCTGGGGGGCAAATATTCAAAATGGATAGCAATTTTACAAGAGGTTGATATGGAATTCATAAAATCGAAATCGAAGAAAGCCCTGGTTTTCGCAGAGTTACTATGTGATCTCCCATCGTCGTCCAACGATGCAACATCAGAAGAAGCGATCGTGGACGAATCTTTGTTTCTGATATCTTCAAGCAATCCATGGTATGGAGACATAATAATCTATCTCCAAACCCAAACATATAGGTCTAATACCTCCCGCTCGGAACAACGACGCATTTGATACCAAGAAAAAGACTACATGATCGTCGGTGATATGCTTTACCGTCATGGTATCGATATAGTTCTGCGGAGGTGCCTCACCCATGAAGAGGCTGAGAAAGTCTTGAATGATTGCCATTCAGGCACGTGTGGGGGGCATCAATCTGGTTACGCTACGGCGCAAAAGATTTTACGAGCAAGATACTTCTGGCCAACAATGTTCAAAGATTGCATAACTGCAGTCAGAAGTTGCCATGCCTGTCAAATCTTCGATCGCAAAACCAGAATACCACCCGCACCTCTGCAACCAGTAGTTGCTGTTGGGCCATTCGCTAAATGGGGCATAGATTTCATGACATGTAACCCCACCTTGGCCGGGGGGCATGGGTATATCATAATCATAGTAGACTATTTTACCAAATGGGTCGAGGCAATGCCTACATTAAACAACAGCGGCGAAACGACTGCCCTCTTCTTTTTCAATCATGTAGTCTCTAGATTCGGTGTTCCACAAGCCATAGTTACAGATCATGGATTGTGTTTTTGCAATCACATGATGATTGAGTTGGCTACCAAATTAGGATTGTCCCACAACAGCTCTACTCCATATTATCTGCAAGCTAATGAACAAGTTGAGGCAATCAACAAGGTCCTGAAGCACATGCTGCAGAGGATGATCAGAGTCCATAAACGGAGTTGGCACCTGATCCTATACTCAGCCTTGTGGGCATACCAGACGTCGGTGAGGAATGCAACCAGGTTTACACCCTTTCAACTGGTGTATGGCCTGGAAGCGATCTTACCAGTTCAGTGCGAAATCTCGTCCCTCAAGCTCACAGTCGACCTTCTCCCTAGAACTTCAGAAGAGGAGACTCGTTTCTTGGAACTAATCCGATTGGATGAAACCTGTAGTGATGTCGCTTTGGCTAACGAAGCCCATAAGAAATGAGTCAAGGCACAGTTTGACAAGAATGTCAAACCCCGTGTTTTCTCAGAAGGTGACCTGGTCTTACTTTACGACCAGGAGTCCAATAAGTTGGGAGCAGGTAAGTTCAAGTATTTATGGATGGGCCCCTATATTGTCAAGCGTGTACTAGCAAAAGTAGCCTACGAGTTAGTGGATTATGATGGGATTCCACTGGTGCAACCCTGCAACGGGTTGCGCCTTAAGCGTTACTATGCTTAGCTCAGTATAGTAACCCCTGTGCTTTTGTTACATTTTTGTTTTCACTAAGGGTATTTGTTTTGGTTAGGTGATCCACTTTTTCATATGTTGCAGATGTCGAACCTATTGGAATCATTTGTTGGATATGCTGACGGAGTAAGTCGTAGTTCGCGGAACCTATCTTCTGCGGCCTGGGCCATCTTTGATCCAAGCAGTGAGTTAGTAAGTTTCAAAGGGGTATGTATTGGTCGGTCAATGAACAACATCGCTGAATACAACGCGTTGATAGAACTCCTCTCTGATGCCATTACGCATGGCATACGCCGACTGGTCGTCAGGCTAGACTCACAACTTGTCATTCTACAACTCATCGGTATCTACTCCGTACGAAATCCAACTATCTATCGAATGTTCCTAAGGGTCAAAATTTTGGAAAGGCAGTTTGATTCTATTCAATATCAGCATATTTCTAGAAACTTAAACACATTAACAGACTCATTGGAAAATTATGTGTTAGATAGACATTTGCAACATTTATAAAAGAAGCATTTCATCAATATTTGCATCAAGAACATGTAACTTAACCAAAATAAAGCTTCGATATATATATATATATATATATATATATATATATATATAACTGTTTATGGTTCGTACATAATGTTATGTGATCAAGACAAAATCGTTCAAATGACCCAAGACTCAAAATGCTAGGGGGCACCCTAGTCTAATGATGCTGGTGATAGCAAGTCACCGCCTGTGCAATCATGCATAAAAGCCTAGTCCATCGATGTGGCACACCAATAGTATGTCGCTGCAGCCTCAAAGGCAACTCGTCGGTCCTCACGTCCAGAATACCAAGAGTGAGACCCTCGACCTACTCTTGTAATGTTGCAAGAGTCTCGGCCACATCCAAGTCGCGAAGGATAGCCCTCCCCACAGCCTCTCCTGCTGGAGTGGCAGCTGGTGCTCCCAAGCATACTGCTGGTCGCACTGCTCTGATATCTGCATGAGCACAGAAGTTTTTGATCAGCCTTGATAGAAGAAAACATAAGAACATTATAAAAACAATAAATAGGGATATGGTCAGAAAAATAGGGAAACATGCTCAGAATTCAAAAAGGAAGGAATGCAACTGAAGAGCTCAGGTTTAGCTCTTACCTAGTCCAGACGGTGCCGAGAATCGTCCACAGAATCTCCCGGAATTAGCTAGTTAAAATCAAGGTGGGAAGGCACCTCCAAAGCTCCAACAAACCACAGTTCAAATGAAATGGTAAAATGAGGGGTAAAAACCACTTTTAAATTACTTTTCACGTAATTCGAGTAAGGTATTAGTGTTTTAACTCATTTTTCAAGCATGTATTGTTCATTTCTAATCAGTTTGATGAAGTAATTGAACATGCAGTATGACCGTCGAAAGAACAAAGTGTTAGCGGTGAAATCAAATAATCGATGACCATTATCACGAGTAGTTTTTATGTGAAGTTAAAGCTCGTTAAAATTAAACCTAAGCAATGAGCAAATGTTTCCCCCAGAGTATAAGCTCATTAAAAAATGAACTAATTTCTGGTAAATAACCATTGCGAATGCATTATCATCAGCTCTTGAGCCTTGGTCATGTTCTCATCATCACCTCCACTCTGTTTTAGCTGATCATTCGCCTACATTTGATTGTTTACCCCTTTTGAGGAACAGCTGCGAAGAGTGATTTTGTTAGCCATCCTTATGACACTACTATGATTGGAAAATTCCAAACCTTACCAGGAATCAGCTGCCACCTGAAATCATGACTTGTTCCTCAAAAAACAAGTCTCCTTTAAGCTCTTTTCGTCTGACTCGTAAAATATGAAAAGATTGCCGAGAAGTTGGCCTCTCGAGCTCGTTAAAGCTACCGGGAGTGCTATCCCTCCTCTAGATTTTAATATTTTTGGACCTGAGGGATTATTACACAAAAAGATCGAGCGCTTGTCTTGTTTAGCTCATTAAAACTATCGAAAATTCATCCCTTTCGTATTATTTTATACTTTTTCAGACTTAAGGGATTACATGAAGAAAAAGGATCACTGGAGTTTCCTTTCCGTCCCTTTTTAGACTCTCTAAAATTGAAAAAGGACCGAGTTGTCTTTGTTGTTAAACTCGTTAAAACCAATAGCGACAAACTTGTCCATGCAGATAAGAACAAGTTTCACTGTCGCTAGGCTTGTTAAAACATAGCGATGGGTTTGCCTGAAGGGTAAATTATAGAACAAGCATATGTTATCCTCCTCAAGCTTGATAAAAATAAAGAGGTACTAGTCAAAAATGACTAGGGAAAAATTGGGAAAAAAACTTGAAGAAGCTTTATTGGTAGCGAGTTGCTCTTGAACATGACACTTTCACTCAATCACCATGATTGAGTCTGGTTGGGTTATTCCGTTCACCGGTCATATTACCATTGGTCCACCGTACCATCCATCTTTGGGGTTAACGCTACCAATCCATTTCAGTGTCGCTGATATGTTCAAGAGAAGTCGATCAGAGAATTCACCAATCCATCTTGTGTCTCATCCACTGCAATACCTTTACACTTCATTCTTTCATGACCACCACCCTAAACGCTGTATCATTAGATCGTTTTCACCTCTAAAAGTCATTTTCTCCATTCTGTGTCATAGATGTGGGATTCATTAAGGCCCTCCTACGACGGGTCACTTCTTGTTGACATTAGCTCATTATCCAAGAAGTCAACCTAGGAACAACCCTTTCAGTACTTTGAAGCTTGCATGCCTCAATGGAAAGTTTCTCACTTTCGACGACAGGTTTACATCAATGGCCTTTGATCGAGAGATTTTGCGTGGTGTTCGACGCCAAGTCCCATTTTCACACCACGTGAATTGTACTATCGTACCTTGAGGGTCATCATCATTATCGGTGATTCCTCTCGCGCCTGTTAACAGATTACATCATTGGCTGGTAATCAGACGATGTCTTTCCATGTTCGACTCCAGAACATTTTTCACATGGATCGACTTGTACTTCGGGCGAAGATTGGACGAGTTTGAAGACCCCGGATCTAGTTTCGTCCATTTGGGCTGTGATATATTCAAGAAAATAAAGACATCAAATGTACATCATTGCTGCACAGATGATCATCCGAATCAAAGGATGATGGCTCTATCAGAATCATCAGTTTGCCACACAGACGATTGTCTGTCCTATGTACATGAAAATGAATTTATAAAGTTGAGCATGGGAATGCCTGCCTCAGCTAGATCATGAAAATATTATGAAGATAATGTATTGTATTGTATCTTATTACAGGTCACCTTCCAGTTCGAAAAACCTCGGATCCTCATGATAAAGCATTTCACCCGACATTAAAAGATTAACGACCTCATGCTTTAGGGGGAAACTGTTATAGACTTTTGGGCACTGCAACCCCAATCATATATGTCCATAAACCAAGGGCTTCTGAGTCCCTAAATGTGTTGTCTCATGCCCTAAAGGAATAAGGTCAACTGATTACATCATCTCCCAAAAGTTCTCCACAGAAAACTGCTCAGAACTGGTCAAGACTGGACCATACAGGTTGCTCAGTGCTAAGGGTGCGATGCATCTCACCTTCCCAGTGTAAAAGGTGTGATGCATACTGGAAAGCCCTTATGTAGGGTGTGATGGGTGAGAATGGACAAATGGCAGAGACAGTTTGCGAGGTGGATGATCATGGAATCTTCCAGAAACTTCTCTTGTGACACTTGCCTCTCTGAATTTGCCCAGGGATGAGTAAGAGATCATCAATCTCTAAGTCGAATCAAGAACTATCAGAGAGAATACACTAATAAAAATCCCAGAAGCTAACTCACCTCCCTACAATCATCTATATATGGATCCCTCATCCTAGAGATCCAGGGGCGGGAATTTTGTATCTTGTAAGGAAATGTTGTTGGTTTCCTGGTGGAATATCATAGTTTTGGGTGATCTAAGCTTTTCATGAGGTGAAGAAGGGCTTTCATGCTGGGAGGATGGCGCTGGGTCAGATCAATGGGTTGTAATCCTCTCTTCTAATCTTTATATCAATAAAGTTATTCGAGTTTTCTTCCACATTCTTGTATGTCTGATAGTATATGCATTTGTGTGGTCAATATATATATGGTCCTATATTGTAGATCTTTGCACTTTGAAGGTATTATGCTGTTTTGACTTTACAGGTACTCTTTGAAGCGGAGTGGTCAAGGGAGAAGCGGCAAAGACCTGTCGGTGAGGAGAAGGAACAAGTAAAGAACCAAGCGAAAGATCGAGGTTAGTATTCTTTGATCCTCTCCTATCTACTTCTCATAAAGGAAAATGAAAGTAACTTTAATTTGTTTGTTTCTAAGATAGCTACCCATCTTAGTGGGACTAGAAGCTTTGCATAGAAACTAGATTTCCCAATAACACAAGCGCTTTCCAAGCAATTGAGGAACGGATACTCACAGAAGCCCCTTCATCTATGATGGTACCAACCATGACCATTTTGTAAGTTTGCACTATGATTCGAAATGGTACATTAGATGGTAAACGAGGTCTACCTAGTAGATTCCAATCGAAGGAAATGACTAGGTTGCTTGGAGGTGGGACCAAATAAACAGCCGGATACAACTCTAACGAACTTCCTTCCTGCGGTAAAGGGATGGGAAGATTTCCCCCATGTTCATTAGAGTCTGTGTTTACGAAGAGAATTTGAACGGTGTCGTTCTCATTCTCTTTGGTGACTGTATCATCTGAAGGTAAATATTTTGAAGCCAAGATGGGGTCGACTGCCATCTCGACTTGTTGACTTTGGTCCGATGTGGACTCAGAGGGTTTATCTTCAATGATAGGTGCTTCGACCAACACCAAAGGTGGGTCAGTTAGATTTTCAACTAGCAATGGATTCGGCAAGAGTTTCTTGCATCCAGGAGGGAGTCGCTGCGGTGATGTAGGACGATTATCCAAGACTCTTTTAGCTTCATCCAGGAAGGGACAAAGGTGGAGGGCATGATCACCTTCACACAGTCTACAGGGAAATTTCTATTTTCCTTTCTGTCCGATGACTTCGCTTTCACTAGTTGACTGTGTACTTTCAACATGATCGTCAGAGGTTGACGACACCAGATTGTGCAAGCGGGGAAACCAGTTCCTTAGGTTCCATGGGATGCAAGGACAATCTCGGTGATAGTGGTCTCCTTTGTAGATGACACATGGAGATTTAGGTTTGGATGGTGAATTGTGTGGATTTTCGCTAGATGATGCACGGTTGCCCCTTTTTGCTGTTGGCTCCTTCTTCTTATCCTTCCCCTTCTTCTTCTTCTCAGTTACTTGGTGTTTAGTTTTACTATCTTCACAAAGCAAAGAGGAAGAAGGAGAGGGAGAGACAAACAAAGTAGAAGGTTGGGGAGGAACTCTGGTATCATCTAGTTGTTGATTCGATTGTTCAGGAATCACGATGCTTTGAATGACAAAGGTCGAGAAAAGCCATACCGGCAGGCCAATTGTCAGTCCTGGAAGGGACAATGTGGCCATATGAAGTGCACCAACATCTCCCCAAGAGGAGAGAGGACTAGGATTTCCCCCAAGGGGAAATCCTTGGTTGGTGGACTCCATTTTCTCAACCTAAGACCAACGAGGGAACAATGACGTTAGTCCGATTAAAATAAATTTTAGACACTTTGACACAACTTGCTTTTTCAATTTTTAAGAGTCGAGAAAAAGCTAAAGATGACTCTAGTCGCCTTCAATTTTTAATGAGCCTGAAGTGACAAGTGCTTAGATGGACCTTTTCCTTTAAGGAGTTTGAAAAGAAACAAAAGAGACTACTCTGGAAATCTAGACAGAGGGATTACCAAACTAATAGCAAAACTACAGAATACTTTTTACAGTACGGCAATCAATCTTCCCGGATGCTGTGTTCAGTGCATTGCGATTGATAGGGTGACAGACACGACTTCCTAAGGATAAAGGATATAGCCTATTGTGGTCTCCCAATATATACTTGATGGTATGTGGGAGCACAAGTCCGCACTGGAACTTGTCATCTCAAAGAGGAGGAATCACCCAACCTACGATGAAAGTGACAATTATCAGGCTTTACGACGCCGGAATACGTCTCTAGCCTAGACTTCTAGATGTTGTATGTTAGGTTCCAAAGCGTTTTTATGTTCATTGAATTTATTTTACAGTTGATCTTTCTTAAGAAATTTGCCTTTCAGATTCACTGCGTGATGTAGATATACAATTCCTAAAATGCAATCTAAGATGATAAACAATCGTTTAATCTTCTTTTTGCAATGAAAATCCTAGCTACTAAGGAAAGAGAAATGAAATTCTTTCAACATAGAGCAGAGAGCACACGCTAGATGCACTGTCCTAAATCACAATCAACAAGCAATCTAAATGCAAATGCACATGCATGTATTTGTTTTCCGATTTCTTAATGTGTGAATGACAAAAAGAATGCTAAGCACAAATTTGAATTATATCTTCTTTCAAAGTGACAGTACTAACGATTTTTTTTTCAAAAAAACAAAAGGGAGACAAGACGACTCTTTGCGATTTTGAATTGAAAACTGCTTTCGACACTTGAAGTACTATTGATTCAGATCAAATACAAGAGTAACAGTGTAATCGACTATCGCCCATGGGGCTTTGGATTGACAGTGAATGGGTGTGTTGTTAAGGCACTCCTTGTGATAGGTAACCGGTTCAAATCCCTCGTGGGTACTTAGGTTAGTCTTAACTAGAAAAAAAACAGTGTAATCGACTATCAAAAAGAGAAGGATTCTTTTCCTTGACTGAAAACGACACTTGCGACACTTTCAAATCCAAAGACGACAGTTCGATTAAGCTACCATTTTGTAAATGAGAACTGTGAATGGCAAAAAATACATAAAAACATTCACAAATCTTTGCATAATGGAGGTTGGATGATGCAAAGAAATGGGGTTTCAACAGTGGTCTACTGATCACAGACAGTAAAACTCCTGAATAAAGCTGAAGAGAGTGAAGAAAAACCAAAATCTAGAGCCAGAACTAGTCTTGTCTGATCATCGCACCTTTAACACAGGGAAACAGGGATGCATCCCACCTACTGCACACAGGAGGTGCGATGCATCTAGATTGCCAAGAAGAGAAGGTGCGATGGTCTAGGGACGAGACTTTAACTTGGTTTTTGGTCATAGTTTGCAGCCTAGTTTAGGGATTTAGGCCAAGCAAATGATAGTCAGTAACTACCAAGTACAGGGGCTGATATAATGAGGTTACTCAAGCTACCTCTAGGGAACTTAGGATGTTTGCAAGTCAATTGTTCAGTTCATGAACAAACCCGAAGATTGATTGAAGCAACATTGATCTACTTTGTACTTGCATAGCAAATGCAGTTCGAAGGCTAGCTGGCTTAACTTTAGGCTCCGTCTGTGGTTTATGAATCAAACAAATAGAGACAAGCAATCAAACTAATCGCTCCCCAGCGGAGTCACCATTTTGTTATCGGGAAATCTAGTGTCTATTCAAGGCTGCTAGTCCCACTAAGATGGGTAGCTATCTTAGAAACAAACAGATTAAAGTCATTTGTTTTTCCTTTACTAGAGAGAGATGAGAAAGAAGCAAAGAGTACCAACCTCAGTCTTCCACTTGACTCATTGCTTGTTTCCTTTCCCCTTTGACAAAATCTTGCCACTGCTTCCTTACTTATCCTGCTTCAAAGAGCACCTGTAGATTCACAGCAGCATAATACCATCAAAGCATAGAGATCTTTCACTGTAAAGAATATAGGATCAGATATATATTGACCATACGAATTCATATATCAACACAATATTCAGAGATACACAAGAATATGGAGGAAAACTCAAATAGCTTTATTAGTAAAAGTAGTAGAAGAGAGGATTACAACAACTTGGTCTGACCCAGCGCCATCCTCCCAGCTTGAAAGCCCTCTTCACCTCACACAAAGCAAGATCACCCAACAATGTCTTCAAAGAGAAACCAACAACACCTCTTTGCAAATTACCAAATTCCAACCTTTGGATCTCTGGGATGAGGGATCCATTTATAGATATTTATAGGGGGGTGAGTCAGCTTCTGGTATTTTGATTAGTGTCATCTCTCTGATAGTTCTTGGTTCCATTTGGAGATTTCATGATCTCCTACTCATCCTTGGGCGAATTCAGGGAGGCAAGTGTCAAATGAGCAACTTCTAGAAGATTCTCAGGGTCTCCACCTAGCAAACTGCTTGTGCCATTTGTCCGATCTCGCTCATCACACCCTACAAAAGGGATTTCTAGTATGCATCACACTTTTTTCATGTGGCAGGTGAGATGCATCGCACCCTTTGCACTGGGCAGTCTGTATGGTCCTGCTTTGACCAGTTTTGAGTGGTTTTTCATGGAAAACTTCTGGGAGATGATGTAATCAGCTGAACTTGCTCCTTTAGCGTATGAAACAACAATTTTAGGGACTTAGAAGCCCTTGGTTTATGGACATACATGATTGGGGTTGCAGTGCCCAAATATGTCTATAACAACATGGTACAAAATTGGTTCAGTTCTTAAGCACATCACACATCTAGTGGTTTTTAAGGTTTGCTTACATGTAGCACCATATCACACAAGGGATTAAGAATAACATATTGGGGCATGGTAAAGGCTGAAGTAAAGGTTCTTGAAACTAAAATTTATGCATTGAAGTAATTATAAATATATAACACACAAATAATCATGACACACGTTAGCCCCATGCATTTCAATCTGTCGAAATTATGGATGGAGTTATATTACTCCCACGTATACGCTGCCTCTCAATGCTATTAGATTCATGCAATGTATGCAAGTGCCACTACAACAACATATCCAAGGAATTCAGTGAAGTGGCACTACATGCGTTCTATCAAATGTATTGTGAAGGCCATGAAATACATGCCAAAGGTTTGATGAGGTGTTGATATACGCTAAAGGTTTCTGTTGTTTTTCACGTTGAAGACAATTTTGTAGTTCTCATCTTGACATTAGGGTTAGAATTCAAGAGCACGTTGAAACAAGTCGTTCCTATTTTGGAGTCTTGAAAATCAACATTCAAAATTAAGTTCTTCTTGACGGCTTCCAAGGTCCAGAGTTGCAACTAGTAAGATTATGGAGCGTTGAATTAATCGAATCCTTTTTACAGAGCCAGTCTATAGTCTTGACCTTCTAGATCTGCAAATCATCTGCAATCAATGGAGTTCCAGAATGAAGGAGCTTTACTGCCAACTATAAAGCAACTCTCAAATGCATTAACCCTCAAGCCACAATTCTTTTCCACGTCGCATGATTGCAGTTTAAGCTCCAACAAATGACTGGGAAATGCGACCCATAGAATGCTGTGACTATGCTACTTAACAAAGTGGCATCAGTTATTTTCAACCTTCTCCATCACTTATTTTCAACCTTCTCTAGGTCGCAAAGTCGCGCTGTAGAATCCCATACAAATGACGGAAAATGCAAACTACAGAACGCTGTGACTATGCAACCTTTTTGCAAGTCGCCATCCCACAAGGTTACATCCCCATTAAGAGGTCGTAGTTCTAATTTTTAGTCGCATCCTCTGCAGAGAATATGTAGAACAACATTAGAAAGAATAACAAAAAGTTGCATCGCTCCAATAGTACCCTATGCAGGGAAGAGACTTATACACAACTTTTTGCTGCAATCATGGGAAGATCCTCACATAAAGATTTGCATAATAATTGTCATGGCAGGGGTTTATATTCCACAATATTATTGACCGGACAAGTGGCCAAAATGATGACAATGCTCTTAAAATTGATAAAAACAAACATGAATGATGTTCATGTAGCATTAAGATGTTTGGAACTGTTGTGGGGATTTAGATGACAAGATTTGCCTAAATTAGTACCAGGTTTGCCTCTTTGTTTATACGTACTCACTTCACCTTTGTTCATAGTTGCATAGCCACCTTGGGAGTAATGAATGTTTTGAGTTAGAAACTAGGGGATTAATGATTCCAATGTTAAAGCGTATTTGGAACAATTATCCTTCATTTTATCCTCTGGTTCCTTTAGAAGACCAAGTTGTTTGGGGCTTTAAGATGGAGGTCTTGGAATTCTTGACACAAATTGTGCATGCTTAGTATTTATGGAGCCACTAGGGTAGGCCTCTGTTTCTTGTCTCAAGGTTTGGGAATGGGAAACGATTAAAGAGGTAGATAATTCTTATATTGGCTTGGAAAATGCAGATGGCAGTGATCAAAACCTTGAGGCTCTTGCCAACATCGGTTAATGATTGAAATCGGCTAAGGAAGCTCAAAGACAAAGCAAATGATATCATCCATTTTTACAGTACTATGCCCCTTGGCTTTGCAAAGCAATGGAGCTACATTCAACACTTATTCCATGGATGATAGAAGGTCCATTGAAAAAACATGATTGAAGAAGCTTAGGGACACCCTACAAAATCCACTTTCTTTGGCAACACAATTGCACCAAAGGGGATCGTACATGGGTTCAATTAATTTTTTCTCTTTCATTTGATTGTGTTTTAATGTTTTCTTTGTTGGCAACGAGGTATAACTGTTGAAATTCACTTGCAGGTGGAAGAAAAGGAACAATGATGCTGGGATATGTGAAGGAATTGGGGCTTCTCGTAGAAGTTGTAACCAAGGTTTCGATAAGACTGAAACTAGATCCACTCAAGCTCCTAAAATTTTGTTGGCAATGTTAGCACTTGAAATTTCACCTCAGGCTGAAAAAGGTAAACTCCAAGGCAACATCAAACCACTTAGCCTCGTAGCTAGCCCTACGGGGCAGGAGAGGGCTCTCTCCGGTCTATCTCGGCAAAGATCTTCAACGGGCAGAGATAACTAATAAAGAACACTGATTTTAGGCTAGTAAACTGATAAAAAAGTTTGATTTGGAATTTTTAGGGTTTTGGTGGAAAATTGGGGAAAGGCAATTTTGGGTGCGGGGATTGGACACAGTTTTCGCAGGGGGTTATTTGGGGCAAGGTAGGAGACTGTATTGATGCCTTTGAAAGATTTGGATGGATGATAATGATTGGTGAGGAGCTAAGGAGAGCAAGCAATCACCTTGAATTCTCCTTAAACAGCTGAAAACATTGATATTAAGCAAACTTAAAGGCAGAGCATAGCAACCATGAATTCTACCTTAACACTTCATTTGCCTAATTTTCAGAAGAAAAAGTAAGAAGATGATTCACATAACAAACTTACTAGTACAAAGAGAAACACACCATCAATACATGTAACCACAGGAATCCCAAAAAGGACTGCAAAACCCTGGTCTTCCTTTGCCAAAAATTGCAGAGATACAATGAGTAATACAATAGAAGCTTTCTCCCTCAAGAGTCCAACCATGAAAATGACCAAGAAAGTACATAATATAGGAAATCTAACATCTTTCCTTGCCTCTAGGGGTCGAGCTCACTATCCTAGGAGTTGTTTCAACCAATTCCAAACTGAGCACTAAAATCTAGGCAGTCAAAACAACTTGCCTCTATAAGCTAGGAAACCAATTCATTCATTAAATTTTTGCCTATTTCATGAATGAATCTTCTAGAAGAGATAAATAAGTGTGAAAGTATCATAAAATTAAATCTTTTACATCAAGGAGGATCAAAACCCACTCCAAAAATTCAAACCTAGTCAAAACTTCGTTTTGCTGAGCTGTAGGTGCATTTCTAGAAAAACAGCCTGATGCGTAGCGCCCTGATTCTCAACGCATAGCGCGCCTTAGGGCCTGCTTTTGAGGCACTTCCCGGAGTCCAAATGAGGCAAAAGTGGGCTTGTTGGAAAGGTCTGGATGTCTACTTTCCAACCCAAGTGGAATTTCTGAATTTGGTGACCATTTGCCCCTCCAAAATTGCAACCTCCCAAGACTGCTTCCTGTGTGTCAAAAAAGTGGCAGAAAGTCATTTTTTGCTTGTTTTGTGACCTTCTGGAGGCTCAAAACTTGATGGAATCTCTTGGCAATTGCTGAGCAAGTGTATTTTTGCATGACAAGTCCAAAAATGCTGATTTTTCATGAAAAGGAGTTGCCCTTGTTCAGGGTAGCGCGCGGCGCGCTACGCGTTGGGGAAGAAAGCCTGTTTTTTGCCCAAAAAATTCACAAATGACCAAAAATGCTCAATTTTTTTTGAAATTTGTGCAGAAGGTAAGTAATTTAGCACCATGCTCCTTCAAGGAAGCCTCAGCCAAGATGTGGAGGGGATCGGGCCTTTTTCTTCGTTTTAGTGCCTTGGCCAACCGTCCCTTGAGCACCTTCATTTTTGCCTTACATACGTGCATTCGAGCCCAATAATGGTTTTTCATGTTCCGGAGCATGTCCTTATCTTTTTTAGCCTTGGCCAGCAACCTCTCCAAATGAGCATTGACCCGGAGAAGCATAGCCTCTCGCTCAATGGGTACCAAATCACCGGGTCTCTTACGAGCCAAGTCGCGGTCTTCATGGATCCTCCGCAACTCATCGAGAGTGTGCTCATCCTCTAATTGCTTGTTGCGCTGCTCTAAATATGTGATTGTCCATTGTGCCATCTCTAATTTTTCTTGCAACAAGCGATTTTCATCCTCCCGTTGCTGAATGATCTCCTTAAGCTCCGAGCTAGGAAAACGGGTGTCAAGATCAATGATGTCAATATCTGGATCACCTGACAATCCCTCCTCAATCATGGGCTGCTTGCCCCTCTCTGATACCTGTGCTGCTGTCGGAAACGAGGCCCCTTCCACCTGGTGTGGAGATAACACTCGCGGTGCTGATGAAGAAAGTGAGACCCCTTCCACCTGATGTGGAGAAAATACTCGCCGAGTTGATGCAAATAAGGCCCTGTGGCCTCTCTGATATGTGACCAATGGAGGGGAGCTGACATGTCTGGGCTCAGGGATGTTATACTGCTGTGAAGGTCCTCCCTCCTCATGAACAACCTCAGGGGGTGGTGGCGCTGTGAAGAAATCTCGAGAGATGAAATCCTCCCATGGAATACCCTGCTGGGCCAACTGATGCATGACCACAATCTTGATCAAAGCATAATGGTAGATGCTCCTGTGTTGCTGTGCTGGGCTCTTTCTATGCACCAAGGGCACCATCCTCTCAATATTCCGGCACATGAAAAATGGTATGTTCATCATCCGTACCCGTGTGAAATGCATCAACAAGTGGATATGGTACGAATACAAACGTGAAAATCTGCCCTCACAGGTGAAATAGCGAATGATGAGCCTCATCAAGGGTGCATACTCATCCCTCAAGAATATGAAAGGAAATACACCAGTTAGGTGCCTCATATATACAGGTTTAATGTAGGGCTCATACTGGAATCTGTCCAACAGCTGGCGCTTGTTCCACTCTTCTCCAACATTGGGTATCCCTGTTGCTTGAGCAACAACCTCAGGTGACAATGTAAAATCTACCCCTGCAAGATTCACATGCCCGTTGTGCAAATGCAAAACAAACAAGCGGACCAATTCCCTGTGGTGCTGAATTTGGGAAATTCTCTCGCAATATTCATAGCATGATTGATGATGGAAACATGTGACTGCAAGTGGACAAGCTTGCAAATAGGCCAAAGAGGTGGGCTCCTCTCTCACATGCTGACCACCCTTACCACTCCTGTGAGGCCTCCTTGGCACCTCAACCTCCGGTGTTGACTCACGGTCATCACTTTGCTCATAATCTGTTTCGGTTTCTGACATGGTTTCAAGAGCAAAATGGCTGAAATGTACTGCTGCTTCTGCTCAAATGACCTGCTGTTTTGACTGTTTGAATGCTGCTCCAAGGGGACAAAAAACACAAGGGAGATGTTAGGGAGGGGGACTTTTGAGGGGATTTAGGGAATATATATATATAAAAGGGAATTTAGGGAAAGAATTGTGACATATACATCATCACATAATCATAATTTGCAGGGGTTTGATAGGAGGTAGGGTTTAGGGAGATTTTATTGAATTTTAGGGATAGGTAGGGTTTTAGGGCTTTTGATTTTTTTTTTTTTTTTTTGTTAGGGGGATTAGGTGAAAATGACAAGGGAGGGGATAATGGGAATGTGGGGAAATGAGGGAGTGAAAAAGGATGACATTTTTGCAGCAAATGTAAAACCCTAGCTCACATGCATTTGAATTTTTTAAACATAATATATATGAATTTTCTATTTCTACTTGATGGCATTTGACACATTTTCATGCTCATGTTATCTTTACAAAGCAAGAACTTCAATGATTTGAGGCCTACCTGAAGAAATTGAGGAGGAAGAAGTCGATTTGTGGCTCACTGGCAAATTTCTGAAGGTGGAAACCCAACGCGTAGCGCACGGGCTTTGGAGCGTAGCGCGCACCCAACGCGTAGCGCCCGACCAATTTTTGCACTGCAGAGACTGCCCTAACACGTAGCGCGCGCCCAACGCGTAGCGCGCAGGCCCTGATGCGTAGCGCGCAGGTGCAGTCACCAAATTCGCCCAGTTTCACACTAAATCGCCTTTCACACTTGCTCTTGGAGTCTTGGAGACAAAAGAATTACAAAATGAGGAGAGAGGGGCTTTTATAAGCTTGATTTAAATTTATTTCCCCTCAAACCCACTTTATAATGTTTATGCAATGACACTTTTTAAAACTAATTGCTGCTGACTTGTGGTTTCCTTTTGTTATGAAATTGGTTGAAATGATGCTTTTTCTTGAAAATTTTTGCAGGGATAGCTTCTGAGGAGTCTTGGCAAAGGAGACCAAGGCTGCATGCCAAATTCTAGAGAGTTTGAATTTTTTACAAATTTGTACAAAAAAAAAGAAAATGACCTTGCCTTCAAAAACAGGGTTTTTGAACTCAAGGTAAAAATTAGCTATACAATATGAAATCATTTGAAGTGATGCTTTGCTGGACATCCCTCTGGCCTGCTGGGCATGTATTGACCTTAAAATACATGACCTCAAAAGACAAAATTGGACTAAACCCTAAACCTAGGACCTTGACTTCAAGACAAGACCAATGACCCTGTAAAGAATTTTATTGACTGAAACAAACTGGATCCAGCAGTGCCAAGAGGGGAATAAAGACACAAGCTCCTCCATCAGGGTTATGGCATGCCTAATGGAATGCAATAAGATGACACTGATGAGACACCTACTTATGCAAATGCAAAGAGCTTTGATCACTGATGGAGGGCTACTAGACCGACTCTAACAGGCAATATCAATAAGAATACAACAGAGGATGTTTGGATGAAAGCAAGACGCAATAGCAAACAAATCAACATTCAACATAGCGAATGCATCACAACCATGTGTAATAGATCATCATGACTACAGCACAACATTAGGGTTTCCAACAACCATTTCTCATTCTCCTCTCCTTTTCTCTCTTATCGATATGTAAATGTTCTCATTATGGTGTCCACAATTGTGTTAATATCAATTGAGCTTGTACTAGGCAATAGGCATGAGAGAGCAGTGAGTAAGCTCAAGAGTCATGAGGGTAGGTCAAAGGTCACGGTAGGTGAAAAATGACCTCACCCATATAGGTATACCCTCATGCCTCATTGTGGAGGGGACTTTACCACTTTATTTGAGGCTAGGATTAGATATCTGATTTGTGCTTGAGAGCTAGAGGCACTCAACTCTTGGAAGCTAGGAGGGTGAACTAAAGTGAGGCTAGGGTTTTGTATTGGATAATGGCATGATGAACCCATGTTCCATTGTTGGGATTTGATGAATTGTAGCATATGTACTTGTATTTGTAACAACAATAATAAGATGTTATTCATTTCTGGCACTAATTCTCATGCTTATTTATAGTGGTTTTATTGGCTATTTGATAATTTCATTGCATTTGTATTTGTGCATTCATACACGTAATATGTTATGGGTTGGTTCATAGTTTTTAAAGAGAGAATCCATACAAGTGAGTCAAATTAAAATATTTGTGGAATAACCTGTTTAGAGTTTTTTAAACCCAAAGTTTCGGACTTCTATGTGAGTCCATCTTCAGGGGAACACCTAGATTCATAGTTGTTACATGTATGTTTCCTTTCGAATCTATGCTTACTTATTTCTCGCCATGCCGGTGATCTATTGTGAGCTAATTTGAAATTACGCTCTAGCATGTTCTTGTTCATGTATGTCTGATTGAGTTTGGCTCACTGATCCTTCTGATGGCATACTCCTTTTATTCTTGCTGTGACTTGCTTATACCTCTTTCTGTAGTTTGTCAATCTGGGGCTGATTTTGTTTCATTGTCCAAGTATTTCATTCTTATCCTCACCCTGACACCTTCTATTTGACAATCAAGAGTGAAAACATTCATGTCAGCATCCAGGACCACATATCGGATGGGGCTCTTATCCCAAACGGTGTGAGGTCTAATTGGGACTTCACACCAGGGAGAACCCCTAGCCATTGGTGACATCCAACACCGTCAATAAACCTTTAAGCTTCCTCTTTAAGTAGGTATTGTCCTCTTTGAGACTTTCTCTCTAGAGTGTGGCTATAACTAAAAAAGGTTTTCTCCTTAGTGGTAGAGGAAAATGTTCAATGCCAATACCAATGACATGCAATGATGTTGGAACTAGCAAATGACCAAATCCTTGATTACATGTTTACAACATGATCATAAATTAATCGTAAACTCTTGAGATATAACTATATTTATGGGGTTTCTTTAGAGAATGCAATGCATAGGAAATGAATATGTTTCTTAATTTAGGCCATGCCATTTCTTTTTAAACTCTAGTGTTATATCACAACAAACAAAAACACAAAGTTTTCAACTGTTCTATGTGTACATAAAAACAACCAAATCACATAGTTTAGTGCATTAATGATGTACATGAAGATTTAGTAATGTGTGGCTTATATAACTTATATGTCACATAAGCCATTACTTTGGTTAGCTCCATGGTTTAATTTTGATCCTCAATATATAATTCAATCATTCCTATATTGGTATATGAGCATAATGATGTTTTTTTAATCTTTTTATATACACAAGTGAACAAAAATTGTGGGATTACACTCCTTTTAATTATTGTAAAGTAACCAAACTAACATATAGTTTTTAAAATGTCAAATTTATAATTAGTCATTTAGATAAACCATTATGAAAGATTAAAAATCAAACATTACATTACATTTAATTCAATTATTTATATATATATATATATATATATAATTATCAAATATTAAATTATAAATCAAATAAAAAAATGTAAATTATTTAAAATAGTAATAAATAAATTGGTTAAAAAACAAATTATAATTATTTTATAAATCAAATGAAAAAATGTAAATTATTTAAAATATTAATAAATAAATTGGTTAAAAAACAAATTATAATTATTTTCCTTCATCATTGACTTGAAAGTTTTCTAATATAAAAATTATTAAAACGAAATCAATGACAATTAGAGTTTTGTTAATAATCCGTCTAATTATGAGATGTCATTAGAATGAATACATGCAAGTCTAGAATTATGAATCAAATCACTTTATTTTAAAAATATAATGTATAGTTATATATGAAATGTTGGACCAGAATAGTAATCATATATATATTGATAAAATTTATGTTTATAACAAATAGTTGATTGTTTATTTTTTTATATATCTAATTAAATTTTATAATTAGAAAATTGACTTATAAGGTTATTTTACATGTTCAAAAGATAAACATTATGTTGTTAAAGTGGCTCGTTGTAAACTATAAAACACGATCATTTTTTTTTTCCATTATATTTCTAATATCTCTATTTAATTTAAAATTTTATAATTAATAAATATTCCACTTAGATAGAAATAATGCTTCACTTTCTAAATTTAAATTATCTTATTCATATTGCTTTTCCACTCCCTTGAATGTATTTCAAATGAGATTATATACACAACAAAGAAAGGCAATGAAATCATATTCACATCACAACTTTTAAGTAGGTGGTTGGGAACTAAAATTGGCACAATAAATCATGATCACTTATTATGACTATTTGTTATTACATCTAAGGTGTTTGCTCAATCATTTGTCAACTTTTAAATATTCAAAATTTTACTTAAAAAATTATAACTATGCAAAAATAATCCTTAAACAAATCTACTTATTAACACATATAATGACCAAAACTCACATACTAATGGTGCAAAACATAAATTATTTATAATCACCATATTATAATATAATATAAATTTACACTTGATTCAATTTATACTAATATGAGTTATGATTATTGATTCAATTTATACTAATATGGGTTATGACTATTGAAAAAAATCTTAAAAAAATATATTTATTACTAATATGAGTTATGATTATTGATTCAATTTATACTAATATGGGTTATGACTATTGAAAATAATCTTAAAAAAATATACTTATAACAAATATAATGACAAAAATTCCTATACCTATACCAATAGTACAAATTTTAAAATATTAGAATATGATCTAATAGATGTATATTAAAGTTAAGTAGTAGAATTATTATAGGTAGGAGATTAATACTTTTTCAACTTAATTAACATTAATTTGAGGAAAAAAAGAAAGGAGTTTTTTATTTTATTTTATTATTATTATTAAAAATTGACATTGTTGTACATATTTAGGGAATATAATAATAATACACATGAGATTTGATAATGACACTTAATTTAATTGATTTTCTAATAATTATATAAATTTGAACCTTTAAAAATAACAAAAATATATTTCCAATCTGTTAATCAAAATTACCAAATTCCATATAATAAATATCTAATCATATAATGTGAATTTGCATTATGTGTGTTACATCAGACACTATCATTATAATTAATCATAGAGATTCTCAAATAAATTTGATAAAACTAACCATTATAAAGGGAAAAAACCCATAATAGTGAAAGGTATTAAGTAACAAAATATTAAATATTAAGTTTATTTAATTATTAATATTTAAAGTCTTTGGCATATATATATATATATATATGAATTGAATATACAATTTTGTTTTGAATTAGAAATATTTTTTTATTAAGGCAATAAAAAGTTACATTTGTAGATGCATTTAAGCATTCAAAATACTGTATGTCCACAAGAAACATATAGTAATCCATCTCTGGGTTGATTGTAGCAATAAATACTACTCAAACCCAAAAGCCAAAAAGAACCATATCCAAATACCGAGCCTCCCCATTAATGAGGAAAACAACCCATAAATACATAATTGTTTTAACCAAAAAACCAAAATTTGGATACCAGAATCCATCACTACAAGTTTATGAAAATTGTTATGACAACAACATCAAAAAGTAAATGACAAAGCTGATAATAAAATTTTTGCTGAGTGTCCATTCATATAAAAAATTGTAAGTTTGTTGATTTGACACATGAATCCTGTCTTCTTCTACTTCAGTTATGCACCAAGTGCACATATCATGTTGCAAACCCTCCTTAGAAAGGAGGTATGCTTGAGTATTCCGCTCCCTATAAATGTGACAGATAGTTATGGGATCAAAATTCTGTTTTAAATGCAAGGTTTCTTCTAATAATGGGATCAAAATATAATTTTGACATCTCCGTTCTCTGATAAACCATTTTATACCATTTAGTGAGTCACCAAAGATTTGAATCGATCCCACCCTCATATGAATAAGCCAACACAGTAAAAATTTCAATGATTGAATTTTTGCATAGTTGTTTGATCCTGAGCCAAGGCCCATCGATGCTTTCAATTTTGTTGTTATTGTTGACATGAATAACGAGCCCCGAGCCACATTTGTTCTGTGAGTCAGATGCACCATCAAAATAAGCCCAAGGAATGTCAACCCTGATATGTTCTTCTCTAATGATCCTAGATGTCTTGACTGGGTTTGGCGGGGGGATTAGTGCATAAATAGAGGCACATTCAACAACAATTGGGGAATGTGAAGGGGACATATCCTGGAAGATGCTCCTGTTTCGAGCCAGCCAAATGCCCCAAGAGATGATCAAAGGAATATTTCTCATGTTTTCATCTGGGGCAACATTCCACCATATTTGCCAGGCATCCCTTAAATTTTCCCCATTCCATATTTGAGATATCCCCAAAAGTCTCAAAGATTCTTCCCAAATCTTATTGCTGAATGGATAAGACACTAAGAGGTGTTGGATTGTTTCTTCCGAACATTTATAGAGAGTACACCAGCCGGGTCCATGTTTGTTTCGCTTCTGGAGATTATCCTAGGTAGGAATTTTGTTTTTTAGGATACACCAAAAGAAGAGTCTTGATTTTGCCAGGCTTTTTAATTTCCATAGTGGTTTACACCACCATTCTTGAACCCCCCATGCCTTTCTAACCATAAAGTAGCTATAACCAAACTTTGGAGAATATTTTCCTGTAGGAGCATGTACCAATAGGAGCACATCAGGTCGATCCCTTAACCAAACATTTGTACGCTAAAGTTCTCTATGGTAATTTTCTTGTTCCTCTTCCCATTGGGGCTCTATTTGTAGGTCCTTCGCTGATTTCCATCCTTGATGCCATATAGTAGATAAATCTTCCCTTTCAATCTGAATCAGAGAGTGAAGCCCTTGGGTATGTAAACATGCAAAAACCTCCCTTGAGAGAGAAAAACCTTCATTGCATCCCACCCATGGGTTGATGCCTATTATGAGGTTCTCACCATTTCCAATGTGCTAAGCCAAACCATCTTTGATTATGCTAAAAGAGTCTAACATTTCCTTCCATAATGCTGAAACATGGGGGTTCATTTTGTCAAGTCTTCGCAACCATTCATAAATCGGAGTAGGGTCAATATATTCTTTTTGAAAACAATCGTCCACAAATTATCCATTGATATTAACCTCCACCTCGATCTAGCTGCTAATGAGGATGCAAAAGATGAGAAATCTTTTATGCCCCATCCTCCCCATTCCTTTGGCCTTACAAATTTGTCCTAGGCTACCCATGGCAACATGGTATCCTCCTTTGTTCCAACCCAAAGAAACTGGCTACACACCTTCCTGATGTGTGAAAGTATGCCTTTTGGGACCCATGTTAGAGCAATCCAATAGACAGGAATGGCAAGAAGGACTGATTTTATTAGAACCAGTCTCCCAGCTCTCAAAATCCATTTATAACTCCAATGTTTTATGTGATTTTCAATTTTTGCTAGAATCTAGAGCCAGTCTTGTTTCTGTAAGTGTTTGGCTTAAGGTGAAAACCCAAATACTTGAAGCTATCCTTCATAGACTTTTCTTCAAAATGGAGGACTGAGGTAATCCTGATAATTTCATTCTCTGAGAAACCTTCATGAATTAGTGACGATTTCTGTGAATTTATACACATCCTTGTTGCATCTAAAAACAGATCGAGAGAGGCTTTTAAGTGCTCACCTCTTCTTTTCGCAGTCAGAATTAGTTGACTAAGGCCTTCTGCTACTAGTAAGTGTTGTCGTTTTGTATATTTGAGGTTGAGGGAGTAAACACATAAGACAACATAAAAACCACTTTGGAAGCTTGGATCTAGCACTGCCAGCTCGAGAGAGGGATCTCTTTGTAAAATTTAGCTTTGTTTGATGTGAATTTTAGGCTAGTTATGATTATACTGATTATTTTGATTTGATTAGTTTGGTTGATTTAAGTGTTATAATTCCATTGGGCTATGGAGTCTTTTAATGAAACTAGATTTTGCATCAATTTTTAGAGGAGTTCTCACAGGGCAAGCTAGGTTGCACTATTTGGATCTTTTCAAAAATTAAATGAATGATGAAATAACAGAAGTGTAAGGTTCAGTAGAAATTAAGGAGCAATTAAGAATTCATTAATTTGACTTCAGTGGAAAACATGAAAAATATTAACAGCCAGAATAGGGTGCTCTAAATAACAAATCCTATTCATCACAATTTCTGTTATGTAATTGATATTTTCAGAATAACAGAGAAAGAAAAACAATGTTTAAACAAATAAACAGAAGGAACACATCACCATTTGGTACACCACATGAATCTTGTGAAAGTTCCTTGTATTATTGATGCTCCAACACTTTGAAAATTACAATATGCAGAAGAAATTACATTCAGAAATCAACCCTTAATACTTCAAACAGTGAAGTATTTATACTAATAATTACAAAAATCATTTACAAAATCGTTGTCAAACTGACAATGTATTATTAGCCTAATTACAAACAATATGATTTATTCTTGGCAGCAAAATAGGCCACGTAGACATCTAGAAGGAAAGGTGGCTCTCTTTTGATGGATTCGGTTGCTGAGTCAACCTATAATTGTGCTGCATTAGTGTGCTGACTATTGTGTTGGCTGATGTGTTGGTCATTGTCTTAGTGTCCCCAAATTACCTTTTTAATCTAGTAAATCGATCAGTTCTTCCCATCTCTTTTCATATGGTATGGTCAATTTTATTACCCTCCGGTAAATCTCATCTACCTCTGTGTATTTGGAAAAAGCTGGTTTCATTGTAAAAATGTGTTTTTCCTCATTCTGTACGTAGAAATAATGTCATACTGCCCTTAATCCCATTGAACTTGATACTGCTCTTGGCCATTTATTTCATCTTCAAGACACAATCTTCCTGAGTGATCAATTTATCATTTATTACATAAATGCTGGGCAGTCCTTTCTGGATCAATGCTTCAATTCTGTTAGTAAACCTGTTTACTTGCAACTCCAATGTTTCACATCTTTCTTCCAACTGATCAATAAGGTTCCTTTTGGTCAAAACTTTCTTGACCTATAAAATAATGGCAGTTCTGTCATTGATTCCTAATTCTTCATATTTTGACTTAGAATTCAGGAATCTGATAATGTTGGAGGCTTCTGTGGGCATTTCTCCAAGCTTCTCTCTTCCCTGCACAATGGTTTCTATAGCTTTTTCTATCAACTCCTTCTGCTCAAAGATGATTTGGATAGAAGGCCAAATCTCATTCATAGAGTCTAGTATATTCATCCAAATGGTTTCCTTGGCTTGGGCCAAGGTCTGACCAATTGAGGTATCCCTTTCTACCTTCTGCAACTTCTCCAATAGTCTCTGGGATTTCTGCATTTTAGTAACACGAGAAGCTTCAACTTTGGCCTTTTGTACTTCTAAATCTTTGAGCTGATCCTGCAAAGTCTTGATCTCTTTTGACTGGAGTGACATGTTCTCCAGTGTCTTGGTCACTTGTTCAACACTTGTAGTATGAGTAGAAGAAGTAGTTGCAGTGGTTGTTCCTATTGCTAGAAGCTGAGAAATGGGTATGGCATCTAGGGGGACAATGGCCATCTTCTGACTCTCTTCTTTCTCCTTTATCATTTTCTCCATCTCTGCCTCCATCTGTCTAATTTGTATGTTCTTCTCTATAATCAGCTTCATCATGTCAGCCTTCTGTGCTTCATTTTATTCAATGTCCTTGGTTAATGGGTCCTCTGTGGCTGGCAGCTTAAGCTGCTTTCTCAAGGCTACAATGTCCAGATTCTTCTTCTTGATGATCTCCTCTGCAACATTGACATCTTTGGGATCATATCCTATCTTAACCACCAAGTCTTCCAAAGACTTGATCCTATTATCTTTGGCTAAGGAGGACACCTTCTCCATTTTCAACTGTGACTGAACATTTGCAAATGAAACCTGCAACTTGGACAATGACATAACAATGTTAGTTAAAGTAGAAGATATCATTTCACCAGTTTTCTTGTGCATCTCCATTTGATCAATGGGATGAATGTCTTTGGTGTTGAACTCAAATGTAGTGCTCTTGTAGTCTGCTGTTGTTTTTGGCTGTGGAATTTGGGCCTCAAGGAAGGCCATCTACATCTTTCCATGCTCTGTGTCAAACAATGATAACAATCTACTCTGTGAGCTGGAGGTTTTCTTCCAAAACCGATTATAAATACTGTTTTTGAGAATCTCATTTCTAAGATTAATCTCCTCGTATCTATCAAAATCTATCTTCTCCTTTTCTGTTTGGAAATTTTGTGACTCTAGCTCAGTTTCCTTCTGACCTTGTGATGATGAAGGTCCAGTAGGAGATGTTGCAAATTTGCTTCTTGTAGGTGTTGAGTCTGTAATTATGATGACATCCTGCTCTTCTATCTCTTTGTGCACATCTGCCCTAGGAGTCAATTTTGTTCTCTTCCTGTAATTGATTTTGAACTCTTTGGCTTCACTTCCTGTTGTCGATGATGATCCTTCCTCCCTCTGTCTTTTGCTTTATTTCTCCTGAGGAGTGGGAGTCTTCAAAATGGAAGAAGAAAATAGTTGTTCTTCAGCTTCCTGCAAGGTGTTTATAGTCCATTCCAACTGATTTGCATATTGTTCTATTTCAGGCCTTGAGTATGGATGTAGGGAGTACTTTTATTCTCTACCCCGATCTTTGAAATAATGGCACAAGGGTCATAATAACATGTAAAAATCAGACTAAACTTCATTTCTTTAAGCATCTTGTCTGCTTCTTCACGTACTATCCTGGTATTACATACAAATGGACCCACCTATGTCTTTATTCAGAACTGTGATTTTTTCTTAGCCACTACAAAATGGATGTCATCAGAATTTAACATCTATCTAATATACTCCATGGCAAAAATCCTCATAAGGACGCATTTAGGGAGTTTGTAGGGTTCCAATTCATAGCCATAAACCCTTATCTCGGTGTAGTTTTGCTATAAATACCAATCCCCAGTCTTGGCCTGATCTATTAGATGCAAAATTATCTTGATTTCTTCACTGATTCTGGGCTGTATTGAACTATTAAGGATGTTCATGGTTGGATGAAAAAAATCCTCAATAAACTGCTTGTAAGAGAACTCCTGCTGTTCTTTCATGACCAATGATGTCCAAAAGATCATTGGCTGCTGATTTCTTGCATCATCAAGCTTCTGCATTGCAAAATTGAATTTATCTACCTGATAGTAAAGGAACATATAGATTAAAATGGAGGTGTAATTAAACACCTGTTCTGTGGGAAACTTTATAAATTGTTCATGAATGTTGTCAGCCAAGAATTGATTGAAATTGAACACAATGGAAGGCTTACTGTCTGTGGAAAATATGGAGAGGAAACCTAAAATGGGCTCATCTACCCACTGATCAGAATAATAACCTAAAATATAGGAAATCATGGATATAATTTGTTTGGCTTGATCAGGGAAGATGGAGGAAGGATATGGAGGATTCTTCTTGGGTAACTGGGCATTCTTAGGCAAGAAGATCTCAAATATTTTGGCTCTGGTGGTGAAATCTAGCTTTTGATAAAGCTGGGTGAGGGCTTCTAAGGAGAAAGGAGTACTATTTTCCACAGAGGGAGCCAACATTATTTGGTCTATGGACTGGGCAGTTATAGTGAAGATGATGTCTCTTGATGGGGCCATCATAGCTCTTTGAGCAAGGACATAACATGCCTGACACTTTCTGGTAAACTCAGGGGCTTGGAATGTCAAAGGGAAGATGTAACGGGGAAGATTGGACTCCGAGAGCCCAATTTCATCAGTTTTATCTGCATTTTTTTCTTCCAACCAACAACATAACTCCAAAAAGTCATAGTCACATTGGGTTTCATTAATCCTATAATCTTTGTCAGCTAGAGGGATGTGATCTAAATCTACAGAGGGGGGAATCAAAGGATTAACATGTTTATCCTGAGCTTTGGTATTTAGAGGCATGACTGTATCAACCGAAAGTAACCGTAAGAGGAAGGATAACTTACCGGGAATTAGTTGAGGTTGAATGATTTGTCAGGGAAATAGAACAAAATACTGACAATTCAAATCAGGTTTAGGTCGAGAGAATGGTGTGAAAGTGATCACTGTGAATAACAAAGAATTAGCAGTGCAAAGGATAGCAGAGATGCTTCAAAACATTTTTAAAGACCGAGAAGTGAAAAACATTGGAGGTGGCATGAGGACTGTTAAATTTGAACGGTTACCTGGGAAACGAATTTAATGCAAAACAATCATTTTGTTGCGAGAGAATTCAAATGGTTAACGGATAGACGATGTGGTGGATGGTGAGAGGTGAAGGTATCGTGGTGGGGATGCAGTAAAGTGGGCGAGGGGACAGTGGTTTCGGAGGGGGTAGAGAGTGGTATGTGGTTTCGGCTAAGGGGGGTGCGAAATGCGGAGAGGGTGACACATAGGGGATGGGGCCTGATGGGGAAACAACCTTTTTGGACCCCCTCTATGGTGGTAAAGGTAGGATGGAGAGGGGGGGCCGAAGAACAACACGGGCCATGGATGATGAGCAGGAACAGATCTCGATGCCTTGACAGTGTTGTCGATTAACCATAAAAAGAATATTTGTCCACATGCACTTTATTCTTTGCGTTTCAGACTTAGGATAAAAGTTTAGGAATAAGACATGGAAAACATTTTATCCCATCGCACATATTTTCCTTTTAGCATATGATTAAAACTTTGGATAAAAAATGACATAGGCAAATATTTATCAAACCATCTAATCTACCTACCCATAACTAAACTAACATTTTATTTTTTCTAAAGGGTGCACTTAGACTAGCAAACCCACATTATTTTATTTTATACAGAATAAAAATAAATATCTAAATTCTATCCCTTATTTCTTCTATTGATTCAGATTAAACAGTTGAATCAATGTCATTTTCCACCTAACCACTGATTACCAAGATTAGACTATTTGGCAAATCTTTATTCTCTAACCTAATTTATAGAAATTTAAACATATTTAACCATGATTACACTGTATGATTAAACAAATAGCTAGTGGTTGTGGCATTTTAAACAAGTTGCACAAAACCTTTATTTAACAATGATGAAGAAAACTAACTATTAGTAGTGGCATTTAGACTTGCAACAATTTCAGTATTATTCCTTTTTTATTTTTCTTTCTTTTGGTGGGGTTCAATCTTTTCTTCTTTTTCAATATTCTTGTTTTTTATCTTTTTTTTTTCTTATTTATACCCTATTTTGATTTTTTATTCTATTTTTTATTTTATTTGGAAATCATTGGCAGATTGACAAGTATTTACAATATAAGATCCCTGATATACAATACTCAATTACCTTGAGATCCTATAAATTATAGGACCCTAATAGTAAGAAAAGCAGAGGAGATAGTGGACATCCCTTTCGGAGACCTCTTTGGCTGTGAAAAAAGGGGGATGTTGGACCATTAATCAAAACAAAAAAGTTACATTTGATATACATCCCATTACCCAATTTATGAAACCAATACTGAACCCTAGATGCATCAACAACATATGGATATAGAGCCAATTGATTCTATCATATGCTTTAGATAGGTCAATTTTAACTATCAATCCTTTTTTCCTGCTCTATTTGATACTACGTAATGTCTCATGAGAAAACCTGATTGCTTCATGAATTTGCCTACCATTGAGAAACCCAAATTGTTCCTTTGAATTATTGCTTGAAAGAATTGGTTTCAGACGAACAACAATAACTTTGGCTATAATTTCATAGATGCAGTTACAAAGAGAAATAGGCCTAAACTCCTCAAAGGATGAAGGGTCACCAGTTTTAGGAATTAAGTCGAGAAAAGTAGTATTGAAAGGTTCATATATAGAGCCTTTATCCCAAGATTCCTCCACCACCTTAGTAAGTTCATCCCCAATAAACTCAAAAAAGTGTTGGAAAAATTCCAATGTCCAGCCATCAAGCCTTGAACTCTTATCTCTCTGCATAGCTTGTAAACCCATTCTTCTTCCCCTTTTGACATTGGATCCATAAATATCTCATTTTCCTCCTCCTCCATGTATCGAGGGAAGAACTGGACCACACATATCACCTCTGCAATTAAAACCGTTTCAGGAGATTTGAATAAGTTTTTGAAGTGATCCCTTCCCATGGTGGCTAGGTCTTTGAATGATTTTTCTATGCCACCATCTACCATTTTTAACCCCCATATTGTATTTGTATTTTTCCTTCCTTTAGCATAATTTTGAAAAAAATTCGAATTTTCATTCCCTGCTGCGAGCCAAATTTTTCTAATTTTGAATCTCCATTGTTCTTCCATGTCATTTAGAATTTTACTTATTTCTATCTCCAGTTGTTTGATCTTTTCCCTCTTCTCTTCAGTCTCGTATCCATCCATTTCTGGACTCTCCATTGAGTCCATTTCCTCCCCTATCCTGATTAATTCAACTTCATCCCTAATCATTTCCTTCTTCATTCTTTTTAGATTATCCATTAAAGATTTGGTTAAAGAGTACCATTGATCACTAGCCAATGGCCTCCATGTAGCATTTACTAGGTCGTTGTATGAGGTCTCTTTGAGCCAAGTTGGGTTGAAATTGAAGGGTGATCCTGGATTTTGATTAGGCCCTTTCATTTCCAGCAGGATAGGAAAGTGATATGAGTCTCCTCCATATCCAACCCAATGTATGAAGAAGGGGATTCTAGTAGCCTTTTCCTCTTTTAGAAGGAAACAATCCAATCTCTTTGCTACCTTGGCATCCCCCAAATGCCTATTCCTCCAAGTAGGTCTAGAATTCAATAGATTCACATCTAAAAGCTTACCATATCAAATTTTGTTCATAAATAAGTCAACCAATGGGTTGGCTTGGGCTACTGGACCCTAGGTCTCATACAACCCAAAGGAGAACTTTAAATCCCCCCCCAACAACCAAATTAAATTTTTTCATAAAGGATTTGGAGAAGAGGTTATTCCAAAAAAGAACACTATCTAACACTGTCCATAGATATTTAAGAGTAACAATTCTGAGCAGAGTTCCTGTGAATAGACCTCAACTCCCAACACCAGTTCCGATCCCCAAGAGTTTAATAACTTCACACTACAATCTTTGACTCCCAGAGCCAAACCCCCAGATCTTCCTTTGGCATCAACTGTCATAAATGACCAACCCGACAACATTTTACTAAGAGCAAGTTTTACTTCATCACTAGCTCCAAGAGTTTCTTGAAGCATAATAACATCAGGGCAGTAATTGAGAAACAAAGTTTTTAGAGCTAGTTTTTTGTTGGCACTAGCAAAACCACGACAATTGAAGGACACCACAATCATTTTGACACCCTGGGCAGGGTCTGTGCTACTCTAAGTGCTCCTTTTGATGATAATTGTTTCCCATTAGCAATGTTAATTTTAGCTCTTTGCTAAGCCTTTGATAGGTTAGACTTTCTTCCGCGAGTATTTCAATGAAAAGTGGGGGCCTGTAAGTCTCCCAACCCAACAACAACTCCCAATGGGATATTCTTCTTTTCCTGGGGGCAAAGGTTATAGGAGGATTTCTCAACAGTGTCCACAAGGGAGGAAAATGTCACAAGGCCTTTAGACAGGGGAGGGTCTAGATTAATAGCCAGAATAGATGTTATAATACTATCCAGGGCAACATACACAGATACAATAGGAAAATCAACCAAAGGGTCAGGCCTAGAAGGACCAGGCCTCAGGAGTGAATTGAGCAATGAATGAAAGGATTCATTTATTGAGGAAAGGGGAAGAGAGACAGTGCCCACCAGGTGAAGCGTAGGGTCGATTTCTCCCATCTCTTGCTGAACTTCCCAAATTATCTCCTGAGGTTGGTCTTGCTCCTACTTGGCCACAACCTCCATCTGCATATTCTGGTCTTCCTGAATTTCCATTCGTACTTTTTCACCCTCTTGATGATTCCCCAAGTCCTCTGCCTGTGTCGTTTCCTCTTCTTCAGCCGAAGGCTAATCCACAAACCCTGGGTCTCCTCTGCGTCTTATTCTCCTCTTGAACCCCAGAGGACAGTCCCGCATGAAATTACCATATTTGTGGCATCTATTATAGCAGAAGGGTAGTTTCTCATAATCAATGATTTGTGTGGAGGATTATTCTTGGAGTTGTAGGTGAATTTCCTCTGCCAAACCCTCCCTTGGATCCAACCTTACCAAAATATGAGCTAGGATCTTGTCCCTTGTTTCCACAAATGACATGTCTACCTCCATAAAGGATCCTAGTGTATTTCCTATCGCTTTGAAAACATCCTCCATCCAAACGTGCGAAGGGAGGCTTAGAAGACGAACACATACTGGGATTTTTCCTACCTTTTCCCTTTGAGCATCAAAGAGAGGATTCCACCTTTTAAACAAGATTGGTGCTCTCTCGAAGCACCAATTTTACCTCATTACCCATTCTAATGTCTCTCCTTTGCTGAATTTAATCATAAACCAACCCCTAGCCAATGTGGTCACTTCGACTTGTTGATCCGGAGCCTCCCTCCATGCTTTAGATATCCATTCTGAGATGTAGTTTGCTGAGAATTTTTTTCCCTTTCGATCGTCCTACCAGTGTTACTTCTAAGGCTTCCATGACCCTATCAATCTGGATGTCTACTCCTATGACCCAATTCGAGCATACCACCTTCCTCTTTATTAACTTCCCTTTCTTCCTTTCTGCTCCTATGTTCCGCCCCTTCCTTGCTTCCGCTGACAAAGTCTTCCCCTCCCTCTCATCAGTCCCTTCCTTGGAGAGTGGACCTGACCACGCCTATGCTACCCGTTTCCAGCTGGTAATAGCCCCTAAGGCTAAGAGTTGCCCCGCTTGACCTGGGCCTGAATAATGGGTATGCTCCCCCACGTTATGGAAGCCTAAACCCTAGAGGCCTTCTTCTTCAAGTACTAGTGATCCAAGTAAGGGACTACCCACCCTATTTTTCCCCTTGAATTCAATCGAATCTTCTACTATCTCTTCCTAGTGTGCCCAAAAACCCTAGAGTGAGACCTATCCTGTTAGCTCTTCAGGAATGAAATTTTCACAGATGTTAAAATACTCATTGACCTTCTCATTCAAAGGGCTCTTTCATGAAATGGTTATGTTTAATATTCCCCCCACTCCCACTAGCTTCAGATTGTCCTAGATCTAAGACTAGACACGATTTTAAACCCTTATTTCCCTTGATGTCACTGCTAAGAACAATGTTCTCGAAACCACCCGAGAACATACCAAATATAGGGAAATAACCAGGGTTTTTGGTACTTACCTAGATCTTGGTTGAATCTTCTGCATCGTGACCCACCAAAACTACTGATGTCTCCTGACTCTCTTGGAATACCTTGTCAGGCCTCCAACCCCCCGCCTTTGAAGTACAGGGAAAACCGGTTTCTAGAAACCCTAAACTGCCTTTCGAGCTCCAATCATTCATCGTGCCTATCAATTTCCCCGCTGGTGATCTACATGGACGAATCACCTTTGCTAGGTTTTGCTGAGTAAGCTCCAAACCCCAAACCGAAATAATATCATCCTGTTTGAGATCTAGGTCAACACAGTCTCGGGAGTTGATTATTCTTGTTGTCTTTGTCTAAAGGGTAAATCACCACCGTAAAACTCTTGCTCTTAACCTCCTTAGTCAGGTGTGTGCAGGAGAGGGAGATCACAGGTAAAAAATGCATCAAATGTTGTAAACCCTTCCTTTGAAACTGTCCATCCCTTTTGCTCTGTTTCCATGCAGCTCCATTCTCTAGGATGCTTCCTTTGTTGCCAGGTACGACCCATGTGCTGGTAGGTTTCTAGCACCTACCACTATGCGTCAACCTTCCTTGCAGGCCATCTCCTTTCCCAAAGTCGCCCTCCTAACTTGGACTATCCACCATCATTTTCCTATTAGATCTTCGTATGTTATCCATTATCAATTTCTAGAATTTGATACCTATAGATAGTATAAAAAATTAATAATTTTATTTTTACAAACTTAAAAATAAACAACATAGAATTGATATTTAAATGAGTGCACCACAAGGTGGTAATCAAGGAGAAACAATTTAAAAACTAGTTTTATATTCTACAAACTCTAGCTTAAGATGATGCAACGAACTTTCTCAAATTAAGCTTTGAGAATGTTTCAAGGCAAATTATTTGAGATCCTAAATCCCAAAAACCTACAACCATCACCCAAAGATTGAACACCATTTTCAATTTTAATATGGAATATTGTGAGGCCACCCAACATGATTTAATGACCATGATGGTTCTATCACTTATCAGTCACCCTTGTAGGTGAAAATTGGGCATTTTTTATGAGATTTGAAGCCTAGTGATATTAAGAGAATACCCCATTTTCTCCAAGCCAGTTAACTTCTCATTATCAAGTTTTAAGAGATATGTAGAAAATCATAAATCATCTAATTTATTAATGGAAAATTCCACTATCTAAAATAAACTAATATATTCTACTAGTAGAACCTTTTATTGGCATCCATGTAGCTAAGAATAGAGAAGTTGATATGTATAATTAATTATAAGATATTATTACACTACAAGATTCTAGCAATGTCCATGAAGTTAAAAATAGAGAATTGGATAAGAGCCATCCCTTATAAATGGAAACTAATTTATCAAGTCCAATCATATATATCCACTTTCATCATAAATGAAATTGTTTTAATTATCCAAAATCCAAAACGAATCTTTAAGTTAACGTGTACTAAGTTTTTAAACATCTTGTAGGGATGAGTTTTATGATTTTTTGGACAATGTTCTTTGACTTAGTGACTATAGAAAGCATGCACTTCCCAATTCTAAAAGTATCACCAGGGAATACACTCAAAAAAATATTTTCAATTAATACTCCATAGGTTGTAGAGGGGGTTGGGGGTCATTGTTCCGCCAAAGTCACCCAAGATTTTCAATTAACCCTAGACACATAAAATGACTTTGCATATATGAAAAAATAAACTTAGGGGAAAACATGTTGCAAAGAGATTTTAACCATGGTGGGGTATATGAGACACCCCACTTTACCATTGAACCAAGGCAACTTAACAAGGAGTAGGCATTTATTAATATAGGCATTCAAATTGACATTGGAAATAGAAATTGTCTGATGCAACCATATGGCTGCCACATCCTTAACTCCCTAGCGGGACTCATTCACCCTTATTAACCTTTAAGTTTCATGCCCTCATATACATATCATAAGCATTAATTTAGGCTTTAGTCTTTAAAGACGGACCACAACACATTATTGGATGTTTCTTTAGTAACTGGGTCCACTTAAACTATCGGGACTCCACAATATATGCGCTCTAGTTATAAAAACCCTGAGCAACACTTTGTATCGAAATACACAGGGGCAAAGGGAAAACCTCACTCCAAATATATACCCGGACTTCAAAACTTATTCACCCGCCTCTATTAAATCGTTGGGTTCGCCTACTCCAAGCTACCTCCATGCTCTCTGATCATCGATCCCTGATCGGCTGATCTCCACCATTCAATACATCCTCTGATCCAACGGTCCACATTTACGCCAACTGTCCAACTGGCGCATCAATCCTCCACTGTTGATCTGCACATAGTGGATCCGACGACCCACATCTTATTTCAGGCGGACAATTAATACGGGGATTAACTGTCCGATAAAGTGGTTTCCCTGTTCACCCTTGTGCTACGTGTCGAATGGTGAATGGGATCGGGTGATCACCATTCAATACCACTTACAGTTCCTCAGCCACCCAAAATACCACGCACTATAACAAAACTACTTTCGCGATCCAACAGTCACGGTTAATTGGGATATAATGGCTACGATTTGATCGCATATCGCATAGTTGCAGTCCTCCAAGCTAGGCTCTGTCTGCTCTAAAGCACTGATCCGATATTCTTACGGACCCGATATGGATATAAGCCACCCTTTATAAAATTTCAAGTCCAGATTTCAGATTCGACTGTGTTTTGTGCCGATTCTTAGTGTAATTCAGGTTTTTCATTTGTGGGACCAAAACTGTGTAAATAGACTTCGCCGACCTAGCATCAACAATGATATTTAAAATAAAGCCACGACTTCTATCAATCATACGATTTAGGCGTTAAACATAACAAAACAAAGGGATAATCACCCTGCCTGAATACAAATAATCTAAAAGCATACAAGGGTTTCTGCATGCTCGATAATCAATCATAAACACAACAACATTCATTCATAATAAGATAATTACAGAGTCTCATCTTGGCCTGATTACACAAATGAAAAATCTCTGTTATCAAAATACAATCCACACATTATACTTGCTCTCGCTCTACTCAATCCTCTCTTGAATCTTTCCTCTTTGGCCTGATTCTACAAATTAGTGGCCTCCGTTCTTAAACTGCCCATAGGATTACAAGTCCATCATGAATCCTATCTCTCTGTCTCTCCTTGTTTCCAAAAAGAAATGAAACACATATATGCTCTATCTAACCATCTCCTTCCACAAATTAAGGACTTCACAATATTTTTAGAAATCACATCCTATTCTAACTAGTCAATATAGCTAATTGGTTTGATCTCCACGCAGGGAGGATCACTTGCCATTTTATTCCCAATTTTATTTAGAATTAGGCAACAATTAACTACTTACATAATTTGAAATTAATACAAATTAGATAACCAATTCTTCCTCCAAACTTTCATTAGCCACAACATGTGACCACACCATCACATTGCTGGCTAGGCTTAGATGCTCCTGCATCAGACTCCCAAGGTTAAAAATAATCATGATCTCCAGATCATGTGCTTCTAATCTGTGTCCTCTTGGGTCCCATACTTTGTTCAGTAGTCTATCCTCGGTTACTGCTGTTGTTTGTTGTTCTCCCGGTCTCCATACTTTATGCTATAGTGCTCCACTAGCTATGCTCTTACTGTCTGCTACTGTCTTTTTCATATATCTTACTGCTTTTTGCTCATCATCACAATTTATGTCAGGCTTCCACACTTTAATTTGTACTTTACCATTACCTTCACCTGTATCATTCTTTCCAGCCAATCTTCCTTCCTTCTTTTGTCCTCTATTTAGTTTATTGGAATGTTGTTGTATGAGTTCCCACAACTCATCAATTTCTTTGTCCACTTCACTTCTCAGATGATGAATACTATTCTTCTGCAACTGAATGTGTTCATGCATAAGAACATCATAATCCCTATGCCAATACCTTCTCCATTAATCCCCTGCAACAATCCCAGTTCCTTCTTCTGGTTTCTCATTCATAGCTTCACCTCTTCTTACTTCAATTCTTAGTATACTTGCAACTCCACAAATTTCTCGAAGACTAAGAATTCTTCTTGCTTGCTTAGATACTTGGAATACTCCTTCTCCTAGTAACTTAATTTCTGCACCCTTAAGGATCATGGCATCATACTTGTCTGCTTCTAAAATGTCATCTTCAGCCTCTTCTTCATCAATAACTCCCTGTAGCACAATAGTAATCCTGTTATTATCATCTCTAGTTCAACAATTCCATACTTTAAATTCAACATCATTCCATCTTTTTGAGATATTCTGATCTCTTCCTTACTTCGATCTGATCTTCAGAATCAATTCCTTGTTTCGAATTGACTTCACATTACCTTGTTTCTGCATATAAATCTTCACCAGAATTAATCAATTCATTAAACACAAATGCTTTACCCTGTTTCCTCATTATTCCAACATCTCTGACAACTTCTTTTCCATATAGTCCTTCTTTACTCTGGCTTTCTTCAAGGTCAATAATCTTCAATAACTGTTTAATATCTACAAAGTCTTCTATATCAACCTTCAGTAGCTGTTCTCCTCTGGCTTCAATCCTCAATAGTTGTCTAATATCTGCATAATTCACTACAGCTATGTTTAACAACTGCTCCTTCCTCTGCATCACAAGATTATCTAAATTTCCTTCTTCTAACTTCTAAAATATCATATCTTTGCTTTTCCTTTCCCTCATGACAACACTAAACAGTTGCCTTACTTCAGTGTATCATTTTGAATACACCATAAGAATCTCCATTTGGTTTGTATTAGCTTCATCAATTTTCCTAAGAAGTATCTTTGTTCCATATTCATATGAATGGATATCTTCCTTTCAAACATTCCTTTGATCTCAATAATTCCTTTGCCATCCTCCTTTTGACTTATCCTTTGGATGTCACCTGACTGGACATCTTCCTTCACTTGACTGAAACTTTTCTCTTTATTCTTCATATGACTGTGGGTAGTCATCTTCTCACTTGTTGATATGACATTTTCCAACAACTGCTTGTTTTCCCTCAAGTTTACATAACTTGCAAACATACAACAACTTTCAGTTTTCAAAATACAATACCTTTCATCCTCTTTTGATGCTTCAAGCACTAATATTCCATCATATATCTTCTGGATTTCAGCAGATCCTTCTTACTGTGACTCTATTCCTTTGAGTCTCTCCTTCTCTAACAAATCAATATGAATTTGTTCAAGTTCCCTGAAATCGTTTATCAGCTTGCCATTCCAACTCTATTTGAATAGCTTCCACTTGACCCTTTTCTTCGTTCTCCATCTATATCTTCGGTCTTCATTTGTCTTTCTTTGTACTGCCAGACTAATCTCTTGTTCTTCATTCTGCTACCAGTTGCTATACTTCTGCAATCTAATGCCTTCCTCAAATTCATTCTCATGTTGCTGATCATCTCTTTTAAATTGTTGGTTCCTTCCATCTTTATCTTGCTGGATTAATTCTTCTGTCTCCTTCATGTCTCTGAGGACATAACTTCCTTGTTGCTCCTGATCTTCCATTTCACCTTCAAATAATCTCTGCTCAATTTCTCTGATTTCAACATCATATTTATTAATGCTGTCCCCCATACCTATAGTTACATAATTAACTGAAGAGTCTAAACATTTACTTAACTCTATAAATGTTAGAGACATTTCATCCTTATCATGCATAGTAACCATATCCTTTTCTTTATCAGGTTTTGAAAGCTTCAATTCTCCTTCAAGTTCCTTAAGCAATCTTTCCAAGAATTCTAATTCCATGTGAAGTCTTCCCAGCATTTCATCACAAATTTCATTCTCAGCTTCATCCTTTTCCTAACAATCCTCTTGAATTATCCTGTTTTTTGCACTATCATATTGCAAAGTTCTTTCATCAATTTCATCAGAAAAATTCATTTGTTTACCTTCTTGGAATACCGCTATGGCATTTTCATTAGGCTTCTGGTCCATATCTACTTCATCTGACTGTCTTACACCAAACAGAAATTCATCTATGGACTCTTTCTGCTGTAATAAATCAACACCTTCTTCCTCTAAAAGTCATTCTCCATCATACTTCACCTCAAGAGCTTCATTCTTGTTTGTGATATTTTCACCAGACTGTCCATCATCCTCTGCATATCCTGCAAACATACACAAACTATGAGAATTAAAATCACAAGGCTTCATTGCCTCATCTGCTTCCCTTGTCAACATATCTTCTAATTGTTTTGAACTATGCCAATAGTCTATGAGATCTTCAGTTGATCTCCCATTATCCTCTTCACCCTGTTAGTGTCAGTATCTTCATCCCTCCGTCAGAGATCAAATCCTCTTGTTGCATTGCATATTAGGTGTCTCGCTCAGTCAGTTGCATTCCATTAGGAGCATGGATCATCTGACGGTAGTGGATTGTTGTACATTGTCCCTCATGTATTTTACTTGCTGGCCCATTTTCATTCATCAAAAGCATATACAGTCATATTTTGTCTTAAAGATTGCAAAGGTTTTGCTTTAGGGTTTCATTGTCATTTAGGTCTAGGATTTCATTAGGGTTTTGTCGAAAAATGTTTCAAAGTGTCTAATAACAACCAGCAGGCCATGAGGAAGTTCCAGCATCAATAAATTTCATCATCAAGTGCTCAGAGATGTGTCTTAAAAATAGAGTATTTTTGCTTTTATGGTATAAATTTATGTAATTTTATTTTCTCCATATGTAAATCACTCCATCTGTAACCCTGGTTTCTTTCCCTAGCCCCAGTAGTTCCAACACCTGCAAAACAAGCAAAGCTCAGGTCATTTAGTTCATCACAAAGCTCAAATGAAGTGAAAAAGTCCAAAAACAGAGTTTAAAAAATAAAGTCATTTTCAAAACATTATGAAAGTGGGTTTTGCAAAATTAAAATTTAAAAGCTCCATGTATAAATCATGTCTCCAAATGTTTAAAGCTCATTTGCACTCCAAGATCAAAGAGAAAGCAAATCAAAATCGTTTTGGGGTTGAGCAAGGAAAAATTGGTGAAAATCGCTCCAAGTCACTGGGCGCGGCACACTGGGTAGGTGTCGCGGCGCACTAGGCCTCAAACTCCAGTTCAATTTTACACAGGCACGACGCATACACTGGGCGCGACGCATTTGGTTGGATGCGCCGTGCACACAGCCAGCAAGCCCAAAACTTCAAACATTTGCTCCAAAATCACCCAAAACGCGTGGATTGTCATTGGTACAAGTAGGTTGAACCTCTATCACTCTTTTTCATCCAAGATTAATGCTTGCTTCATGGTGGTTGATGTATGGTGATTGTTTAAAGAAATCAAACCCTGTCTCTTCAATATTCACAAAGAAAATTGCTGCCTAGGGTTTCAAACTGTTGTTTTGCTGCCAAGTCCATCCTTTTTTCCCTCACCACCCCCTTACTCCATTTCTCCCTTGATTTCCTTATTCCCCAAATTCACTAATCCCCTATCCCCATTCCCATTTCCCAAAGTCCCAAACTCAAACTCCCAAACCCTAGTCCTTTACTAAAAACTCCCAAACTACTCCCTAATTCCCTGTTCCCTTAACTAAACCCTACCCCAATAGTACCTAAATCCCTCATTGTTCCTCCCCCCCCCCCCCCACAGTCCCTCATTTCACTATTTCCTTTGGTAGCAAAAGTTAAAAACATCACAATCATTTACTTCTCATCAGGGCAGCTCCAAGACAGTTCATCCACTAGCAGAAATGCCATTTGATCCCTCATATGATTATGAAGAGGAGACCCACAATGAATCACCTACAGAGGGCAATGCACCCAGGAGGCCTCATAGAGGTGGCAAACACATTAGAGAAGAACCAACCACTCTTGCTGAATTACAGGCCTACCCTCTTGCCATCTCTTGTTTCCAACATCAGTCATGTTATGAATTTTGTGAGAAGGTTGCTAGCATTCAGTTTCATCATGAGTTGGCTCGTTTGTTTGTACTACATTTACATGGTGATCAAGCCATTCTAGCTGGTGTCACTTTCACATTAACACCAAAATCCATTTCACTAGCAACCAGTATTCCCAACATTGGAGAGCAATGGAACAAGAGGCAAAAAATTGACCGGCAACATTATGAACCATACATTAAGCCAGGCTATTTGAGACAAATCATCAGAGTGTTTCCTTTCTGATACCTCAAAGATGCTTATGCTCCTTTAATGAAATTGATCATGAGGTATTTCAGCTGTGAAGGCTGGTTTTCATGTTTGTATGCTTATCATATTAGGCTGCTGATGCATTTTACCAGGGTAAGGATGATGAACATCCCTTATTTCATGTTCTGAAACATAGAGAAGATGACCACCATAGTGTAGCACAAGACTCCTCAGCAGCAGTTCAACAGTATTTACCATTTTTTTCTCATCAAAATTGTGGTCATTCATCAGCTTGGCTTACAGGGCATCACTTGGGAGGACTTCATCTCTCGTGAGTTTTTCAGAGCTCAACAGGGACCTTCAGAGGCTTGGCTTGAGACAGGTGGACCTTTTTATCAGCATGAGGGCCATGAGATACAGATCGCTAGTGTGCCGGTGTTCATCACCTATCAGAAAGGCACTAGACGGTTGTTTGCAGCAGCAAAGCGAGTATTATCTCCACCCAGGGTGGAAGGGGCCTCGCTTCCGTCACTAGCACAGCAGGTTCAGGACCGAGGCAAGAGGCCACTACAGGAGGAAGGACCATCAGGTGAGCGAGAGACTGATTTCATTCTCATTGAGGGTGATGATACTGATATGGGCCCGCAAAGCACAAATCTTAGAGAAATCATTTAGGAGTAGCAGGCGGACATTGATGCCTTGTCTACCAACTTGGATAGAGCCCAATGGACAATACAGTACCTGGAGCAAAGGAATAAGCAGCTTGAGGACCAGCAGGTGATTATGGAGTTGCAAAACATTCGAGAGAATCGCCAAGCTGCCCAAAGGAGGAGGGTGGAGTTCACTTCACTTGAGCAGGAGATTAATGCTGATAGGGAGTAATGGCTTGAAAGAGTCAATATCCACTTGGAGAGGAAGCTAGAAAAGGCCAACAAGGAGAAAAAATTGTTGAGACACATGGCTGTTCATTACATGGCAAGGAACAAAGTTTGCAAGGCGAGAATCAAGAATTTGAAAGCAAAATTGAAGAAGGCATCAAAGAGGCAAAAGGAGCATGATCAACTTCAGATATTGGTTGAGGATTCCTTGGCTCAACATAGCTCTTGATAGAGAAGACTCAGCCCAAATTTCAAAAAATTTGGAGCAATTTTTGCATTTTGGAAATTTTTTGGCACAAAAACAGAATTTTCTACCCTATGTGCCGCGCCACATGGCGCTCACTTTTTCTTGGAGCATCCAAATCACAAAACTCAGCATTTTTGGATTTTTCATGGAAAAATATGTTTTCCTACCAATGGCCAAGAAATTTGAATAGCTTTTGAGCCCTCAAAAAGGTCAAAAACACTCAAAAAATGACCTCACTGCCCCTATTTTGACACACAGGAAGCAGTGTTGGGAGAACTAAATTTTGGAGGGGAAAATGGAGGCCAAATTGAAAAATTTCACTTGGGTTGGAAAGTAGATAGGCATACCTTTCCAACAAGCACACTTGGAGAGCATTTGGACACCAGGAAGGCCTTCAAAAGTGGCTCCAAACAGGCGCTACGCATAGAGAATCAGGCGCGGCACATAGAGGATGAATTGCCAGTTTGACCAAATTTTGCTCTGTTTTTCGCCCAACCTTGGCTAGTTTGACTTTTTCACTTTCCTAATGGAAAATTTGTGATGTAATTTGATGAAAATTGATGTATCATGATGTAAATATGTTAAATTTTCACTTGTAGAGGTAGATTCATCAGTTTAAAGGTTGTTTGAAACTGAATGAATCAGTTCCCTTGTTTCTAGAGGCATGCTGTTATGTTGCCTAATTTCTCGTTCTTAGTTTAGAATGAGTTGGATCAGCTCCTAAATATGTGTGCTCGACCCCTAGAGGCAAGGATGAGCTATGTTTGTCTATATTATGTTGTTTTTCAGTCATTAGCATGGTTGGACTCTTGAGAAAGAAAAGAACTTCATTATACACTCATATTTTCATTTTTGACTAAGGAATTGAGACCAAGATTTGCAACACTCTTTGGGATTCATGTGGCAATTTGTCTTGGTACAGTGCTTCTCTTTGTAATTGTGAATTTTCTTATATGTCATGTATGTCATTCGCTATCTTATTTCTTATGAACTAAACAAACAAGAGTGTAAGTAGAATCCATTGAAAGTGGAGTTCTCTACTTGAAGTTTGCTTTAGTTATTTGATGTTTTCAGCTATTTGGGGAGGATCCATGGTTGCTCTTGCCCTCTTCAACACCTCACCTGTCTATTCCTTCCATCTCATTCAAATTTAAGTGCCAAAAACAGTTGCCTACCTTGCCCCATTGAGACCTCTGTAGGACTGAGCATCAATCCCCGCACCCAAAATTTGTCTTTCCATCTGAGCCAACAAAACTCCATTTTATCAAACTAAACTCTCTTGCACATATACCTAGCCTAATATTAGTATTTCTATCAGTCATCTCAAGCCCTCATCGATCATAATTTTTTGAGATTGACCCAGAGAGATCCCTCTCTTGACCTGGTAGGGCTAGCAACCAGGCTGAGCGTGGTTTGATGTTGGCCCTAGATCCTACCTTTTCAACCTGAGGTAAATCTAGGCACTAACACACCCAAAATTTCACCCTATTCTAGTCTACAAATGGAAATTTCCGTTTCTGTCTCTGCTTCTCTGAGGTTTTGTATCAACCACTTTACTTGTTCTTGTTGTAGCCTTCTCTGCAACTTATGCCACTTCACTGGCTTCCTCTTCAAGACCCAACCTTGTCTTTGGTTCTCCTCTAGCAGCATTAATAACACATCGAGATCTTCTCTTACCTCAGCTATTTCCTTGTCAATCTCTGCTGGACTCATCTGTTTCCTATGGATTGTTTGAGCACCCTTTTCATTCATCTTGTAGCCTTATTATGAATCTTCCATATGACTTTCCATAGCCATCTTTTCTTCTGTGTGAGCTCCTACACCTACAACCAATCAACTTCCTTCTAAGTTGATATTCTCACCAAGCTTCTCCTCTGCATGGTCTCCAAGTCCTCTTTCCTTAGAACTTGCATTGAGCAATCTTGCTCTCCCTCTGGTTGCTACACTCACTTCTCTTCAGGATTCATCTGTCCCTATCTATTCCAAGCCTCAGTTGGAATGAGGTTCTGCTACAATCTCTAAGAACTTCCAAAAGTTCTTCCTATAGTCTTACTGCTGTAGTCCTGTGCCCAACATTGCCATTCATTCAACTGCTACAACTTTCATACCTTTTGTATCATAAATCTTCATAAGAAAAACATCCTTCTCGCAGGAAATTTTCTTCCCTTTTCCTGCTCTGATACAAAAAATTATGCAACCATATGGCTGCCACACCCTAAACTCCCTATCGGGACTCATTCACCCTTATTAGCCTTTAAGTTTCATGCCCTCATATACATATCGGAAGTGTTAATTTAGGCTTTAGTCTTTAAAGACAGACCACAACACATTATCGGATGTTTCTTTAATAACTGGGTCCACTTAAACTATCGGGACTCCACAATACTATCGAGAGCATTAATATGCGCTCTAGTTATAAAAACCCCGGGCAACACTTTGTATCGAAATACACAGGGGCAAAGGGAAAACCCGGATCCAAACATATACCCGAACTTCAAAACTTATTCACCCACCTCTATTAAATCATCGGGTCCGCCTACTCCAAGCTACCCCCGCGCTCTCCGATCACCGATCCCCGATCGACTAATCTCCATCGTTCAATACATCCTCCGATCAAATGGTCCACATTTACTCCAATTGTCCAACTGGCGCATCAATCCTCCACCATCGATCTACATGTAGTGGATTCGACAACCCACATCTTATTTCGGGTGGACAATTAATACGGGGATTAACCGCCCGATAAAGCGGTTTCCCTATTCACCCTTGTGTTACGTGTCAAATGGTGAATGGGAACGGGTGATCACCATTCAATATCGCTTACAGTTCGTCAGCCACCCGAAATACCACGCACTGTAACAAAACTATTTTTGCGATCCAAAGGTCACAGTTGATCGCAATATAACGGTTACGATTTGATCGCATATCGCATAGTCACATTCGTCCAAGCCAGGCTCTGTCCGCTCTAAAGTGCCGATCCAATATTCTTACAGGCTCTATATGGATATAAGCCACCCTTTATAAAATTTCAAGTCTAGATTTCAGATCCGACTGTGTTTTGTGCCGATTCTTAGTGTAATTCGGGTTTTTCGCTTGCAGGACCAAAACTATGTAAATAGACTTCGCCGACCCGACATCAACAATGATATTTAAAATAAAGCCACAACTTCTATCAATCATACGATTTAGGCGTTAAACATAACAAAACAAAGGGATAATCACCCGACCTGAATACAAAGAATCTGAAAGCATACAAGGGTTTCCGCAGGCCCGATAATCAATCATAAACACAACAACATTCATTCATAATAAGATAATTACAGAGTCTCGCCTTGGCCCGATTACACAAATGAAAGATCTCTGTTATCAAAATACAATCCACACACTATACTTGCTCTCACTCTACTCAATCCTCTCTTGAATCTTTCCTCTCTGGCCTGATTCTACAAATTAGTGGCCTCCATTCTTAATTTTCCCGTAGGCTTACAAGTCCATTGTGAATCCTATCTCTCTGTCTCTCCTTGTTTCCAAAAAGAAAGGAAACACATATATGCTCTATCTAACCATCTCCTTCCACAAATAAAGGACTTCACAATATTTTGAGAAATCACATCCTATTCTAACTAATCAATATAGCTAATTGGCTTGATCTCCACGCACGGAGGATCACTTGCCATTTTATTCCCAATTTTGTTCAGAATTAGGCAACAATTAACTACTTACGTAATTTGAAATTAATACAAATTAGATAACCAATTCTTCCTCCAAACTTTCATTAGCCACAACATGTGACCACACCATCACATTGCTGGCTAGGCCTGATGCTCCTGCATCATTGTCTAGGTCTTCTATTTTTAGAACTTATCCTAAAAGATCATGCCTCTATGGATATGGGTTGCTTCCTCTTCTACTTTATTTATTTTTTTAAAGAGAAATGAGTAATTTTATTTAAAATGTGCTCGGTCACAACGTAATACCCGAGATGTACAAATTCCATTCTAAACATCACTATTTCTAGCGTTCAAGGCTAGTTGATTTAGAGACACAATACTATACCTCTACATTTGACAACTTGACCACATACTGCAGTTCTAATTATAACAGTAAAATACAACTTTAGACTTGCCGACTCAAAAACCATACTACCTAAAAGAGCTAAAATACTAACATACCAAAAAACCATAGGCCAAATTTTCCTTGAATTAGATACAATCATACAAAAACGACTTGCCCATGGAAAACTTCTGGCCGAGTCTACTAAGAAAACCAAAATGCACATAAATAACTAGTTGAATAGTTGATTACTCAAAGTATGGAGCAAAACAGTTGAGGTCGATTTACATGTGACCCACGTATGCCTCCTGTTCATCCCTCGTCGAGGAGTTCTCGATAGAAAAATTTAGATCCATTAACATATTTTGCAGTGTAAAAACTTCATCTAGCACCCCGGAGATCTGGACTTGCATTGCAATGATCTTATCCGAGTGTTCAATTTGAGTGAGAGAGAGATGGTGAATCTGCACTAAACGTTGATAGAGGGAAAACATGTGTTGGACGAGGAGGTCTTCAATGTGGAGTCAAGTTCCATAGAAGTTTGAGAATTAACCAGCAGAGCCATACAAAAGCTCGAACATAGAAAACTACTGGCTGAAACAAAAAGAATAGGAGACTAATGTTTATATTTCCAGGGAAAGGAATATAATTTACCTTCTAAAAACTACTACCCACATCCGCGTTCTTGGGACCCCAAACTGCTACTGAAAACTGTGTCTCTACCACATCGAATTATTCTAAAACTTCTTGTTAGCCCCCACGCATACTCGACCCAACACCATACATTCCATCGCTCCTGACTACATTCTCCATCAATGGTACCGAATCTCTCGAAACCCTACACCAGAGCCTCCTGAAAGTGAATCATATTGGAAAATTGAACCAGATATGCCCTTAATATCAATAGATACCTTATAAATTCATTATGTCGACCTCCACTCCACATGAACTCCTTTCATTTCCGAGGGATTAAACCGTGATTTTCCATCTTGGATTTTGCGAATTCCTCCTCCCAATACATGAAATTAATTTCTGATTCATGCGAAACCAATAGCTTCATGCGTACATGATGCTTAACCCTGTACCACACCACGATCAACAAGGAGAACTCGCTGCCATTTGCCACATGGAGAGAGAGATGCAGGTCAATCAAAATTACTCCACGTCCCTTCATTTCATTATTCCCCACGATCCGCCTTACACCTTGTCTTAATTGCCTTGTAAGTGCGCTCCCAAGAGGCCCCCTCCAACCCCTAATGAACCTTAGGGGATTATACACCATTGCTTAATATTTTTAACATTAATTCTACCTCCCCAATGGAGGCTTCCTCATTGGCCAGGTTGTCTACCTCTTCATTATTATCATGGAGGATACGGAAGTATTCCTTGGAGGAGAATCTGTTCAAAATATTTCAAATTTTGGAAAGGCTTCTAGCAAAAAAAAATCTTTAGGATTGGACCCCTTAATGAGAAATTGAATAGTGATTAAGGAGTCTCCCAAGTTAATAATATTTTTGAGCTCTTTTTCTTTGCCGATGACTAAGCCTTGAAGCAACCCATATGTTTCCACCCGATTATTCAATCTAGTTCCCAGGCCCCAAGCATACCTATCTTTTATTATTCCCTTGGGATTAATAAAATCCCTCCCCCTATCGCCATCCCTTCTTCTTCTACAAAGGTGAATTAAATGTTTGGTTTCTATAAATTTCTAGCATCCTTTTCACCTTTTTAATCTCTTTTACTACATAAAATATTCCTACACTTTCATCTTCCATTTTTCATGTTAACACTAGGCAGTTGAAAGTTCTATGCATTGCACAACTTTACCATGCTACATTAGATTAGTTTTCAGATGCTAAAGGATTAAGTAAAGTTGTACGAATAAGTTCATAAGCTTGTGTTGGTGTTTAAATCTCTTTCTCTCTTTTATTACCCCACTCTCTTCATTGATAAGTACATGTAGAAGTCTTTAATGAGAATGTTAAGATACTTTTTTCTCGAAGGAAAATATTCTATATAGTTATTATTTTAAGTAGAAATCAAAATATATAAACATGGTGTTTTTCAACAATATTGAAGACAAAGTGACTCTACCTTACCATAAAAACAAAATGACTTTTCCTACAATTAAAAACATAGTTGTTACTATAGGTTTCCTATAAGACTTGGTTATGTTTGACCATTAAGAATATAAAACAAAATGTTGTCTCTCATAAAGCTATAATTTTCTTAGTTTTGACTAATTATATATTAGTATTCCAATAAAAAACATGACTATATGTTATTAAAACATATAATATATCTTGTCCCAAGGGGGAAAATCAATTGGTTAATTCAAGAATTATGAAATCGTTGAAACTCGAAAGACCCAAGTTCAAATACTCCCTATTGTGACCCGAGCTACAGGGAGGAGGACATATCATAGCCTCCCAGAGGTTTGCTGGTAGTTATGTGTTAGGTGGGTTGCTGGATTCCTCTTGGTTACAAGAAAAGAAAAAAGAAAACATATAATATATCTTCAAGATTACTACATGATATTTTGAATGCTATGGCCAAAACCTAGTACATGCCAATGTAACAACAATTTTTTTCTTCTTATAGGAATGAAGACTCTTATAGAAGAGTTCCACCTTCATTTGTTTCCACTACCACCAATTTCCCTTCTTATTGTAACAACCCTCACTTAACCATTGTTTTTGTAAACTAAATAATAATTGTGAATTCTAGCATGGAAGTTGTGGCTGGTTAAGGAAAAATCTTGTGAACACTTGAAAATTAAAATTTAATTTTAATGATGGCATGAAGGAGGGGACTCTTACAGATCCATTTTCTAAGGGATAGTGGTTTGTGTCCTTGAGAACCCATGCACTAGTCTAAATTAAATTCTTGAAGTCATGGTAGACCAATCAACCGCCCCCCTGACAGGATGTAATGAGATGGGATTGGATGGTGTGGAAACAGGACCATGCCCATGCCCATTCCCATTGTGGATTGAGGACGTGCCACGAAATTTGGGGAACACATAGCAAGAGATTAGGGAGGAGAGGGGGATATATAGTCAACAATGGATAGAGAGTAGGAAAAATGTTTTTGAAAGAAAAACACACAACGACAGGGTTCTGTATGACTCTCTCAGTTTTTCTTTCTTCAAGAATTGATTAGCTCTACCTGTAGTGTGGAGAGGTCACTTATCACTCACAATGAAGTGTGTGGAACTATTAGAGCCATGATATTGGAAGACCGAAAATTGTTGGAGTTTATTGCTGAGCGTGCATGAGCTAGAACTCTATGATTTTCGATGATATTACTTGTGATTTTATGTTTGAGGCCAATGGAATGGTGGTTCAATATTGTGTGGTCAGTGGGAGGCTCATTGTGTTATTCCCCTATACCAATAGGTGTCATATATCATGATTGACTTGGTCTAGTTCTGAAATATGTTCGTACCTTTACTTGTTGCAAAGGTTTTCCATATTTTTTAAAAAATCAAAAAATTAAAAAATGTAAAGAGGGTATACCCTAAAAGAAAAATCAAAGGGTAAAAAGAATAAAAAAAAGTCAAAAATAATGAAAGAAAATGAACCCCAACAAAAAGAAAAGACCATGAAAGTGTGCAAGCCCAAATGCCACTACTATTTACTTTATGCATAATAAAGATTGTGTGCAACTTGTCTCCTATGCCACAATCCATGGTAACTAAATAGTTTAATCTTGGTTATTCCATGTTTTCAATTTCATGTTTTTAGATATAGAGAATACAAATCTGACCAAACAGTTTAATCTTGGTAGATAAGTAGATAGGTAGAATGAATAAAAGGAGCTCAAAGTTTAATATGAGCCCTTGGATGTAATAAGTGTAGATTTCGATAGATATTACTATGTAAAAGAAAATAAAGTTTGAAAAGGGTTTTTCAGTCTAAGTGCACCCTAATAAAGAAGTGAAAATGCTAGGATAAAGTAGGTAGGGTAAGTAGATGATGGTTGCAGAATAAATGTGTGGTGAATGATTAAGTTTAATGCTTAAATCTTTTGCTTTCATCACTTGGACAAAGCACAACTCACATTGGAAACAACACATCAAGGAAACAAAGTCAAATTAATAAACTCCCTTACTCCATTTTCCCCTAAAAATTCACTAATTTCCCCTAAGTGCTAAAGGTACTTAAACAAGTTAGAGGGGCTTAGAGCATTTCTCTGACTTTTAGAGGGACCAAACCCTCAGCTCAATAATTTGAAATACCTAAAGTACTTAAATCTCCTTCATCAACAATTACCCCTCCATAAAGTCACTCATTCCATTTATAAAGATTTTCCTAAGTGAAATCCTATTTTACTTGGGGAAATTGAAACATTCTCCATATAAAACCTCATATGTATGATGGAAATGCTTTCGGAAACATTTTTACTTAGCGCACTTCATATTCCATAATCATATTAACTTCTAACTAGTACTATTATCTAAATCCCGAAAAAGAATTACCCTTTTCCCGTATTATTATTAAAAATCCCAAAAAATTACATATCCCACCCCCAGTTGCAAAATAACCTTAATAATGTTTGAATAAATGGGATTAATTAGTCAACCTGTGACTAATTAAAAACCCCGACCCCCGCCATGCTAAATAAAGAATTAATTAATCCTTACGATTAATTAATAACTTTCTGACCAATCACATTACCCCCAATGTAATTAAAATATTTTAATTAAGTCGGGCCCCCTCCATTAAACACCAGTCACGTCCCAATCCTCGACCACCATCAGATCGCATCTCCTAGATCCGACGACCATCGCTTATATCGTGCAGGCCTTTTGGTTGGACGTTATACGCGTGATATGAGCGGTTTTCCCAAAAGCGCCGATGCTACATGTCAGTTGATAAGTGGAATCGCGCTGCCCCCCTTCAATACCACTTACCTCCCATAAGCGGTGCGATAAAACCCGCTTACCGCCTCCCACAAATGACAAAACGTCGCATCATTAAGTTGACGTCACCTGTCCTTGTCGCTAAACCCGCCAAAAATTGGCTTTGCATAAAAAACAAAGTATAATCCATTTTTGCCCTTTATCTTGAACAACCCATGCATGCAGTCAGTACGTAGAAATCAACTAGCTCATACCCAAACCATAAACTACCCTGAAATTTGCTGCCCAACGCCGCTCCAGTCCACTATATGCTTCCAGTCAATGAGTTCACCATTACAAGTCACTCAATAACAGGTATTTACCAGTTTTCTTCCAGAAACCTTGTTAAATACTAAAATTCCTCTGCAATTACGTTGAAACCCAAAATTCCAGTGTAATTTAGTTGCAAGGCTTAAAATCAAAGACTCCCACGACCTCTGTTTCACCTATTTTCACTCAAAAAATCCCCATTTTCATTTCTGAATCCACAAGAACCAGAAATGGAAACCCCCGTGGCCCTCAATGTAGCTCCAGTGAATGCTCCCCATAAAGACTTAGATTACCTTCCCTTAGTAGATAAATACTTCCAAATAAAGGACCTTGAACCTAATAAATTCCCCTTGAAAGTATATTGTCAATCCCGAGACAATTACATTAACAATTCGGATACCATAGGACTTTGGGAATCAAATCTCCCAAAGTACCTATTCCCTTCTGTGCACATTTTCCCAGACATTATCCACCAATGCCAGGCCAATTATAACCCTAACCTCAGAGCCGTAATGTCCCCCAACCAGTCAGTCCTGTTTACCATTACTGCTGATTCAATTAATGAAATGTTACAGCTTCAGCCCGGCCAGAACCTCACCCCCATTTCCATTGGAGAATTACTAGAAAAATCCACCAAAATGTCTAGTTCTAAACTCAACCATATTTTCCATACTTTCATGGATAAGGATCATATACCCAAAGATCCCCCTCCCTACCTAACATGTTTCTTCACTGATATAGGCAAAGATATTGTTAATATGATTGCTGCCATTATGGGTTTCAATACTAGTGAGTTTGTTGATGAATTGACCCTAGTTTTTAAGGACAACCTCCTGCTGTCAAATATGACTATGCTACATTCATTGCTGAAAAAATCCATGACCAGTTCATGAGGCTAGAAAATGAGAGTGTGCTTAAGTATTCTACAATCATATATCACCTCTTCCTTTACTATCAATCTGACAAATTCCCTTTATCTGTGCATAAGCTCGATACAAAAGGTAGCCCTAGGTCAGTCATTTTCTGGACCTCTATTTTTCACTACTCATCCTCTTCTCCCTATTCATATATTGATTTCATTGATCAGTTTGTCCATCCTATAACTACCATGTTGACAGGAAGTTCTCCCCCTAGAATCAGTGATGATATCAAAAGAATCCTTCAGTTGTCAAAGTAGTATAGGATAGGTGACTGGTACTTATACCAGAATCATACTGAGATCAGAGTCTATGGGTGTGAACTGCCTCCTTACAAATTACCCAAGTATGTCCCCATGAGATTATTTGCCCTAGAGTACTACAGGCAACTAATCAACTCTGATCAAATCCATTTCATGAAAGCAAAGAAGAAAGCCCAGCTAAGAATTAAAGACCACTTAGGCCCATTTGTGTGTAATAACAGAAAGGCAGGGCAAGAAGCAGAAGAAATCATAGAGAGGAGGATGCATTTGAAGAAGAGCTTTGCTTGGACATATTATCTTCACAGTTTCATTTATGATAGAAGGATAAAACACAAATTATCACCCTACATCCATCACAACAGTTCAAGAAACTAGTGCTCCCACAGTCGAGCCTTCACAGAGGAAAACTTAGGAAACGGGTCCATCTACATCAGAACAACCATCTACAACAAAACAGCCAGAGAAATCAGAGCAACAACCTAAAATATCTGTAGAGTTAGATCCACCACAGCCACAGCTGACTCAAACTAATATGGGAAATCCTCCAGTGCTACAGACTCCTCTAAATGAGGAAAAGAATCTAAAGAGAGACAGGGAAGCAACTACCCCTCCAAGCATACCCACATATCAACCCTTTGCTAAGAGGCAAAGGATGAATCCATATTCAGAGGAGGAATTCATTGGAGAAACTACAGAGAGCATGAGAGAGGAAGGGACAGATAGCTTTCAAACATTCCCAACAGGTGCGACACCTTCAAGTTCACAAAGGCAAGAACTGGAAAGGCAACAGAGCATAGAAGTTTCATCTCTCAGATCTTCTTCTGAGAAAATTATAGATATAAAGGGGAAGTTTAAAGAAATCAAGACAAGGAATGAGCAACTGAAGGCCCAAGCCTATTCTTAGTACTTAAAGATGGCCCCTACAAACCAAACCATATTGATGTCAACCATTGACATCAAAGAGGGAAAAATGAAAATGAGTTTCCTGAAACCCACAGTGCTGTAGCCAAAATCCTTGTCAGATTATCTCAAAACTAATTTTGAAGTCATGGCTAAAGACATCCACCCTATTGATCAGATTGAACTGCATAAGCAAATAGGTGAGATGGTCTACTCAACACTAACCAGGAAAGCAATGATGGCTCATAGATTGCAAATTCATTGAGCAATACTACAACCCAATTGCAGCTGGAAAAAGCCTCCTCGTAGGCAAAAGATAGCAGGATAAAATCATTGGAAGAGTTAGTAATTTAGTTGGGTCATGACCCAAAAGATGTTAAGGCAGTAGAGAGCTTAATTAAGAAAAAGAATGAAGACATAGCTGCATTTAGAAAACATTTGAAGTTTCCACCACTTATTCACCCTCAGACTATTGAAGTGATAGAGAAGAAAAATGAAGAAGAACTAATGGACTTGGTCCTTAAGTTAAATGAGCAATTAAAGGAAGCAGAGTAGGAATTGGAGAAAGCAGTGCAGTCAAGGCAGAGTGAGTCGACGGCAGTCTCAAGCTGTAGTGCCAGTAGTTTCAACAATAGTCCCTTCTACACTGGGAACTGTTTTAGCACCAAACATTCCTTTGGTAACAACCACACCAGTAGAAGCAATAGGTACATCACAGGCAGGTGCACCAACACAGAGCATAGAGGACTTGATTAAGTCAATGGAAGAAATGAAACTCCAAGTAATAGAGCCACAGAAAGTAAAAGAGAAATTCACTACCTTGGAGCAGAAATATGATATATCAAAGACCAATTATGTAGAAGAGATGAGGAAAAACAAAGGCATGGCCCAACAAATTAGAGCATTGGAGAAGGACTTGACATTTGACCGGCCTTTAACAAAGATCAGGAGGATATTGTGGACCAATATCATTGATTCCATCAATGATATTTGGTCATAAATTCAAATTATTTTTGAACAGATTGATTTAGTAAATCTTGCTCTTAAAGAAATTGAGAAGACCAGAGAAGAACTGGGCATGAAACCTAAGGAAGCCATCAGATTAATCAATTTTCTGAACAGTAAAAACAAGCAATAGTTAGAACAACTAGCCATTGAGGATAGGATTGCTACCATCCTCGAAATAAAGAAAGTGTTGACCAAAATGAATCTGATGCAAGGCCTAGAACGTAGATGTCAAAGCATGCAACAAGATATAGATGAGTTCATGAAGAAATTTGACATCTTAAGGATGAACGGACTCCCCAGTCCTTTAGTCATCAATGAGAAGCTAATGGTTCAGATTGATTACATTAATAAATTACATCAGCAGGCTGACAGTTAGGCTATTTCATCTTCAGCCAAGGCATTACCAACAGGAAAAGTGTTGTACGATGGTTTAGAAAACCGCTTTTTCATTGAACATGAAGTAAAGAAATTATTCCCTGTATAACCCAATTTTTTAAAATATACAGAAGCAGATGAAAGTTACAGGAAGCTGACAAAAACAAGAATACCAAAGGATGATTGGTGGTCCAGCATGACTGACATCCTATAAATTACCATGGTAAATAGTGAGGTAAATAGAAATAATTACCACAGTAAATTTTGGTAAAAAGGATGAATGCTGGTGAACATGTAAGGAGTATTAGTTACAGGTGAAATAGTATCAGTTAAAAAGATCAAATCAGATGTCCAGCACAGAGTTACTAAGACAACAACAAGATGCAGATTCGTAGAGCATGCCTCCAGCTCCTTCAATAAAAATAGGGAGAACAAAAATAAGTTCATTATCTGTCACTATATTCGAGACCATCTGTCTCTATATTTGTGTAAATAGATATTTTATTTTCCTAGAATAAATCTCATTTAGTTCTGAGATATTTTGATGTAAATTTTGTATAAATACTTCTTTATTCGAAGTATTAGGAGTGGATTCTACAACATTTCTATAGGCAGTTTCTTCTGGAATTGAAGTGCTATTGTACCAACATTTGTATGGCTTGCTGGATCAAGGAATAAAGCTAAGGCAGTTTACAGGATACTTGTGTCAAACATAAATCAAATAAGTATTCTATATCTCTTGTGTTTTACTGTTTCCCTTCTGTTTATTAATAATCACATGTGTTTTCATGAAATCTGAATGATAAACGAAATAATGATATTTCAAAAGTGGCTTTGCTACAATTTGTTTTAAAAGTTTTATCTTTCTTAATGTTTTCTTCTAGATATCATAGTTAGGGAATTCTTAAATTCTCCCTTGCTTTCATAGTTTATCATAGTGACCTATTTAACAAAGAATACTTAATGCTACTTGTTAATGAGTACCCTCTATTCTGCATATTAAACCTGGTTAAAGGATTCTTCATTGCCCTTTCTCCCTGTTTATTACCATTTCATCCATCCATCTAAACTTGGCATTTGCCTTTTGTTTTACTACCTTGCCATGTGAGTTTTCCCTTTAGTAATTTGATCTGATCCAGTTGAGCCATCACTCATTTGACTCCATAGCCCAATGGATTGAAGACCTTATTCTATCCATCTGTTACCAGAATTCCACCACCCAACCAAAATCCCCTATAAGCTTTCATAACTAGCCTAATATCCGATAAAACAAAGCTAAATCATAAAGAGAGAGCCCTCTTTGAGTACATATTGGCTAGATTCTGTACTTAAAAGATTGGTTTGTGGTTACCTCAGAGTGTCCCTTCTTTTGATAACTTCTAAGGGAAAATATGAGTGATAACATAGTGGTGACTCCACTGGGGAATGAACATTCCTCAGTCAAAACAAATCTTTAAGAAACACAAAGTTTGATTCTAAGCATCTTAAAGAATTCATAGAAGTTATTTTGATATCTTTTAAGAAAACAAAAAGCAAAACCTGAAATTTGGCTTCAGAAAGAACTCGGTACACTAGGGCTAATCCTGACCCTAATCCACCCCCAGTGTTCGAGAACCCCAATTTGATCCCCAGAATTCTTAGAAGACAAGAAAGCTCTGTTAGCCCTCGACCCATATTCAGATCCCAATCCTATCCTGTCAAGTGGCTTTACCTAGAAGACCTATCCTTTGATGAGTACTTTGAAACCTCTTTGTTTCAGACTTCATCTGACTCTGAATTAATAGACCTAGTCCAAGACCCAGAGTTCATCAGAGAACTCGAAATCCAAAGAGCTAATTTTTCAATTGACCAATATTTGCAAAACTCACCTCAATCTGATCTTACCACTGAAGAAATCCCTAATCCTTCTATAGTTACTTCATTTTCCACTAGCTCATCATCATTCCCTCATCTCTCTCAACCTCAAACCACTCCACATTTGACCATTACTCCAAGCTCTCCATCCACAACTCAAACATCCACTGTTACCCCAACTCCAGCTTTTGTTTCACCACTACCAACAGCAATGGCCAACAGATATGCTCCCCTGGTACTACCAGCCAATTTAGGTGCCATGCCCCAGGACTACCAAAGTAATATTACTACTTTTGATGGCACTGGAACCTATACAGCCCAGCAACACACCAAGAAGATGACTGATTATTTTGAAATTTATGAAATAGATACTACTGATTTGCAAATGAGAATATTTGTTCAAATTTTATCTGGGGAAGTTAGAACCTGGTTCAAAGCATTAACACCCAATAGTATAAATAGCCTAAGAACTATCTACCAGCAATTCTTGAACAAATGGGAAAAGAGGAAAGACCCCCTTTAGATTTTATCTGAATACGAGAACCTAAGAAGAGGACCCCATGAAACTGTCCAGGACTATTGCACTAGATTTAACAGCGTGTATAGTTCCATTCCACTAGATCTTAGGCCTCCACCTGGTTTAGCCTTAATCAAATTCCCCGATGGATTTGATTCTGATATGGATTTCCAACTCAGAGAATGAAACCCCCCTACTTTGGAAGATATGCAAAGCATAGCAATTAGTGTTGAAGCCAACCTGCTATCCAAAAGATCCAAGGCCAGGAGTGAAAGGAGAATACCATTAAAAGAAGAAAGCACACCTTTTGAACAAAAGTTGGATGCCATATTAAAGGAATGGATAGACTGGGAGACAGAGTGGAGATAATTGAAAGGAAATATCCCTAGGATAGCCATCAAACTAATGCAGGGAGAAATCCTAATTTTAGGAAAAATCAAAACCAGAACACTGGAAAGAATGGTCCTGACCAAAACATTAGACCCCCTTTCCAAGAGAACTATGCAGAAGCTTCTCACTCTGAAGGCCCAAAAGAAGATACTCAAATAAATTTGATGGGGCTTGATGATGAAGAAGAAGTTTTCTTATCCCAAGATGATCAAGAGGCCCACATACTTAAACAGTTCCAAACCCATTCAGGAGAATCCTCCGACTTTAGACAGGGATAGGACTGAGCAATTTTCGAGGTGCACAAACAGTATAACTTGAGGAGTAGAAGAAGTACTGACGACCCCGTAACAAACCAAAAAACAACTCCTAATCAACCCAAAAAGGGAAAAACAGGCCCAGTGACAAAAACGCTTCAAATCCTTTCAAGAACTAATCAAAACCCTTCCAGCCCCACCATAGAAGATGTGTTTGATAACCAACCCAACAATAAACAACCTTCCACTTCAATTCCCTCCAAGGAAATAGTGGAAGAAACTCAAAAGATTGATCTAGGAGAATCAACAAATCATAACCCTCATCCTGAAAAGGGAAAAGACATAGAAACAAAGAAAACACTGCTGCTCGAAATCCAAAAGCTCAAATGGAAAAACCCTTTAATCTGGAAACAGAAGTAGGCAAGCTAAAAATTTCTGTCCCATTATCTAAATTAGCCAAACATGATGTCTACCGAACTCAAATCAATAGATCACTTAAAATTATTGGAACTGAAGACCCAGTTAATCTCTATGATGAGCAACCCGAGTTAATATTTGGCCCAGAAGTGAATGGGAAACCATTGGAAGGAGGAATTCCTCCCTTCTATGTTAGCCTAAACATACATGATAAGATTCTTCACAATGCCATGTTTGACTCTGGTGCATCTCATAATCTCATGCCCAAGTCTGTCATGGAAAAGCTAGACCTAGACATCACTAGACCATACAAAGATTTGTTTTCTTTTGACTCCAGTCAAGTGAGATGTTTAGGATTGATAAAAGACTTGTGTGTTTCATTGGTTCAATACCCTGCAAAAACAATTTTAATGGACATAGTGGTAGTAGATATACCACCCAAATATGGCATGCTGTTGTCCAGATCCTAGGGTGCTAAGCTTCAAGGGTCTCTTCAACTAGATATGTCATATGCCACTATATCGGTTTTTGGACAACCCAAGAAACTATACAGAGAAACATTGATGAAATATGTAGTAAGTAGTCAGGAAAAACCCCAAAATTTCCCCATCTACTCAGTACACTCTGATATGGATTCTTTCATTCTTTACAATGCAAAAGCCAGTCCTTCAAATACTTTAGATGTTTTAGCAGTAGAACCAAAAGAAATTGAAAAAGAAAAATCAACTGTTCATATTAAGGAAATATCAAATAACAAAGAAAAATCGGATGACAATGAAAACCCAAATGCCATGGTTAAACAAGTTCCCACTGCCCCAGATACAAATTATGAACATGAAATCCTTTGGCATTTAGAGTTTGATTGCTCGGTAAATAAACTAGGAGCAAGAGCAGGATTTTGGGTATACAATTTAGAAAATGATCATGCTGAAGGCCATGCCTACAGATTGAATTTTAGATGCACCAATAATATGGCAGAATATGAGGCTCTCTTGTTAGGTCTTAAACTTGTTAAAAGATTAGGAGCTATAAGGGTGTCCATCATGGGAGATTCATAACTAATAATTAAACAGATTAAAGGAACTTACTCAACCAGGGATCCTAGACTAGGATATTATAGAGGAACAGTCATAGAAATCCTCAACACTTTTTTGGAAACCCAGCTTGCAACTATTCCTAGAAAACACAACATGCAAGCCCACAATCTAGCCATGTTTGCTAGCACCTGCAAATTACCTTTTCAACCTAATCATCAGTATACTGCTGAGATTAGGCACAGACCAGCCATCCCTGATAATCTTAAGAACTGGCAGGTTTTTGATAGTGATAAGCAGATCAATAATTTTCTAACTTTAGATGAAGAGTTTTCTAACATTAACATAGATGTTGATACAGTTACTAGTTCTAATCAATAAATGAGGTAGAAATTAACAATTCAGAAGGCGATTCAATAAATATGCTTCACCCTACCAAATTCACACAAGAAGGAATTCAAAACCTGAAATAAATGGACCTAGATGAAATAATTGAAGAAGAAACAAAGGAAATCAACCTAAAGGACAATCATTTACCCAAAGGATTGACTCCTCTAGAATATTTGTTTGACTCTAATGACATTCCAAAGAGACCTAAAATGGAGCCTTTAAAAGCAGACATCAAAGAGTATAACTTAGGAACACAGGATAATCCAAAATTGATAAAATTGTCAAAATCTTTGCCTCTTGATCAGAAATTGAAATATGTTGAACTTATGAGGGAATTCCAGGATGTCTTTGCCTGGAGTTATGAAGATTTGAAATCCTATGACACCTCCATCATTCAGCACACTATAACTCTGAAAGAAAATCAAAAGCCCTTTAAACAAAAACTTAGAAGAATTAACCTTGTGCTATTACCATCAATTGAGAAGGAAATCAAACGGATGTATGAAGCAGGGATTATTGCCCCTATTGGATTCTCAGAATGGGTATCTAATCTAGTACCTACTAGAACAAAAACAAGTGAAATAAGATTATGTGTTGACCTGAGAAATGTGAACAAGGTCTCTCTTAAAGATAACTATCCTTTACCCAAAATGCATCATATTTTGCAAAGGGTAGTGGGTTCTTCTAGAATTTCACTTTTAGATGGGTTTTTAGGTTATAACCAAATTTTGGTTCATCCTGATGACCAAGATAAAACTGCTTTTACAACACCATGGGGTACCTTCATGTACATTAAAATGCCATTTGGACTAAAAAATGCAGGAGCAACTTTCCAAAGAGCAATGGACATTGCCTTTGCAAAAGAAATTCATGATTTTCTTGTTATATATCTTGATGATCTAACTGTTTTTTCCAAATCAGATCAACAACACTTGGAGCATCTCAGGCAAGTCTTTTTAAAGTGCAAAAAGTATGGCATTTATTTGAATCCAAAGAAGTCTTTGTTCGGTCTGGAAGAAGGAAAACTTTTAGGTCACATCATTTCCAAGGATGGCATTCGAATTGACCCTTCCAGGATTGAAGCTATTTTATAGATACCCCATCCAAGAAACATTAAAGAGCTTCAGGCTTTCCTAGGAAAAATCAATTTTTTGAGAAGATTCATCTCCAACTTAGCCGAACTCATAAGATCATTAAATAACATGCTAAAAAAGGATTCAAGCATCAAATGGACAGTAGAGGCTAAGCAATCATTTGAAGAAATCAAAATGGCCTTAACCAGAACACCAGTCCTCACAAGCCCACAATTTGATAGAGACTTCATCATTTTTTCTTTTGCATCAGAACACACCATAGCTGCAGTTTTACTACAAAAGGATGATCAAGGATGTGAAAAACCAATAGCCTTTTTTAGTAAAGCTCTCAGAGATGCATCATTAAAATACAAAATAATGGAGAAACAAGCTTTTGCATTGGTAAAAGCCCTTAAAGATTTCAGAGTCTACATATTATATTCCCATGTAATAGCTTATGTTCCTAACGCAGTAGTCAAAGACATCCTAACTCAGGATGGAGTTGATGGCAAAAGAGGAAAATGGATAGCTACTATCTTAGAGTATGATATAGAGATAAAACCTACCAAGCTAATTAAAGGTCAGGGATTGGCTAAACTCATGGCATACACTAATTGTCAAGCCCTAGACATAAATCTCATTGCAGTGCTGGATAATGAGCAGGAGATGGTGACTCCAAAGATTAGCCAGGCCTTTTCAGATTCACCCTGGTATGCTGATATAATTTATGTTTTACAAAACCTGCAGGCTCCTCCAGGGTTATCCAGAACCAAGAATAGGTTTTTGAAAATGAAAGCTTCAAAGTTTTGTATCTTAGATAATACTCTGTTTTGGAAAAATCATGAAGGAATTTTGTTAAATTGTTTATTAAAAGAAGAAGCTAACAAAGCTCTCCAAGAATTTCATGCAGGGGACAGTGGTGGGCATCTCTATTGGAAGTCAAATGCTGACAAAATCTTGAGGGCTAGATTCTATTGTCCAACCTTGTTTGCAGATGTGAAAAAAATTGTAACTTCTTGCCATAAATGTCAAATCTTTGAAGGCAAAAGAAAATTGTTTCCTTTACCCTTGAAACCTATTTCCACCGAGAAACCTTTTCAACAATGGGGTCTTGACTTCATTGGAGAAATTCATCCACCCTCTTCTGGTCAACACAAATGGATACTCACTGCAATAGATTACTTTACTAAATGGATATAAGCCATTCCCTCTAGACAAGCCACATACACTGTCATTATAGGATTTCTAGAGGCCAATACTTTGTCCAGATTTGGTTGTCCCACTAAAATCATTACTGATAATGTTGCAACCTTCAAGTCAAATAAAATGATTACCTACTGTCACAAATATCACATAACACTTGGTCATTCCACAGCTTACTATCCCCAAGGGAATGGACTTGCAAAATCTTCTAATAAAAGTCTCATCAATATTATCAAAAAACTGTTGGAAGAAAATAAGAAAACTTGGAATAAGAAGTTGACAAATTCTTTGTGGGAAGATAGGCTTACTACTAAGAAGTCCATTAGAATCAGTCCCTATGAGCTGGTATATGGAATGGAGGCAGTTTTTCCTTCATCGTTAGGGGTTCCTATCATGAAACTTCTTCGAGAAGCTCAAGTGGAACCAAATGATATACAAAGAAGAATTAACCAGACCATTCATTTACAACAGACCAGGGAGGAAGTGTACCAATGATCCCAAGTATTGCAGGAGAAACTCAAGAAGGTATTTGACAGAAGGACTAAAGTAGAAGACTTCTATCTGGGAGATAAAGTGTTGAGATGGGATTCAAAAAGAGAGGACAAAGGAAAACATGGGAAGTTTGACTTCCTGTTGAAAGGACAATATATCAAATATGCTTTTAGAGGAAACAATGCATATTTTCTTAAAGAGTTAGATGGTATCAAAGTGGAAGGAGGACCAGTAAATGGGCGGATGTTAAAGCATTACTTTGATCCTAGCTACTAATATTACCATGTTTCTAACTGTACATACTATATCCTTTGTAATGTCCAGTGTTGATTGGATGGTAAGATTGTGGAGTTGAAGCTCGAAGAGAAGGCCCTAAGGTTCAAAAATATTACTATCATATATACAAATAAAGCATCAACCAAAAGGAAGATTGCAGAGAACAATCAAAGTCATTCAGAGGCCACTGACCTACTGTTCTTGACTTTCCACCAGGGAAAGCCATCCCCAAGTGGAGCCACTGTTATGCCCCTATACCAATAGGTGTCATATATCATGATTGACTTGGTCTAGTTCTGAAATATGTTCATACCTTTACTTGTTGCAAAGGTTTTCCATATTTGTTAAAAAATCAAAAAATTAAAAAATGTAAAGAGGGTATACCCTAAAAGAAAAATCAAAGGGTAAAAAGAATAAAGAAAAGGTCAAAAATAATGAAAGAAAATAAACCCAAACAAAAAGAAAAGACCATGAAAGTGTGCAAGCCCAATGCCACTACTATTTACTTTATGCATAATAAAGATTGTGTGCAACTTGTCACCTATGCCACAATCCATGGTAACCAAATAGTTTAATCTTGGTTATTCCATGTTTTTAGATATAGAGAATAAAGATCTGACCAAAGAGTTTAATCTTGACAGATAAGTAGATAGGTAGAGTGAATAAAAGGAGCTCAACAGTTTAATCTGAGCCCTTGAATGTAATAAGTGTAGATTTAGATAGATGTTACTATGTAAAAGAAAAGGAAGTTTGAAAAGGGTTTGCCAATCTAAGTGCACCCTAATAAAGAAGTGAAAATGCCAGGATAAAGTAGGTAGGGTAAGTAGACGATGGTTGCAGAATAAATATGTGGTGAATGATTAAGTTTAATGCTTAAATCTTTTGCTTTCATCACTTGGACAAAGCACAACTCACATTGGAGACAACACATCAAGGAAACAAAGTCAAATTAATTAACTCCCTTACTCCATTTTCCCCTAAAAATTCACTAATTTCCCCTAAGTGCTAAAGGTACCTAAACAAGTTAGAGGGGCTCAGAGCATTTCTCTGACTTTTGGAGGGACCAGACCCTCGGCCCAATAATTTGAAATACCTAAAGTACTTAAATCCCCTTCATCAACAATTACCCCTCCATAAAGTCACTCATTCCCTTTATAAAGCTTTTCCTAAGTGAAATCCTATTTTACTTAGGGAAATTAAAACATTCTCCATATAAACCCTCATATTCACTTAGCCTAAGTCTTAAATGTGTATGATGGAAATGCTTTTGGAAACATTTTTACTTAGAGCACTTCATATTCCATAATCATATTAACTTCTAACTAGTATTATTATCTAAATCCTGAAAAAGAATTACCCTTTCCCCGTATTATTATTAAAAATCCAAAAAAATTACATATCCCGGCCCCGGTTGCAAAATAACCTTAATAATGTTTGAATAAATGGGATTAATTAGTCAACCTATGACTAATTAAGAACCCCAACCCCCACCTTGCTAAATAAAGAATTAATTAATCCTCATGATTAATTAATAAATTTCTGACCAATCGCATTATCCCCGATGTAATTAAAATATTTTAATTAAGTCGGGCCAACTCCATTAAACACCAATCACGTCCCAATCCCCGACCACCGTCAGATTGCATCTCCTAGATCCGACGGCCATCGCTTATATCACACGGGCCTTTTGGTCGGACATTATACGCACGATATGAGCGGTTTTCCCAAAAGCACCGATGCTACGTGTCAGTTGATAAGTGGAATCGCGCGGCCCCCCTTCAATACCACTTACCTCCCATAAGCGGTGCGATAAAACCCGCTTACTGCCTCCCACAAACGACAAAACGTCACATCATTAAGTTGATGTCACTTGTCCTTATCGATAAACCCGCCAAAAAATTGACTTTGTATAAAAAACGAAGTATAATCCACTTTCGCCCTTTATCCTGAACAACCCATGCATGCAGTCAGTATGTAGAAATCAACCAGCTCATACCCAAACCATCAAATACCTTAAAAGTTGCTGCCCAACGCTGCTCCAGTCCACTGTATGCTTCCAGTCAACGAGTTCACCATTACAAGTCGCTCAATAACAGGTATTTACCAGTTTTCTTCTAGAAACCCTATTAAATACTAAAATTCCTCTGTAATCACATTGAAACCCAAAATTCCAGTGTAATTTAGTTGCAAGGCTTAAAATCGAAGACTCCCACGACCTCTGTTTCACCTATATTCACTCAAAAAAGCCTCATTTTCATTTCTGAATCCACAAGAACCAGAAATGGAAACCCCTTCTGGCCCTCAATGTAGCTCTAGTGAATGCTCCCCATAAAGACTTGGATTACCTTCCCTAAGCAGATAAAGACTTCCAAATAAAGGACCTTGAACCTGATAAATTCCCCCTGAAAGTATATTGTCAATGTTGAGACAATTACATGAACAATTCAGATACCATAGGACTTTGGGAATCAAATCTCCCAAAGTACCTATTCCCTTATGTGCACATTTTCCTGGACATTATCCACCAATGCCAGGCCAATTATAACCCTAACCTCAAAGCCGTAATGTCCCCCGACCAGTCAGTCTTGTTTACCGTTACTGCTGATTCAATTAATGAAATGTTACAGCTTCAGCCTAGCCAGAACCTCGCCCCCATTTCCATTGGAGAATTACTAGAAAAATCAGCCAAAATGTCTAGTTCTGAACTCAGCCGTATTTGCCATACTTTCATGGATAAGGATCATATACCCAAAGATACCCCTCCCTACCTAACATGTTTCTTCACTGATATAGGCAAAGATATTGTTAATATGATTGCTGCCATTATGGGTTTCAATGCTAGTGAGTTTGTTGATGAATTGACCCTAGTTCTTATGTCTATCTTCACCTCTGGACAACCTCCTACTGTCAAATATGACTATGCTGCATTCATTACTAAAAAAATCCATGACCAGTTCATGAGGCTAGAAAATGAGAGAGTGTTTAAGTATTCTACAGTCATATATCACCTCTTCCTTTACTATCAATCTGACATGTTCCCTTTCTCTGTGCATAAGCTCGATACAAAAGGTAGCCCTAGGTCAGTCATTTTCTGGACCTCTATTTTTCACTACTCATCCTCTTCTCCCTATTCATATATTGATTTCATTGATCAGTTTGTCCATCCTATAACTATCATGTTGACAGGAAGTTCCCCCCCTAGAATCAATGATGATATCAAAAGAATCCTTTAGTTGTCAAAGCAGTATAGGATAGGTGATTGGTACTTATACCAGAGTCATACTGAGATCAGAGTCTATGGGTGTGAACTGCCTCCCTACAAATTACCCAAGTATGTACCCATGAGATTATTTTCCCTGGAGTACTACAGGAAACTAATCAACTCTGATCAAAATGAAAGCAAAGAAGAAGGCCTAGATGAGAATTAAAGATCACTTAATCCCATTTGTGTGTAACAACAGAAAGGCAGGGCAAGAAGCAGAAGAAATCATAGAGAGGAGGATGCATTTAAAGAAAATATTTGCTTGGACATATGATCCTCACAATTTCATTTATGATAGAAGGATAAAACACAAGTTATCACCCTACATCCATCACAACATCCCTGAAATAGAACAATATGCCAATATGAATGAATGGAGGGAAGGGACATTGATAGAGCAAGATAGTGATAAAGTTGAAGTTGAGAATGTGATGAAAGATTTGGAGAAAAGACTTGACCTGGACTCCTTTGTACAGGTGCATGTAGAGACTTCCCAAAGGCCAGTTCAGGAAACTAGTGCTCCCATAGCTGAGCCTTCACAGAGGCAAACTTAGGAAACAGGTCCATGTACATCAGAAAAACCATCTACAACAGAACAACCAGAGAAATCAAAGCAACAACCTGAAATATTTATAGAGTTAGATCCACCACAGCCACACCTAGCTCAAACTAATATGGGAAATCCTTCAGTGCTACAAACTCCTCTAAATGAGGAAAAGAATCTAAAGAGAGACAGGGAAGCAGCTACCCCTCCAAGCATACCCACAGATCAACCCTTTGCTAAGAGGCAAAGGATGAATCCATATTCAGAGGAGGAATTCATTGGAGAAACTACAGAGAGCATGAGAAAGGAAGGGACAGACAACTTTCAAACATTCCCAACAGGTGGGACACCTTCAAGTTCACAAAGGCAAGAACTGGAAAGGCAACAGAGCATAGAAGTTTCATCTCTGAGATCTTCTTCTGAGAAAACTATAGATATAAAGGGGAAGTTTAAAGAAATCAAGACTAGGAATGAGCAACTGAAGGACCAAGCCTATGCTTAGTACTTAATGATGGCCCCTACAAACCAGACCAGATTGATGTCAACCCTTGACATCAAAGAGGGAAAAATGAAAATGAGTTTCCTGAAATGCACAGTGTTGTAGCCAAAATCCTTGGCAGATTATCTCAAAACTGATTTTGAAGTCATGGCTAAAGACATCCACCCTATTGATCAGATTGAACTACACAAGAAAACATGTGAGATGGTCTACTCAACACTGAACAACAAAGCAATGATGGCTCATAGATTTCAAAATTCATTGAGCAATACTACAACCCAATTGTAGCTGGAAAAAGTCTACTCACAAGCAAAAGATAACATGATAAAATCACTGGAAGAGTTAGTAATTGAGTTGGGTCATAACCCAAAAGATGTTAAGGCAACAGAGAACTTAATTAAGAAAAAGAATGAAGACATAGCTGCACTTAGAAATAGTTGAAGTTGCCACCACTTATTCACCCTCAGACTACTAAAGTGATAGAGAAGAAAAATGAAAAAGAACTTATGGACTTGGTCCTTAAGTTAAATAAACAATTAAAGGAAACAGAGCAGGAATTGGAAAAAGCAGTGCAGTCAAGGCAGAGTGAGTCAACCACATAGCCTCAAATTGTAGTGCCAATAGTTTCAACAGTAGTCCTTTCTACACTGGCAACTGTTTTAGCACCAAACATTCCTTTGGAAATAGCCACACTAGTAGAAGCAATAGGTACATCATAGGCAGGTGTACCAACATAGAGCACAGAGGAATTGATTAAGTCAATGGAAGAAATGAAACTCCAAGTAACAGAGCTGCAGAATGTAAAAGAGAAATTCACTACCTTGGAGCAGAAATATGATATGTCAAAGATCAATTATGCAGAAGAGATGAGGAAAAACAAAGGCATGGCCCAACAAATTAAAGCATTGGAGAAGGATCTGACATTTGACTGGCCTTTAACAAGGATCAGGAGGATATTGTGGACCAATATCATTGATTCCATCAATGATATTTGGTCATCAATTCAAATTATTTTTGAACAGATTGATTTAGTAAAGCTTGCTCTTAAAGAAATTGAGAAGACCATAGAAGAGCTAGGCATGAAACCTGAGGAAGCCATCAGATTAATCAATTTTTTGAACAATAAAAACAAGCAACAGTTAGAAAAATTAGACATTGAGGATAGGACTGCTACCATCCTCGAAATAAAGAAAGTGTTGACCAAAAGGAATTCGATGCAAGGTCTGGAACGTATATGTCAAAGCATGTAGCAAGATATAGATGAGTTCATGAAGAAATTTGACATCTTAAGGATGAAAGGACTCCCCAGTCCTTTAGTCATCAATGATAAGCTAATGGTTCAGATTGATTACATTAATAAATTACATTAGCAGGCTGACAGTCAGGCTAGTTCATCTTCAGCCAAGGCATTACCAACAGGAAAAGTGTTGTATGATGGTTTAGAGAACCTCTTTTTCATTGAACATGAAGTAAAGCACTTATTCCCTGTACAACCCAATTTTGTAAAATATACAGAAGCAGATGAAATTTACAGGAAGCTGACAAAAATAAGAATACCAAAGGATGATTGGTGGTCCAACATAACTGACATCCTATAAATTACCATGGTAAACAGTGAGGTAAATAGAAATAATTACCACAATAAATTTTGGTAAAAAGAATGAATGCTGGTGAACAGGTAAGAAGTATCAATTACAGTTGAAAGAGTATCAGTTAAAAAGATTAAATCAGATGTCCAACATAGAGTTACTAAGACAACAACAAGATGTAGATTCGTAAAGCATGCCTCCAACTCCTTCAACAAAAATAGGGACAACAAAAATCAGTTCATTATCTGTCACTATATTCGAGACCATCTGTCTCTATATTTGTGTAAATAGATATTTTATTTTCCTAGAATAAATCTCATTTAGTTATGAGATATTTTGATGTAAATTTTGTATAAATACTTCTTTATTCGAAGTATTAGGGGTGGATTCTACAACATTTCTATAGACATTTTCTTCTGGAATTGAAGTGCTATTGTACCAACATTTGTATGGCTTGCTGGATCAAGGAATAAAGCTAAGGCAGTTTACAGGATACTTGTGTCAAACAGAAATCAAATATGTATTCTATATCTCTTGTGTTTTATTGTTTCCGTTCTGTTTATTAATAATCACATGTGTTTTCATGAAATCTGAATGATAAACGAAATAATGATATTTTAGAAGTTTATTTGCTGTAATATGTTTTAAAAGGTTTATCTTTCTTATTGTTTTATTCTAGACTATCATAGTTAGGGAATTCTTAAATGCTCCCTTGCTTTCATAGTTTTTCATAGTGACCCATTTAACAAAGAATACTTAATTGCTCCTTGTTAATGAGTACCCTCTATTCTGCATATTAAACCCGGTTAAAGGATTCTTCATTGCCCTTTCTCCCTGTTTATTACCATTTCATCCATCCATCTAAACTTGGCATTTGCCTTTTGTTTTACTACCTTGCCCTATGAGTTTTCCCTTTAGTAATTTGATCTGATCCAGTTGAGCCATCACTCGATTTGACTCCATAGCCCAATGGCTTGAAGGCCTTATTCTATCCATCTGTTACTAGAATTCAACCACCCAACCAAAATCCCCTACAAGCTTTCATAACTAGTCTAATATCCCATAAAACAAAGCTAAATCATAAAGAGAGAGCCCTCTCTGAGTATAGATTGGCTAGATTCTGTACTTAAAAGATTGGTTTGTGGTTACCTCGGAGTGTCCCTTCTATTGATAACTTCTAAGGGAAAATCTGAGTGATAACACATTGGATGACTGAATCACTAAGGTGCTTGTTGTATAATTGATAAACTACCTGGATAGGGAAATCTGAGTCACTGTGGTGCTTGCTAAGGAGTTAATAAATCATTTGGACAACAGATAACTCCTAGATTAAGCAATACACCATCTGGATCTTGGGTGTATCCTTATGAATGAAACCAAGAGAATGAGTGGGTCACTGTGGTGCTTATTGCTAGAGGATAGTTGATAAACCACCTAGACAGGGAACTCCACCTTCTAAGAGATTAACCAAGCCTTTGGTGTAATTTCTATGAAAAAGAATCCTCTTAGACTTTGGATCTAGCTTGAGGGTTGTTAGCTGCAAGAAAGTTGTGGTGCAACTAGCCTTGACACCCATCTTAACATATTTAGATAAGTTTCTTGTAGTTGTATATTTGAGTTATGTATTGTGATGTTTTATGAATTGCTTATGACTGGTATGGGATCTTGTATATATTGAATGCTATTTAATGCTTGAATGGTGAAATTCATCAGTATGCCCATTATTGGGATGATATATTGTATGTTATGAGTTTGATAAATGATTGGTCTGTGTTGTCCAATAGCTTGCTCATGGTTGATGTGATAAACCATGTGCTTATGCTCATTCATTAGATTTCTATTGTTGAGGAATGCAATATTTTAGTTGCTCAAAGGGCTTATGTTGTTTAATAGAGGGTTTGTAATTCCCCTTTTAATGATATGTTCCTATATTGTTATTAAAAAAGTAGGGAAATTCAATCGTATTATAATTTCGTTACATTTAATTTATCAATCTGGGTTTGTAAACTTGTGAGGTGTAAGAAAAATATGTGCATTATCAAAGTTAGATTGGTTTCTAAGTCAAAACTATCAACTAAGTTAAGGAAGCATGAAACAAAAATCTTAAATTATGCACACAAAATTGAAATGAAATCACTCTTACTTGACTTTAAGAATACTTCGGACTGACATATATTGGTATCGTTCACACAAATACAAGTTCTCTACACAATCATATTCAAAATTTCAAGCATCCACTAAAAAGATGGGAATATGATCAAAGGGGTTTTAATCAAAATGGTTGGCCAATGCACTAGGGCCTTTCTTTTGCTGTAGAGGAAAGTGAACACTCTAGTAGTATGTTACTCAACCTAGTCAATCTAGACTCAATATTGGTTGCAGAGATGAGAATGCACTACAAACTTCCCCATTTATGAGAGAGAAGAGTAGCAGTCTCACTCATGGTTTTCTACTTATCTCTTCAACTGGTATGTACTCGAATCATCATTAAGCTCTAGGAAAGTAGTGAATGAAACCAAAGAACTATGGTGTGTGAAAGGTTCAAGGTAAAAAGGAAAATTCCTCAAGAGGTTAGGGCCTTGTTCTCCTAGCAAATTAGTGAATGGCACTCTTGGTGCCTTGGTTACTTTGGCCAATCAAGTTGATCCTTCAAACACCAACTAATCTGTGATAAATAAAATTCATAAACAACTAGTGAGCTCATGCAAACATAAATAAGAAACTAAGAATGTACAAGAGAGAAAGTATGAACATAAAAGAGCTTAAAAGAACATAAATATACAAGTTATACCAACATACATCAAATGAATGTACAACACATGGAAAGAAGTGCACAAACTTTGGTTTGTGGGGACCCTCCATGCCTCAACAAGCACACTAGATTGTCTACCATAAGTTGAAATCAGAACAACAACATATATTAAGTAAAATGAGCTTTGAGAAAGCTCCAAAATGTTGAAATCTAGCTAAAAATATATTTCTGCCAGTATTCTAATTGCAAGCTCTAAATATCTCCTCCTTTGAAATGGAGAAAGCACTCTTATTTATACATGAGTTGCTTTGAGAAGACGACAAGCAACTAATAAATTCAAATCCATTTTTCTCTAAGTAGGTACAACCAATTTTATAATATTTGGAAGATAAATATCTCTACAAATCATCTCACAAATATCTAATATCTTTGATGGGAAATCTTTTCAAAAATTCCATTATTCTTCTCCATTGAATATGCTTGAATATTTATCTCAAAACTCCAAGGGTTGAAGAGGAAATTCGAATTTGAGGCTAAGTGGCCAAATATGACCTTGTTAGAATCTTCAAATATGCCTATAAAAATCATAAAACTCATCCAACTTTGATATATAAATGAAAAAATGTTATTTTCCTAACATTCAATCATAAACTCACTCAAAATACTAAAGAATGTGCTTTGGAAAATAATAATTCTAAGCCTATATAATCAAAGAAATGGTCTTAATGCAAGGTTATGGAGAAGCAGAATATGGCTAAAAGTGAATAAAAAGAGGGTGAAAACATGTCATTTTGGTGAGCTGACATTCCCCCCCAACTAAAGTTGTTGCATGTCCTCATGAAATATTGCATTGATTCTCTTGAATTGTCTTGCTTGGACTGAAATCATCTCATTTTACTCTTGTAGACTTTGCATACTTTGGATTTCCTTAAAGAGTAAGAGATTATGTTTTGTCAACAAATCATTTTATGACTTCAGATACCTCTCCAAGACTTGCATCTCTTGTAAAGTTTTCTTCAATTTTTAATCCCATTTTTTGTTAGATGATCCAAAAATACAAATTTTATCATAGGTTATAAAATTAGAATAAAATAATTATTAATTTAAGATATTAAATTAATAATTATTATTCTAGAATGTTTAATTATTTAATGGAGACTTTTAGAATTAGCATATTGTTGTAACTAGATATGACTCTCCAAATGTGTCGTATCTTAGGCTCTATTATAGGAGATTAGTTAGCTAGTTGGTTTGAATAGCATTTATTGTAAATGGACACTTGCTATTTAATAAGTGATCCATAATTAGAGGTAGTTAGGACATGGAGCTTATAAATAGCTCATTGCAAGAGTGTTTGGCTGTTCGGGTGTAAATTCTTGCAAAATCAATTATGTAATTGTTTTTTTCTGATTAATAAAATTACGTGTTTGAGGACACTTCTGCCATTATTGTGGTATCAGAGCTCCAGTAATGCTGTAGTGGATGTGAAGAGGAGATTCCAGCTCTACAAGTTTGTGGAAAACTCCATTGAATTGATCAACAAATGATTGGTATGAAATTACCCAGTTTTATGTTCAACAAAAAAAATTTCTTATATTTTTAATCTGCAAATTGATTCTATTAATTCTTTGATGCTGGAACATATGCCCATGCCGGAATTTAATGTAAATTTGGAAGGTTTTTTTTATTGGTTCTGATTGGAGAAAAGATCAATTTTTTAAGGCGCATGGAGTCGTCCATCAAATCTGTCTGCAAATCGTTTCTTTCGAAGTTTACAGGAGTGTGAAGAGCCACTTCTGCGCGTGAGCACATACAATTCCAACCAGAAGGATAAAATTTAAGTAGAGGAAGGCATAAGCGTGTAAAAATTTCTCAGAAAAGTCCGCTGAATCTGATCAGCCTTGTTGTTCGAACACCAGATTGTGCCTCAGTAGAAACGTGATCTTATGAAGAAATTTGAGTTCTGAACAATTAAAATTCGGAAATTCATACCCCAGTTTCAGACAAAAGTCACCATTATGGTCAGATTAATTGCGTCTAAGATCATTTAACTAGATCCGATCGACTGCGTGTAAAGATCACAGTTTGGATAAGTGTTGCAAAGCCTGCTGAGGCCACTGTCTGACTGCGGGCCATATTCAGTTGAAAGCCATTTTTTGGTGAGGCTATTTGGATTTGAAGAATCCGAATCTTAATTGCATGAGCTAAGAGCCTTTGTGGAGAGTCGTTGTTGGATATACGTCACAGCTTTCCGCTGTGTCCGAGCCTATTCCACCAGGACAGGAGATTGATGACTTCTTCGCCGTTCCTACAGAATTTCAAATTGCTGAAATCTCTTTCTGGAATGTCCAGTATGTGTGCTGAGAAAAGTCCGATGGGAGAGTAGGATATTCATTAGATGCTATTATTGATATCGTTTTTCAAGTTATTGATATAATATGCCTTTCTTCCTCTCTTATTTTTAGAATTTGGACTATGCGGATTGAGTAAAGTGCGATGGGAGGATACGATATTCATTAGCTGTTGTTCTTATTATTATCATGATATAGCTTTTCAAGATATGGATATAATAGTTCTGGTTTCATCACTTATTTTTTAAGAGAATAATTATTTCTGGTATAGAAAATTTCAGGTTAAGAGGATATTGCGCATCAAAAACTAACACCAATTGCAGCTGAGGAAGAGCGGTTGATAGACCAGAATCCCTACGATGTTACAGGCCATCTATATATACACATTTCAGAGGAACAGTTGAGAGAGGGTTTTCTTCTAGATGTGAAAAAGATCCAACGTTTTACGAGTAAAAAGATCCAGCGAGCATTTGATAAGTGAAAAGATCCAGCGTTCGACAGTTTTTTTAAAAGGTGAATCTTTGCTGGAGAGAGAAGGAATATTTTTTATTTTGTAATGTTAATGTAGTGATAAGTGGAGTTTTGTTTTTTCTTAATGGAGTGATAAGGTGTAATATATTTTGAAATTTTGTATTTTAGTGGAGAAATAAGGTGTAATAGCAATTTGTAATTTTTGGAGCAATAAGGAGTTTTTTTTTTTTGTAATTTTTCGAAGGAGATAAATGTAACTCAAAGTAATTTTACTTTGAGGGGGGGTAAATATTTTTTACCAGATTGTGCAAAAGCACCATTGGAAAAATCAAATTTTGAAAGTTGCCTTGTAAAAATTTGAGAAATTGACTAGAGCCAAGTGCAAAGCTCAGTCAATTTTCTCCTGTTTTGACGACTATTCGAGGGTCAAGGCCAAGCCCCGATAGATCATGTTTTTTTGTGTGGTGTGTTGTGCTGACTATCTTGTCCTTTCTGTTCTGCTTCTTGGTGCGTCTCTTCATCGCTAAAAATGTCTAAGTTGATTAACTTATTTTCTGATTCCGACAAACTTGAAGGCACCAAATCTTATAAAACGTGGCATCGTCTTATTGAAAGCACACTCATTTACAATGAATTATGGCAAGGAATATGTGATGGAGTTGTAAAGCCGAATAAACCCACAGATGCAGATGCACTGGCAAAATGGGAAATCAAGAATGCTAAAGCCTTAGCTCTTATTAAATCTTCTGTAAATGATGAAATGTATGTACATATAGAAAATGCCACAGATGCATGGACTGCCTTGAAAACTTTTAAAGACCTCTTTGATACTCAGCCTGAATCGAAGAAGGTTGATCTACAGTTAAAATTGTTGCAACAAAAATTAACTGAAGATGGTGATATTCTTGAATATCTCTCCAGACTTAAGAATATTAAGCAGGAAATTATTAATGCTGGTTTTCCCGCAATTGATGATAACTTTATGGTCACAATTCTTCCTATACGCATTTTTTAGAAACTTTACAAGTAACTGGGAAATTAGAAAAACTAAAGTTTGATGAACTTTGTGAAATGTTAAGTCAACATGATAAAACTTTTGGGAAGAAGAAGAAAGTTGGTGAAGATGTTTTTCTCACAGAAGCCAGCACAAGTAAGTCATCAGCAGATAGTTCTCGAGGAAGAGGCAGATGGAATCAGAATCAAGCAACACATAATCGAGGTCGAAGCCAAAGCAGAGGCAACAATTTTAACAGAGGAGGAAGAAATAATTTTCAAGGTAGAGGAAACAACCAAGGAAGAGGCAATTTTCAAGGACAAGGAAATAATAGTCAAGGTAGAGGACAATCTCAAAATAGAGGTCAAAGCAGAGGCAGAGGACAATCTTCAGGATGAGGAAGAGACTTAAGTCAAATTGTATGTCGAAGATGTAACAAAGTTGGCCATTATGCTAAAGATTGTCGAACTTCACTTAATAAAATTCCCAAGTTTCAGCAGCATTCAGCACAATTTGCAAATGATCAAGATGAAGATAACTCAGAATATGTTTTTACTTCCTCACCAGCATCACAACTTTCATCTCATCTTAGAAGTGACTATGAAGATGCCTGGATCTTGGATTCCGGGGCAACTCAGCGCATGACTTGTCGACGTGATTTTTTCTGGAATTTTCAAGAATGCCATCTTAATTCCATTTTTCTTGCTGATGATACAAAACATACTCCTTATGGAAAAGGAGTAGTAAAAGTTTTTCTCCCTGACATTGGAGAAAAAATGATTTCCAATGTATGGTATGTACCCAGTTTCAAGAAAAATTTGCTCTCTTTAGTCACGATTCGACAAGCAGGACATCAGGTGATTATGGAAGATGGTTTAGTGAAGATTAATTCAGTGAAACAGAACTTGAAAATAATTATGACAGGTTATGAAGATGGAAAACTGTTATGGATGAAAGGGACAGTTATTCCAAGACATTCTGATTTTGCAGGGGCAGTGACTACAGGTATTTCACCTATCAGACTATGGCATGTAAGATATGGACATTTGAATTTTGAGAGTCTTTCTCAATTGCAGAAACAAGGAATGGTTAAAGGACTTCCCACATTCAAAAGGGAAAATGCAAAATGTGAAGCTTGCATTTATGGCAAACAAAATCGAGAAAGTTTTCCAACAAGTTCATGGCGTGCAAACAGGCGGCTACAACTAGTTCACAGTGATGTTTGTGGTCCACTACAAACTTCATTTGGTGGTTGCAAATATTTCTTACTATTCATTGATGATTTCAGCAGAATGACTTGGGTTTACTTCTTGAAGAACAAGTCAGAAGCATTTGATAAGTTTAAAATTTTTCGCCAACTTGTTGAAAATGAAGTCAAAGAAAAGATAGGTACTCTCAGGACGGATAATGGGGGAGAATTCACTTCAAATGAATTCAAAACTTATTGCAGTGAAAATGGCATAAGACGACATCTCACTAATGTTTACACTCCACAACAAAATGGAGTAGTCGAAAGAATGAATCGCACTTTGTTAGGAATGGCGAGATCCATGTTAACCTTCAAGAGGTTAAGTCCAACATATTGGGCGGAAGCAATACATACAACTGTCTACTTAAGAAACAGATCTCCAACTGCTTCTTTAGACGGAATCACACCTTATGAAGCTTGGTTTGGTTTCAAACCTCGAGTTAAACATCTTAGAGTTTTTGGATCAGTGTGTTATGCCTTAGTTCCGAAAGAAAAACGAACTAAGCTTGACTTAAGAAGTTTAAAATGCACAATGATAGGCTATTCTGATGAGAAGAAAGGGTATCGTCTTTTGACCAATGGAAAATTCATTGTGAGCAGGGATGTCATTTTTGATGAAACAGAGAGTAAGAGTGCTGAAGAAATTGAAAATCTTCTTCACAAATTAGAAACTAAGGGAAGTAAAAGAAATGGAAAAATGCAAAGTCAACCAACTTCACCAAATTGGTATGAACGTGATTTTCCTTCCTCTGAAGATGAGTCATCCAGTCCATCTACATCAACAACATCATCTGGGTCTTCTAGCAGTTCATCCGCATCTCCAAGCAACAACAGTTCTTCAGACAGTGAGTCTCCACATTCTTCACCTGAACGACATACATCAGTTTATATTAATCCTCTTTACAATGATGGGGACTTTACAGAAGCACAAACAAGTGAGCACCAACTTCCGAAATGGGCAGTTCAACTTTTGAAAGATGTAAAGCCTGATGAACAGAATAAAACTGGCACCAGAAGGGCACATAGAAGTGAAGGCAATTTTGCCTTGATAGCAAATGATTTTACTGAACCTTCCACATACAAAGAGGCAGTAAAACATAAAGAATGGCAACAGGCTATGGTTGAAGAATATCAAGCAGTAATTGATAACAACACTTGGAAACTTGTTGATTGTCCAGCAAATGTTAAACCCATAGGCTGTAAATGGGTTTACAGAATTAAGTATAATCAGAAGGGTGAACTTGAAAAGTATAAAGCACGACTTGTTGCAAAAGGTTTTGCGCAGCAGGAAGGCATTGATTATGAAGAAACCTTTGCTCCAACAGCTAAATGGAACACCATCCGATTAACACTTGCATTGGCCGCTCAAAAAGGATGGAAGGTTCATCAAATGGATGTGAAAAGTGCTTTTCTCAACGGGGATTTACAGGAGGAAGTGTATATGACCCAACCACCAGGTTTTGAAGTTGAAGGACAAGAACATAAAGTCTGCAAATTGATCAAGGCTTTATATGGATTAAAACAAGCTCCCCGAGCCTGGTATGCAAAGATGGATGATTACCTTAAGAAAGTTGGTTTTCATCGAAGTGAATCTGATGATACTTTGTATGTGCGCCAACAGGGCAAATATCTGGTAATTCTTGTTATGTATGTCGATGATTTGATCATCACTGGCAATCATGATGATCATATTGCACAGGTCAAAAAGGAGTTACATGCAGGTTTTAAGATGACAGATTTGGGATTACTTCACTACTATATTGGAGTTGAAGTCTTCCAACGTCCACATCATATTTTCATTTCTCAGAGTAAGTATGCCGCAGAGGTTCTTCGGCGATTTGGCATGCAAGATTGCAAGCCCGTTCTCACCCCCATGGAGCAAAACTTGAAACTTTCAAAATTTGAAGGGGGGGAAAAGGTGGACAGTACAACTTACAGACAGTTGATTGGCAGCTTGATTTATTTGACAAATACTCATCCTGATCTATCTTATGCAGTCAGTATTCTTTCACGTTTTATGCAGGAACCACGAGACAGCCACTGGAATGCAGCCAAAAGAGTTCTTCGATATATCCAAGGAACAAAAGATTTTGGTCTTCTTTACACAAAGACTAAAAATTTTGTACTTGGTGGATATTCTGATGCCGACTTTGCTGGGAGTATTGATGATCAAGCATCAACATCAGGTTATTTAATGAATATGGGGTCAGCAGCAGTATCTTGGAGTTGTAAAAAACAAGCTACAGTGGCCACTTCTTCAGCAGAAGCAGAGTACATTTCAGCATGGGAAGCAGCATGTGAAATTGTTTGGTTGCGCCGAATTTTGCAGGACTTGGGCATTTCTGAGGGAGAAGCTACATCATTGTTCATTGACAGCCAGTCAGCCATCAAACTTGCCAAGAACCCAGTTTTTCATTCAAAGACAAAGCATGTGGACACCAAGTATCATCATATTAGGTCTCTCATTGCCAAAGATGTCCTCAAACCAGTTTATTGTCCTTCCGAAGATCAGATCTCCGACATTTTCACCAAACCACTTGGCAGAATAAAATTTACTAAGTTCAGGGATGAACTTGGTATTTGTTGTAATGTATCTTTGGATCATAGGGGGGAATGTTAGATGATCCAAAAATACAAATTTTATCATAGGTTATAAAATTAGAATAAAATAATTATTAATTTAAGATATTAAATTAATAATAATTATTCTAGAATGTTTAATTATTTAATGGAGACTTTTAGAATTAGCATATTGTTGTAACTAGATATGACTCTCCAAATGTGTCGTATCTTAGGCTCTATTATAGGAGATTAGTTAGCTAGTTGGTTTGAATAGCATTTATTGTAAATGGACACTTGTTATTTAATAAGTGATCCATAATTAGAGGTAGTTAGGACATGGAGCTTATAAATAGCTCATTGCAAGAGTGTTTGGTTGTTCAGGTGTAAACTCTTGCAAAATCAATTATGTAATTGTTTTTTTCTGATTAATAAAATTACGTGTCTGAGGACACTTCTGCCATTATTTTTCTTTTTATCAAGAGCTTGTTGTTGTGGATATACCTTATGGAGGTTCTCATGTTGTGAAGAGTCTTATTTCTCTGAAATATATATAAGTGTTAGTAGATCTTCTTGTGGTTGGTTCTTGTGTGACATCCACAATTATTGTAGAGTTGTTTCTTGTGTGGAAACACTTTCCTTATACTATTCTTGTTTCCGCAACAAAGGATACTTCAAAATTCAATAATGTGTACACATTCAAAATGATGACCCACTAATGTGCATATCTGAACTAATCCCTGCTCATAATTTGAACCATTTCAAAACATATCAATCTTTGAACCAAATAACAACAACAATCAGTTGGGAGAAACATGTTGGTCAACATCATATGATGTTATGGAATAGGGAGTGATGATTGGTAATAAATACCCCACCCCCCCACCCCCCCCCCCCCCAAACTAAAGGTGTTTTTTGTCCTTGGAAAATGGGGAAAGTAATGTCACACATGAAATTTTCCAAATGCATGTTTTATAACATTCAATGAGTTATTGTTTAAAGATTAATAAACAACATACCTTCACCTACCTGAAAATTCCATAAGCTATGCATTTGGGAGATTTTAGTTGTTACTATTGGATCATGTATTTTGAAGTGAAAGAATCTGAGCTGCTTCTTCTTTTCTCTTGCTTGATGAACATAAGACGAGATCTGAAATTGGAACCTTTGTACCCTCTTATTGCTTGAACTAAGCTATTGGTGTTGAACTCTGGAGCTAAATCTTGATTTATTGCTACAAGTTGTTGTTAGCGTCATGAAACCATATAGTATTCATTCATATCCGCATCATGGCATAATTCTTATCTAAGTGAATAAATTTGGCTGAGGTCAAGCATAGAAATAAATAGTCAAATTATTGGCCATTAATTAATGCCCGTTAACTGACATGAGACTACTCACCATTAATGTCAATGAGAGTCAAGATGCCCAAGTACATCTTACTAGGTATAGATAAATGAGTTATATGTCGAGTCACCTAGGAGATTTGAAAAACATGGGACATTAATGTATTCCCACTATTTATTGGTGACAAAACTTTCTATTAAGGCATGCAAGCCTCAAGGTACTAAAATTATTCTCTATTCCCAATCCCAGGTGATGTGTTGAAGTTTATAGGTCAAGACTTGTTATAAGGCGGGCCTTAATGAATTCCCCATCATCTAACACCATAAAATAATTGTTAAGACCATAAATGAAATATTTCCCGATCAAGTAGGATCTTTTTTGGCAGAAGGAAGAGGACATTGAGGTAACTCAGCATGGTAAGTGAGTTGAATGCCTTTATTCATGGGTTAGGGTTGAATGAGGGTAAGGCATGAAAGTATGAAACTTTCAAATGGAAAATGGGTTTGAAGTCATGATCTAGTAGTGATAGGAAGATAAATTTTTTAAGGTTGATTACATAAACAAATGGAAAATTGGACTTCAACATGGATAGATTGTTGAGCCTAGAGGGAGGAAAATGAATGAGTATACCATGACATAATTAGCTTCTGAGAGGCTTGTTTTGGTAGTAATGGATGTGATTTAACATAGAATGAACTTGAATTCTCCATGAATTCATTGAGACATGCCCTTCTAAAAAGAATTTGGTTTTCAAAATCATTTGTTCATAGATTAGTCTTCATGATCATCTTGAAATCATCAAAAAATTAGCATTAACCTGCAATATAACGTGGAATCATTGAATAAGAGATGTGAAAGGCCTCTTACAAAAATTCATAATTAGTTGTAATAAAACAAATCCAAGGAAAATAAATAAAATGAAATGCACTTCTTTCCTATTGGGGAGTGGTGCAACTTAGACTACACGTCAATGTTTTGTTGATAACTTCTCCATTTGATCATGATTAGAGTGAATAAAAACATGATTAAAGTAGATTCATAGGGTTATTTCCATTGGAAACATGTTTTAATGATCTCATGATTTTAACTCTAGTTTTAGGAAGTTTTTGAAGTCCAATTACTACAAAATTAAAAAATGATCATCTTTTTTCTATATGTGATCAAGGTATGTGTGAATCTTGGGGAGTGTGTCTATAGTAACGTTATGATTCCATCCCCCTTTATCTAGGTGGATCTTATTACTGATTCTTTTTTATATTCTTAAATGCTAATGAAAAGGTCTCCATGATTTAGGGCTCATTGAGACCTTTCTGACAGTGCTTAAATGACATCAAATGGAAATTATATGAGAAATTCACGGCCATTAGAAGTTTTGGCCAAATAGGGAAAATAATTGTGGTTATGTGCCATGTGGCAGCACTAGATGAAGACATTTGGATAGTGTGGAATGTATGGATACTTTCTGGGTAGGTGGCATTGTAGATGATTAAATATTTGGCATAGAAGATGAGTGGCCAATTGACATGGCATATGACTAGACAATGACATGGCAGTTGGTTGGGCAGCTGACTAGACAATGAAATGGAAGTTGACTAGGCAATTGACTGAACTACTGACTATATATGATACCGATGTGTGAGTCAATCCTAGGTTTTCATGTGGCAGTCCTGATTTGACCAAAAATAGGCTTCATCCACAACATAACAAATAGCCCACTAGAATTGAACTCGCAACCTCATCAGACCGAACCCGACAATATACCATTAGACTAACCATAGAACTTCTAATGTAAAATGGGAACAAACCTTTTTTAAAAGCTTAATTTTTGAACAACTGGCTAATATGGCATTGGCCAAGATTGACCCCACAACCTCTACTCAATAAACCAAACAACCCAACCAAACCACCACATGTCCATTATGATATGGCAAATGGAGATTTTGTTTTAAACTCTAATTTTTCATGTGCCTGAAAAATGCAAGTGTCCACCGAATTCGACTCACCCACCTACCATTATACAAACAAACACTCTACCATTTAAATAGAGCTTCGAGCTTGACACAATTCATATAATCAACGTTTTTATTGTAGGTTTTAATCAAGGTTGAAGCCTAAGCAACGAAAAAGTAATATTTGAACTTACAATTTGTCATGTACAAACCATGTGTTTTCACCAACGTGCCATGACATTATTTGTTATACGAATTATGCAACAACTCATTTATAGAATCTGTTTAAGTTTATTTCTTTATTGTATATTTATCTTCTATTTTTTATTTATGCATTTATGTATATTTATGCTTTATTTATTCTTTTTTTTTTATATTTTTTTAATAAAACATCAAACCCTATTTAACAAAATGGAGACAAGTCTAATTGTAAGTTGGAGACCAAAATCGATGTAATTAAGCATTTTTCAAATCTTCAGTTATTTTAGATCATCCCTAAAAACATCTTATACTAATTTCTTTAGATCTTAAAATTTTTATGACATTTTGTTGCAAAATATCAAATAAAAGTAGACATTACAAGGCTAATATAATGACTTATATCCAAATTCTCCTTTCTAATCTCCCATATCACAAATAAGTGTAGGAAGAGGGCATAATTAGGCTTTATCTATTTTAAATATGTAACGAGAAAGGCATAGTAAGAAACAATTATCTCTTATACAAACCTTAAATTCTTATCTCTTGGAACTCTACTTGTTTTCCTCCATATACATCCCTTTTCTTATAGACCTTCCTACCAATGTGTTGTAGCTGCTACAACACCCTCCAAAATTTTGGCTTGCACCCAAATTTCGAAGCCTTCCCTTGGTCTTTTCCTTGTTTTTACAAACATTAGAGCTCATTTCATGAGCTTTCTCGTACTTCTTTGGTCCCTCTTTCCTGTTGGGTTAACTGTCGTCTTTTGGCATGTTTGATTGTCGTACAATGTTTGCGAGCCTTTTATGATGGTTTTGAAGGTCAATATTTGTGTATATGACTTGTACCAACCATGTATCTGTCACATCCATACACAAAGTTTTGAGCACTGTCACACAAGTTTCATCACAGTGGTCCTAAAGCCTATCTTAACTATTGCACTTGTCGTGTCTCGTCATGAGGTAGTCAAACAAAGGGAAATGATTTGTTTATGTTCTCTGATGACCTATGTTATCGTGTCGTCAAAGTATGCTAAGTGTGTGATCACAGTCAAGGTCTATCACAGTTCAACACCCATCCCACACTTAGTCATTTTCGTAAAATCTTCCCGACTGGGCAACTTAGCTCCACCGGGCCCAAATTGAACTATGCACTGCGCAGTATTAGCCATCTAGGATTTGACCCTGATGCTTGGAACTATGCAGTTTTCAGTCCATGTCCTCTAGGGCTACTGCTCTATGCAATTATTGAATCCAGCTCTCGATCTTGATCTCAAGAATTGCATAGTTGTGTCTCCCAATCTACCTTGAACTATGCACTTCACATATTCAACCCTCAAGCATTTTCCTTGCCAACTGGAACTGCACAATGTACAGAAGCCCAACCTCCCTTTGCCTCCAAAATTGTGCAGATTCCTCCTCTAGTGTCCTTTCCCTTAGCCATATCCCACTAACTCCAGAAACTACACAGTTCTATCATTCAAGCCTCCTTAAGTTGCTCATTGTGTAGTCTCAGAGCCCAAGATCTCCCCCTGTCTGTTGGAATTGCACAATGCATAGTCACTGGGCTCCTCTCCTCAGTTTGTGACTTGTCTCAGGCTCAGTTCATGGACAAGAATGCATCATCTTATACTCGGGGGTTTTCAGATTGATGTCGTCTCGTCATGAGTGAGTTGCAGGAAAAAGTACATTATCAAGTCATGGCGAGATGATGGAGAAGGAGAAGAAGGAAGGAAGCATGTTTAAAGACTTCCTTTAGCTGAAATCACATGTGGATCAACCAAGAGAAAGAAAAAGGACACAAGTTTACAACTACCATCCAAGGCTGAAGATCATTGAAGGCTCTACATCACCAAGCCATGCAAAAGAGAAGAGAAAGCATATCCAAGAAGATATCCAACACTCAACAATAGTAATCACTTGACATTGCCACATCACCAAGCAGCCCATGTCAGTAGTGTCATGTCATGTCATGTCATGAGTGGTCATATGCCACATCACTATTATGGATCATGTATATTGTATTCAAATGTATTGTAAAGTGGAAGTCCAAAGGACACACATGAATATGAAGATGCCACATCACTATTATGGATCATGTATATTGTATTCAAATGTATTGTAAAGTGGAAGTCCAAAGGACACACATGAATATGAAGAGTCATGTAATTTGAAAAGTCATAGGAAGTTGAACAATCATGAGGGTAGTTAAAGAGTCACAAGGGGGAAGCACCACCCCTTGGTTATATATACCCCCTCATTGTACGAGCAAATGACTTTTCACCTTGGGTCCTCCCGCAAGGCATTAGAGAGATAAACTAGTTCTTTGAGGAGCAAGGAGTGGCTCCAATGTCCAACTACTAGGGCTAGTGATGTACATTGTAAACACGTGTCTTAGAACTTTTTCTTAACAACAAAAGCCTTTTAACGCCAACACATTCTTCATGCATGGACTATGAATGTTTGTAAGACTATTCTGTGGATGTTTGTATTTCATGTTTGCTTTCATAGGTACTAAGATAGTTGAACTATTTCAGTTATTTTAGTGCTTATCTTATTAATAATGTGATGTAATGGTTTTTATTTCTATCCCATCCTTGTGGACTATTCTACGGGATACTAGACATATCTTTTCTTGTTTGTTGGTTGGAATGATCGTCGCATCCGTTATGGACTATCCACTGGATGTTAGACAAATCCTTCATTTTCGTGTGTGTCTCTTCCTAAGTCATACTATTACGTCTCACTTAGAGGCTCACTTTTATCCCCCCTTTACAGTAGAAGAACCTCGACACAGTTGCAACTGCACACTCACTAGGCACACCTCCTTTTCTTTTCAAAGACACCATTGCATCACTCTCTTATGCTGACATTTAGAGCCAAGGAAAATCTTTAAGGATTTCACAACCGAGCCGTTATACCAGATGAGACTCCTACACCAAATGGTGTGAGGTCTGATTGGGACTTCATATTGGGGAGATCCCTTGAATTTTGGCGGGTCCAACACTGTCAACATTTCTGGCACTAGAAGGAGGGAAAACAGTATTTTATGGCTGATAGACCCACCGACCCCATCATTCCATCTTCCGGTTAAGGAAACAATGTTCATTCTATCTCCCCTACTCATGATTTTGAATTTGGTGACTCTTCTTAGCTCAGGCCTGAACGTGAAATTTCTTACACTTAGATTTGGTTTATCTGTTGCATCACACGTCAATTTTCAAAAGTTGTTGGATTGATTCCGAGAGTAATCAGTCTTCCTTGTTCCCCAAAAGAATAACAATACCACCTCCACAAGAACAATAGTTTTGACTGTTGAAGATGTGGTTCTTACCACTCTTGAAGAATTAGCAGACTGTGGAAAGAGAAGAAGACCCCCCACTCTTTCATAGTGATGACAAAGGAAACACTCTACTCTCGGGTGCAACTTTCAACGAGACAGGCGAAGAAGAAGAAGAAGAGGAAGAAGAGCCATTAGACTCTGATAAAAAGGAGGATGAAAACAATGAAGAATACATGGCAAAGAAAAATCTAGACTGGATGACTTAGGGCCCACTCACACTTCCGGGTGTCCTGCATAAGATGCCAAGGCATTCAAAGAAGCTGTTAACGAAGTGTGACCCTGACAAGATAGTGAAGGATGACGACCATTTGGAAAAAATTTACCTACATCTGCAAACACTTGAAGTATGTTATGATGATTTTGCATGTATACTTTTCCCATGTACCTTGGATGGTAGAGCAGTTGTATGGTATCACAGCCTTCCTCCAAACTCCATCCAGAATTGGAGGGGGTTCAAGAAGATCTTCCTTGAAAAATTTGTTGATGATAAGACCCCTGCCATTTTATTGAAAGAGATCGGTAATATTAAGATGGAGCAAAAGGAAAAAGTGAAAGATTCCAACCATAGGTTCAATCGCATCTTGAAAAAAATTCCAGAAAACAAAAAACCTCATGACTCCATCACCATAGGTTACTACACTTCTACCTTGCCAACAAGTATTGCATAGTTTGTGAAGCGAAATGTGAAACATACATTGACACCAAATTATGAAGAGTCCATCATTGTCAAGAAGGAATTGTGCGCTATTGGAGTCATCTTAGATGATGAACAAACAAAAGACTCCAAGGACATGGGTAAGAGGTCTCAAGCCTCTGTGAGTAGGGGTAAAGAGAAAGAACCAACTAATCTTGAATGTTTGACTTGTCTCATCAAGTCTCTGTCCAATTAAATGGAAGAAATCAAACAGAGGACCAACAAGACCACCACGAGAAACGAGCCTCCCAAGCTTTACCCATTCAAAAGGATTGGGGCTTCTAGCAGTGGTAGTAACCAACCGGAAATGTATGCACATAGTTCCAATGTTATCATTAACATTGAGAAGATGGGCACGGATCAATATTTCATGTTTCATCAAGAGTGTCTTTCAGAAAAGATGTGCCCACAATGAAATCAAGCCATGAGAATGATGACTACATAGCTTGTTGATTCGGTAGAATGATGACTACTTTCAAAATATTCAATTTCAATGTACACAATTGCTTGGTTGATTCTGGTGCATCGGTGAATGTCATGCCATTATCTATTGCCAAGAAAATCAATGCTAAATTGGAAAAGACAAATGCACAGATTATTCAGTTGGACATGACTCATGTCCTAGAAATTGGTGAACTTAGAGATATCATCATCCACTTATCATCTGACGAATGAGTCCACCAATGTATCAACATAGTGATTGTGGACATTCCAGAAGCATACAGAGTGTTGTTGAGTAGAGACTAGTCTAGAAAGATACAAGGGTACTTTGAAACAGACTGGTCACACTTATGGCTTCTTTATAGGGGTAGAAATAATCAGATCTGGGTAGAATTAGAGAGATATATGAAGCACACTGTCACTCCCTTGAACACACATAATGAACCAATGGCTTTTGCACAATTAATTTTTGGCAATTACTTTCTTGAAACTCAACTGGGGTATTATCTTGCACAACCATCACTAGTTCCACTAGACACGTAGTTGGATCTTCTTCCTTGTCCAACTGGTGAGAATGAACTCTGTATAATTAGTAGTTTTTGTAGTAGTACTAGTGTAGTTCACAGTCCCTGTACATATGATGTTTGGACTATGTTATTCAATGGTTCCAAAAAGTAGGAGGACTCTTGAGCTGGATGTGTTTTAATAGCCACGCTGCAAAGAAAGCATTTGATCTCTAGCCGTTTGGAATTTAAGTGCACGAACAACACTGTACAGTATGAGGCACTCATCTTAGGCTTGCAAAAGGCCATAGACCTCAACGTTTCCATCCTGAAAGTGGTAGGTGACTCAGAAATCGTGGTGCGACAAGTAGGTAACACCATACATTGTATGTCACTTCATCTTAAAAGTTATCAACAAGAGGTATGGTGTCTCATCTCACATTTCCAAGATTCTAATATTATTTATGTTCCAAGAATGCGTGGCTTCAGATTCATTAGGAAACGATGTTGCTAGGATGTCACCATTAAGGGATGGTTTTTCTATTGAAATTATTTATAAACCTTCTGTCCTCGATAATATCATTAATTTATGCATTTTTATGATGACCAAAAAATACCATATTTCATGGCGAACCCTGATGTATTCAAAGATGAAACTATTGATGAGGATGAGCACGAAAAGGCACTGCAGGATGCAGCTAATGAAAGTAAAAGAAACCTCATCCCAAAGGGTGTGGTATCATTGGAAAAATTGTATGATCTGTAGAATTGCTTTCGGGGACCTATCAATTCCAAGACCCACAAATCCACTATGTCGCATGAAAAAATCAACTTAGGAATTGATAAGGATCTGAAATATGTTAATATCAGTACTTTATACACACCATAAGAGAAACAATCCTTCATCTTCTTATTCAAGCAGTACTGTGATGTCTTCCCGTGGACTTATGATGAACTCAAGACATATGACACATGAATCATCCAGCATGTAATACCGATTAAGGAAGGGGCCAAGCCATTCCAACAGAAGTTGAGGAAAGTACATCCAATGCTTGAGCCTTTCATACAAGAAGAGTTGAGAAAATTGCTAGATGATCGGATCATATACAAAGTATGGCACTCGACGTGGGTGTCAAATTTGGTCCCTGTAAGGAATAAGTCCGGGTTGATCCGCCTGTGTGTAGATTTTTGGAATCTCAACCATTCCTCGGACAAAGACAACTACCCCATGTCGTCCATGGAGAAAATACTACAAATAGTATTGAGGTCCGAAATGTTTTCTCTATTAGATGGATATTCCAGATATAACCATGTTGTGGTTGCAGAGCCTGACAAACTCAAGACAACATTCAGAACAAAGTGGGGCACGCTCACGTTCTGACAAATGTCATTTCGGCTAATCAACGTTGTTTCAACATTCCAATGTGCTATGGGCATCACCTTCCGCAGACTCATTGGACAAAGTGTAGTTATCTATCTTGATGATGTAACAATATTCTCCAAACAGAGGTCAGACCACCTATGCCACTTGAAGAATATTTTTGCGCGATGTTGCAAGTACGATATATCCTTGAATCCCAAGAAAAGTATCTTTGCAGTGTCTGAAGATCTCTTAGGACACATCATTGCTAAAAGTGGGATCAAGGTAGACCTAGAAAGGGTCAGGACAATCGCACAAATTCTCTTCCTAGTGAATAATAAAGACATGCAATCTTTCTTGGGGAAGATCAACTTCCTCCACAAGTTCATCTCTGACTATGCCCAAATTTTCAAACCAATACAAGAGATGGTGAAGAAGGACGCAGTCTACAAATGGGATAAAAGGGAAAAGGACTTGTTTTCCTGTATCAAGAAGGCTATAGTATAAGCCCCCACATTGTACAACCCAAAATTTGGTAAATATTTATTGCTCTACACTTTTGCTTCTGACACCTCTCTTGCTGTTGTACTCACTTAGAAGGATGAATTGAATAATGAAAAACCTATCTCCTACAAGAGAAAAAGTATGAAAGGATCAAAGATTAACTACTGTGACATGGAAAAATAGGCTTATGCAGTGTATAAGGCGATAAAGCACTTTAGGCTCTATCTATTGAAGAAACATTGTGTTATATTTTTCCCACACCTAGTAGTCAGGTCACTTCTTGTTCAACAAGAGCTGGGTGAAAGGAGAGTGAATTGGCTGACCGAGTTACAAGAGTATGATCTAGAAAAAAAACTAGTTCACACAATAAAGGGTCAAGGTCTTTTCCAACTAGCAACAGAAGCAGTAAACATGAAAGAGGAAGAAGAGCTCATAGGATGGGAGTAAGAGATTGAGATGTATAATGTTTAGCAAGCCTCCCCCACTACAAGCATAAAATCTTGGTACACATATGTGCATCGATACCTTGAGCACGACATAGTTCCCTCTAACTTTTCCACATGATAGAAGAGGGCACTCAGAATTAAAGCATTATCTTATCAGTTGGTGCATGAAGTGTTGTTCAGAAAGCACCACAATGGATTATTGCTCAGGTGTTTGGAGGTGCACAATTCAGAAAAGGTATTGCGTGATCTCAAAAATGGACCAGTCGAGGGACACTTTGCAGGAAACACTACAACACATAAGGTTATGCAGGCTAACTTTTACTAGCCCACATTATTCAGAGATGCCCATGCTTACACTTGCAAGTGTCCGGTATGTCAAAGGTGTGACGACAGAAACAATAAGTCAGCAACCCCACTGCAGCCCATTGGAGTGGAAGAATTTTTTCAACAGTGGGGCTTGGACATTATTGGGGAAAATTTCCTGCACTCGTCAAAGAAGCACCGCTACAACTTAACTGCTACAGCTTATTTCACGCAGTGGACAAAAGTAATTCTGCTCAAATAGGTGAATGATCAGGAATTCATTAGCTTTTTGCAACATAACGTCATTTCCATGTTCGACGTTCCTACGTTATTTTTTTTTTACAATGCAACATACTTCTCATTGTTAATACTTTATGATTTTTCATTGGAAAATGGTATCATATTGAAGAATTCATCTAATTACTATCCACAGGGGAATGGTCTTGTTGAATCCACGAACAAAAACCTTATCTACATTATAAAAAATACCATATTCTCTTAACAACAAAATTGACACTCTGTTTTGGTGAATGCCTTATGGTCTGACTGAGTCATGCCAAAACCTTCCCTGTACACCTCCCCTTACTTCATTGTGTATGGAAAAGAAGCCATCCTCCCACTAAATATTTAATTGCCTGCTCTCCAACTGTCACAAGAGTCTCAAGGCAAGCCATGTCTGTTAGTTCAACGTAGGATGGATACTCTTCATAAGATACAAGAAGAAAGGTTGCAGGCTAAAGATAAATTTTCACTTCACTAGAGTCATATCAAGAGGTGGTTTGACAAGAAGTCTGCAGGGAATAATAACTTTAATGTGGGTGACTTAGTTTTAAAGTGGGATAAAGCCCATGAGGACAAAGGTAAACACACTAAGTTTTAGTCCCTATGGATTGGGCCATTCACGATACATGAAAATCTTAGCCAACATACATATTGTCTTCAATCACTTGACGGGAAGATTGACTCTCTCCCTGTCAATGGACAAGACTTGAAACAATACTTTCAATGAAAATCTAGGGCTGTGCCCTGCACTATGTACATATTATTTTCTTTTGTTCTCTATTGTTTGTTTTTCTGTTTGAATCTTGTTTTGGTTTCCGTTGTGTGAATAAGTGTTGTGCATGGATATGTTGTGGCTTCTAAGTATGTGTGTGGCTAAACTATAAAGAGGCTTGTGACACTTCAACATTTGGCTAGCCTTCTATCTATCTTCCTTGTGTTGGTTACATCTTTTGGTTGATGAAGTTTCGACGGAAAATACGATCCATCTGTAAGGAGATTTTTGGTCCAACCACGAACCCATGTCTAGTCCATAAACTTCATGCCTATACTCGGTTTTTATGCTTTGGTGTTCTCAAGATTATCCAACTAGTAGAAATAGAGAAGGGGAAAAATTTAAATGAGAAAACCTAAATAAAAGTCCTCTATATGCTTCTCTGAAGGAACGACCTCTTATGCTCTCAATAAGTCAGGATCCCTCTTCTGCCCCAAAATAAATAAGTTCCAATGCATAGTTCTCTTTAAATAAATAAATAAAGGCAAAAGAAGAGAAAGGCTTCCCACGCAGAGAGGTGAAGCAAGAAACTCTGTCAGGGTACTTTCCAGGCTTTTTGGAAACAAAGAAATGTTTGTGTTCCTACGTGATTCCACCTAGGTATTGTCCAAGCTTGTTGGCAGTGTAGCAACACCAGAGATGAAAAATTATACTCTGAAAATCTTTAGCTCATGAGATACACTACCCTTCCAAACTTGAAACATTCTGATTATGTTGTGTTCAATTGAGAAGGTATAAAGGGGACCATATCTATTCATGGGGTAAGTGGGAAGGCCAAAGTGATCTACACGATGAATCAATACTCCTTGAAGAACCAAGGCCCTTCATAGAAAGAATTAACCAAGACAGAGAAGATGGAATTCAAACAATGTGTCACCAAGTGCTATAGTTGTTGCAACACCCTCCAAAATTTTGTCTTTCACCTAAATTCTAGAGCCTTCCTTGGTCTTTTCCTTGTTGTTGCAAAACTAGAGCTCGTTTCATGAGCTTTCTCATAGTTCTTTGGTCACTTTTTGCATGTCAGGTTAATTTTCATATTTTGGCATGTTTGACTATTGTAAAATGTTTGCGAACCTTTTTTAATGTTTTTGAAGGCTAGTATTTGTGTATATGACTTGTCCCAACCATGTAAACATCTGTCGCATCCATACACAAATTTTTTGGCAATGTCGCACAATTGTCATCACAGTCATCCTAAAGCCTATCTTAATTGTCGCACTTGTCGTATCTTGTCATGAGGTAGTCAGACAGATGGAAATGATTTGTTTACATGTTCTGATGATATATGTTGTCATGTCATCAAATTATGTTAAGTGCGTGATCATAGTCAAGGTATATAACAATTCATCACCCATCCGACCGGGCAAATTAGCTCCATCGGGCCCCGACTAAACTGTGCAGTCTTAGCATTCTAGGATGTGACCTTGTTGCTTGGAACTACACATTTCATAGTCCCTGTCCTCCAGGGCTACTTCTCTATGCAATTCCTACGTCCATTTCTCGATATTGACCTCAAGAATTGTGTAGTTGTGTCTCCTAGTTTGCCTTGAATTATGCACTTCGCATATTCAACCCTCAAGACTTTTCCTTTCCTACTGGAACTACACAATGTGCAGAAGCCTAGCCTCCCTTGGCCTCCAAAACTGTGCATAGGCCTCCTCTAGTGTCCTTTCCCTCAGCCGGATCCCACTACCTCCATAAACTGCGTAGTTATGTTCTTCAAGCCTCCCTAAGCTACACATTGTGCAGTCTCAAAGCTAAATCTCTCCCCATGTCTGCTGGAACTGAACAATGCATAGTCATTGGATCCCTCTCCCCAATATGTGATTTTTCCTAGGTTCATTTCATGGATAAGAATGCATCATCTTAGACTAGGGGGTTTTCGAATTGACGTCACCCTGTCATGAGTGAATTTCAAGAACAGGTACACTATCAAGTCATGGCAAGGTGATGGAGAAGGAAAAAGGAGGGAAGCATGCATAAATACTTCCTTGTAGTTGAAATCACAGGTGGATCAACCAAGAGGAAGCAGAGGGACACAAGTTTTCAACTACCATCCAAGACTGAAGATCATTGAAGACTCTGCATAACTAAGACATGCAGAGGAGAATAGAAAGCATATCCAAGAAGACATCCAACACTCAGCAGCAACAGTGACTTAACATTGCCACGTTACCAAGAAATCCATGTCATTAGTGTCATGTCATCTCATGTCATGAGTGGTCATATGCCACATCACTATTGTGGACCATGTATATTGTATTCAAATTTATTGTAAAGTGGAAGTCCAAAGGACACACATGAATATGAAGAGTCAAGCAAGTTGAAAAGTCATAGGAACTCGAACAATCATGAGTGTTTTGAAAGAGTCATAAGGGGGAATCATCACCCCTTGGTTATATATACCCCCTCAATGTATGAGCAAAGGACTTTTCACCATGGCTCCTCCTGCAAAGAATTAGAGAGATCAGCTAGTTCTTTGAGGAGCAAGGAATGGCTCCAATGTCCCACTATTGGGGTTAGTGATGTACATTGTAAACATGTGTCTTGGAACTTTTCCTTTATAACAAAATCCTTTTAAGGCCAACACGTTCTTCATGCATGGACTATGAATGCTTGTAAGACTATTCTACAGACATTTGTATTTCATGTTTGCTTTCATATGTAGTAAGATAGTTGAACTATTTTGGTTATTTTAGTGCTTATCTTCTTGAAAATGTGCTGTAATGGTTGTTATTGTTGTCCCATCCTTGTGGACTATTCTATGGGATACTGGACATATCTTTCTTTGTTTGTTGGTTGTAACAACCATCACATCCAGTGTGGACTATTTTGATGGATGTTAGATGGATCCTTCTGGTTCATGTGTGTCTCTTCCTGGGTGGTACTATTACTTCTCACTTAGAGGCTCACTTTTCTCCCCCATTTTCAGTAGAAGAACCTCGACACAGTTGCAATTTCACACTCACCAGGCACACCTCCCTTGCTTTTTGAAGACACCATTACATCACTCTCTTGTGTTGACAGCTAGAGACAAGGAAAATCTTTAAGGATTTCGCAATTGGGCCTTTATACCGGATGAGACTCCTAAACAAAATGGTGTGAGGTATGATTGGGACTTCATATCAGGGAGATCCCATGAATTTTGGGTGGTCTAGCATTGTCAACATAATGGTTATTCAACAAGGTGGTTCTTATTGCAACATCAAATGAAAATTTCTAAGAAATAAATAAAATCTTATAGAAACAAACACAAAACAAACTTCAAAACAAAAGCCTGGTGTTATTTATTTAATTTATCATACTTTACTTGAAAAAGGAAATATTTTTTTAAGTTTAGGATTATTCTGGTGTAACCATTTATAGATCAATATCTCTAGTGTGATCTAACTTTGAATAATATACCTCAATTCCCATCAAAATATGAGAGGATAATTGTACACATGGATTTGGTGCTAAGATTTGTTGAAGAATGGAGGAATGTTGTAGCTTAATGACTCTTTGGAATTAATATTGAATGTAGTCCTCTCTCTTGGTTCTCATCTTAAGTTTTCATGTCTCGAATTTCTTTTGAAATTTTCCCTTCACTCTTTAAAAGGCACTTAGGATCTGGAGCCAAACATGCCATTTTTTTTAAATTTCTAGCTCAAATGGTTACTCCTCATCAGTTGTGGTCCATGCTCTTGATCTTCTCCAAATGTCAATCAAGAAAACTATAAAAAAACTTCTAAGTTCTCTTCTTATGGTGCATGGATCTTTTGTTCTTCTGTTGCTTCTTGAGATGCATCTCTATCCCTAGTGACTAGTATGGAACTAAGAAAAAGGCTTGAGAAGATTCTCATGGGGTATGTTATTTTCTTCCCAACAAATGCTTTAACATCATTTTAGTTCCTTTGCTAGTCTAGAGATCCTGTCCCAAAAATAGATTATTACTAGGGCTCTTACAAAACCCAAAAGAATAAATGAATTAAAATAATTACAATATTGAAAAACGCACCACACATGCAAGAAGGAAAACACACTTGCGTGGAAAACAATAATCAAGGGTTTGAGGAACTCACTAAAATGGTTGTGTAGGTTCTTATCTCCCATTTTACATTTCCTACTCCACCAAGTTGTGTAATTTAAAGACAATCTACCTAAATATACTTCAATCCCCTTAGAACCTCCTCGGTAACTACGCTAAAAATGTTGAGAAATTCAATTGTATTAGAATTATGTTACATTTAATTTATCAATCTGGGTTGGTAAACTTGTGAGGTGAAAGAACAGTATGTGTGAGATCAAAGTTGGATTGGTTTCTAAGTTAGAAATAACAACTAAGTTAAGGAATCATGAAACAAAAATCTTAAACTATAAACACGTAATTGAAATGAAATTACTCTTAATTGACTTTAAGAATACTTCAGACTGGCATATAATGAGATATTTCATACAAATCCAAGTTCTTTACACTGGACAGGGAACTATGGTGTTTGAAAGGTTCAAGGGAAAAAGGTGAAGTCCTCAAGAGTTTGGACCCTTCTTGTCCTATCAAATTATTGAATGGGACCCTCGGTGCCTTGATTACTTTGTCCAATTAGGTTGATCCTTCAAACAACAAATATTTGGTGATAAATACAATTCATAAACAACTAGTGAGCTCACACAAGCATAAACAAGAATTCAGAAAGTACAAGAGAGAGAGTATGAACATAAAAGACCTTAAAAGAACATAATATACAATATATACCATTATACATCAAATTAATGTACAACACATGGAAATCAATGCACAAACTTTTGATTTTTTGGGGCCTTCCACAGCTCAACAAGCACACTAGATTGTCTACCAAAAGTTGAAAATCTAAACAACAACATATATTAAGTAAAATGAGCTTGGAGAAAGCTCCAAAAGATTGAAATCTAGATGCAAAGATATTTCTCTAAGTATTTTAATTACAAACTCTAATTCTCTCCTCCTTTGAAATAGAGAAAGCACTCTTATTTATACATGAGTTGCTTTGAGAAGAGGATAAACAACTAATAAATTCAGATCCATTTTTCTCTCAAATAGGTACAACCAATTTTCTCGTCATTAGAAGATAATTAGTTCTACAAATCCTCTCATAAATCTCTAATGTCTTTGATAGTAAATCTGATCAAAACTTCCATGATTCTTCTCCATTGTATATGCTTAAATATTTATCTCAAATCTTCAAGGGTTGAAGAGGAAATTCGAATTTGAGGCTAAGTGGTCAAATATGACTTTGTTGGAGTGTTAAAATATGCCTATGAACATCATAAAACTCATTCATTTTTTATAGATAAATGAAAATATGTTATTTTTATAATATTTAATCATAGCCCACAGGGGGAAACTCAATTAGTGATCATCACGTTATGAAGTATTATGTAAACCATGAGATTCAAGGTTCAAATCCCATGTGGCTTAAGCTAACTATGTGTGTGTGTGTGTATATATATATATTCACTCAAAATACTAAAATAAGTTCTTTGGAAACTTTTAAGTCTAAACCCATATATAATCATAGAAATGGTCTTATTGCAAGGTTGCAGAGAAGCAAAATATGGTTAAAGGTGAATAAAAAGAGGGTAAAAATATGACATTTTGGTGAGCCAACAGTATGTGTGTACTTAGTTGATTTAACAAACACATGCCTATGAACATGTATAACCAATTTGCAAGAGGCCAATAAAATTAGAGTAATGAGTGCATTTTCCCTTGCATTACATTGCATCCAATTTATAATTTGGTATCAGGGCCTTACTCCCTTCTAGTCTCAGAAATATGTGTGTTGGTGTCAAGGTACCCACCCTCTGTTGATGGTTAAGAGGTAGAGGATTTGGGACTTTAAGCCCCTATACTAGTTATTACATATATAAATAGAAAATTGGGGTAGTTCCTCCTTTTTCAAACATAAGGTCACTAAAATTTGAGGTCTCAAGAACTTGGGACTGTGTGCCTCAACGCAAAGGAAATTTATGTTCCAGGCTTCAGGCCCTCAATGTCATAACATGCGAAGGATTTGGAACAAGCAATCAACACCCCATTTTGGCATTTCTTATGGTCTTCATGACCAACAGAGCAGGATGACACATCTTTACATACATATAAGAATATAATCGAACCCAACAATGAGATACTATTGGGAAAAACCCATCCCAACGGAGCCATGCCAAGTGGTCCCCACGCTGGCCTTCGACCATTGGCTTGTCAGCCCTAGGGTGCAACATAACATATGTGAATTAGGGTGAAGAAGGGTGGATTTGATGATGGAACCTAGGCAAGTATAACCTCTTTGTTGGGCTACCAGACCCTTGGAATAAATTAATTGTTGACACTTGGATGAACAACCTCCAATTTTTCCTACACGTGAATTTCGAAGCTTGCTAAGGGTCTAACAATCTATTCACTTCATGATCAATGTGTAGGTTTTAACCCCGTACAGAAATTACCTGCATATGAATTCTAAAACATAGAAAATAAACAATGCGAGAGCATAACACATAAAACACATATACACAGAGATTTTCCCTGGATCCCAAAACTGGGACTACCAGCTTGATTTTTCATTATGTTCCTTTCAATGTTACAATACATATTTATACATGCCAAATCATCCAATACCATGGACTGAAAACCATCGCGTCGAAAAAACATGTGCGAAAATCATGCACAAAACCATAGGTGGGTCCTCCCAACCTAACATAGGGTACAAAACCAAAATTTTCCGGGGCGTTGCCACAGACCTCATAAAGTGGGGTTACGGGTACACCTCAAAACCCCTATGACCCCCCCCCCCCCCCCCGCGACAAAATCGACGCAACGAAGGGGGGCTACACCCCCCGTCTAACCCCCTGCTTAACTACGTGGGCTAGTCATGGAAAGAATATAACACAACCCAACATTCTCCCACTTGTTGTTTTCTTTCCACAGGGGGCCACAAGAGAGCTTAGTCATTTTTCCAGCCCTGAAATGCCCATTGTCTCTCTACACTAAGAGAACTTCTCAGAGCTCACATATTTTGTCAATGCGTCTGAAATATTCTTCAAAGTGTCCACCTTTACCAGCAACACCTTTTTGTCTTCTATCATATCCCTCACAAAGTGATACTGAACATCAATGTGCTTTGTCTTTGAATGATATGTGGGGTTCTTTGCCAAGAAAATTACACTTTGGCTGTCACAATCTATCCTTATAGCTCCCTGTACTAACCCCATATTTGAACACAATCTTTGCAACCAAACTACTTCCTTGCTTGCATGAGTGGCTGCCATGTGTTCTGCCTCTGTAGTTGATAGTTCCACTATAGATTGTTTCTTACTCATCCAACTGACTGCACCTCCAACCAGGTTAAACACATACCCACTTGTAGATCTTCTCTGATCCAGATCTCCAGCCCAGTTTGCATCAACAAAGCCACGGATATACAAAACTCTGTCCAATCTTGGTCTTCCTTGGTAGCACAAACCATAATCACTAGTGCCACACAAATACTTGAAAACCCGCTTCACTATTGTCCAGTGCTCCTTTCTTGGTTTTCACATAAACCTGCTCAATAATCCCATTGCATGTGAAATGTCTGGTCTAGTATAGACCATTGCATACATTAGACTACCGACTGCACTTGCATATGGAACATGGGACATATCCTCTTCCTCTTCTTGTGTCTTGGGACACTGTTCAGCAGATAGCTTTACACCTACAAGAATAGGAACCTTCACTAGTTTATTATCCTACATATTAAACCTCTGCAGTATTGTCTCAACATACTTCCTCTGGTTTAACCAGAGCTTCCTCTTTACCTGATCTCTTTTAATTTCCATGCCCAAAATATAGTTTGCAGCACCAAGATCTTTCATGTCGAATTTGGAGGACAATTGGGTCTTCAAATCCTGGATAATTTCTTTGTCATTTCCAATAAGCAACATATCATCCACATAACACGGTCACCAATTAATTTAAATACACATAGTGATCTGCTTTGCTTCTGGTGAAGCCAAGTCCCCGTATAAATGTATCAAATTTATGATACCACATCCTTGTTGACTGTTTTAACCCATACAGAGACTTCTTTAACTTGCATACTAGTTCTTTCTTACCCTTCACCGCAAAGCCTTTAGGTTGCTTCATGTAGATCTCCTCTTCTAGATACCCATGAAGAAATGTTGTCTTCACATCCATCTGTTCTACCTCAAAATCAAAAGCAGTAGCAACAGATAAAAGTAACCTAATAGAATTTACCTTGGCAACAGGAGAAAAAATCACCAAAATCAATTCCCAGCATTTGTCTTCTTCTTGAACACCCATTTGCTGCCAATGGGTTTCCTTCCAGCCGGCAACTCCACTAGATCCCAAGCCTCATTTTTTTGCAAAGATTCCATTTCATCAACCATGGCATCTTTCCAGAGTTTTCGATCCTCTGAATCTACTGCTTCCTTCACAATTCTGGGATCATCATCAGTAATAGATAAAGCAAAATTTGAATAGAAAGCAGATGGACTATACCTTTCTGGATGCCTTCTTTCTCGAACTAATCTTCTTACACTCGGAGTTTGTGGCTCTTCATCTTCTAATTCCTCCTCTGTTGTTGAGTCTGATTCTTCAACCTTAAGCTCAAACTCTATCTTCTCATGTTCCTTTCGTTGGACTTCATGTTTAATAACATTTTTCACCTCTCTGAACACCACATCTCGGTTGTATACAACCTTCCTTGTTGCTGGGTTCCAAAGCTTATAACCCTTTAAACCATCCTTATACCCAATAAAGATGCACTTTTCAAATTTACTATCCAACTTAGTTCGTTTCTCCTTTGGAACATGTACATATGCATCACATCCAAATACCCTCAGATGTGAAAGAGAGGGTTTCTTACCAGTCCGTACCTCTTGTGGAGTTTTATCCTCCGACGCTGATGAAGGTGATCTGTTGACCAGGTAACATGCTGTCTCCACCGCCTCTGCCCAGAATTCCTGTCCTAACCCAGCACCACTGAGCATGCTTCTTGCCCTTTCCATCAACGTCTTGTTCATTCTTTCTGCAACTCCATTTTGCTGAGGTGTATATGAAGTAGTCTTCTACTATGCTATACCACACTTCTTACAGAATTCTTCAAATTCCTTACTGCAAAACTCTCCACCATTATCTATCCTCAGCACCTTTATCTTCTTCTCTGTCTGGTTTTCCACAAGAGCCTTAAATTCTTTAAACCTGTCAAAGACTTCAAATTTCTTCTTAAGGAAATATATCCATGTATTCCTTGAGAAGTAATCTATAAATGATACATAGTACACAAACTTACCTAGTGATGGAACCTTCACAGGTGCAAACACATCATTGCGCACAAGCTCTAATATCTGTTTCGCCCTATTACCACCAGAGGGGAAACTCACCCAATTCTACTTCCCATATACACAATTTTCACAGAAATCAAAACCTAGAGATCTATTACTCATACCTTCTACCATACCTTTACCATGAAGTATTCGAAGGCCCTTCTCTCCAATATGTCCAAGCCTTTGATGCCACAGCATGGTCTTCTCTCCAGAGACCACTAGATTTTCTACTCCACTTTTAGGAACCATAGAACTGTTGCACCCATCAACAACAATGCTACCTTGTAGCTTGTACAGAGTTCCAGTCTGAACTCCCCGCATAAATACCAGTGCTCCCCGAACCATCTTGCAGGTATCCTTCTCAAACATTGTTTTTGCACCTGCATCATCCAGCCTGCTTACAGAAATCAGATTTCTTGCTAATGCAAGAATATGCAGAACACCCAGAAGTGTTCTAACCCTTTCACCTAGCAACTTCAACTTTACTTTTCTGCGACCAATGATTCTAGCCTTCCTATCATCCCCTAAGAAGACATCACCACCATCGTGTTTCTCATACGTGCAAAACCACTCTCCATGGGGAGTGAAGTGAAAGGATGCACCTGAGTCAATCAACCATGCCTCATGATCTACATGTGTACTTGAAGAAGCCAAGTACACATCCCCACCTTCATCTGAGGCGGTTTTCGCCTCTACAGAAGGAGCATCATCAGATACCTTTCCTTTATCAGGAGCTTTAGATTTACAGTCCCTTTTGTAGTGCCCTTCCTTTCTGCATTTCCAACACACCACCTTTACAGGTTTTCCTGGAGATTTAGATCTCCCTCTAGATTTAGATCTCCCACTCGATGACTTATTTTTGTTTCTATTCTGGGACCATCCTCGTACAAACAAGGCATCACCATTTTGGCTCTCCATGTTTTTCTATCTCATCTCCTCCATCAAAAAGGATGAAACTATTTCATCAAATAGAGTGTTAAATGCATTCAAATGCTCTGTCACTGAGTCTCCATCTTTCATCCTGAGGTTATACATCTTTTTCCGCTGGAACAATTTATTCACCAGAGACTTAGATTGGTACAAAGTCCCTAACTTTTCCAACAAATCCTTCGCCGTAGCTTCCATTGATACATTCAGCAATACTGAGTCTGAGACACACAATCGTATTGTGCTCTTTTCCTTCCGATCCAACTTCTTCCATTCTTCATTGGACACACCCGTTGGTTTAGTACCTGGATCTACCGCGATCCATTGATCTTTATCCACCAACAGATCCTTCATCTTGAGTTTCCACAACTCAAAACTCTGACCATTAAATTTCTCGATCTCTATCTTTCCACTGCTCGCCATCTTCTTTCACCACCAAAATCGATCTCGCAGATCTCCCACTGAACAGGGTTTACCACAGGCCCGAGCAAAACCCCTCAGCAACAAAGGCATCCCCTTGAAGCCAAACAGCTCTGATACCAAATGTAGGTTTTAACCCCATACAGAAATTACTTCATACGAACTTTAAAACACAGAAAATAAACAATGCGAGAGCATAACACATATACACAGAGATTTTCCCTAGATCCCAAAACCGGGACTACCAGCTTGATTTTTCATTATGTTCCTTTCAATGTTACAATACATATTTATACATGCCGAAGCATCCAATACCATGGACCGAAAACCATCGTGTCCAAAAAACATGTGCGAAAATCATGCACAAAACCATAGGTGAGTCCGCCCAACCTAACATAGGGTACAAAACCAAAATTTTCCAGGGCGCTGCCTCGGACCCCATAAAGTGGGGTTACGGGTACACCTCAAACCCCCTATGAACCCCCCCTGCTACATAATCGGCGCAACGAAGGGGGGCTCTGCCCCCCCTCTAACCCCCTGGTTAACTACTTGGGCTAGTCATGGAAAGAATATAACACAACCCAACACAATGAATTCTATTCTAAGTGTTCAAGTGTTCTTCTCAGTTTCTGAGTGTTGAAGTCATTTTCATACACATGTTTAGTTTGTAACAAGTTCATGAGCAAATTATTTGACACAAGCTTGAACATGCATAACACAGTCTATCAAGAAAATGTTTGTGTAATGTTCAACCTATGATGATAGTCAGTGTGCACTTTTAATTTTCAGTCTCTCACTTTTGGTTGCAGTTGTACTTCTATTTCAGTGAGTTTTTCCAACTGTTGCTTCTACACACCTTCACTTTTGTAATTTTATCTTTCATGTTTATGACTATCACTTTCACTTGTTTTCACTTCAATAAGTGTAACTTTCATGTTATCTTCATTCTAGCATGTGTTGCTTTCAATATTATTCGCATTTTGCAAGTGTCGTCACAAATGTCGTCTTTTGGCATGAAAATAATCGCACATTGCACAAATGTAGTTTTGGTATGTTTCAAGGAGTAACCTTGGAATCAATGGGTTATTCTTATCATAGAGACATGTATCACACTCATTCCCAAAGTTTCAAGCACTGTCACACAAGTGTCGTCACCGTCGTTGCAAAGTGTACCTTTTGTGTCACGTTTGGGGTAAGTCATCACAATGTCATCACATTGAGGGAAGTATGTTGTTCATGTGTTCTAAGTGATCAATGTTGCATCTTAAATTGTTCTAAGTATGTGCTCATGCTCAAGTCTTGTCCTTGTTCACTTTGGCCATATTGATCCCATACAGCCAAATCCAAGAAAGTTCTTGCCCGAGCAACTTGGCATCACTCAGCCTTCCTAAATTACGTATTGCGTAGTCTCAGCCCTCAAGCTTAGGCCTTGCCTCTTGGAATGATGCAATGCATAGTTCCCACCTTCTAGAATTGTGCACTACACAGTATTAGTGCTTAACCCTAACCCCTTGAGCTTAAAAACTTCACAACCCTATCTCCTAGCCAGCTCTTGCTGTGCATTACATAAGCTTAGTCATCAAGTTGTATCCCTGAGTCCTTGAGCTGCACAACTATGCAATCCAATTATCAATATCCCTTATGATTTATGCATTGTGTAGTCTCAAAGCTCAATCCTACCTCATTGACCTCTAGAACCATGCAGTCTTGCCTTCACTGAACCTGTTCTGTGCACTGTGCAATATCAAGAAACAAGCCTCAAGCTTGAGCTCTTGAACTGCGCAAGACCTAGGCCTATGACCCTCTGAAACTGTGCAGTGGGAAACCTCAAGCCTCAAGCCTCCAACCTAACCCCTTGAGCACTTCAATTGTGCAGTTGTCTTGCCCTCACCAACATGAAATGCACACTGCGCAGTCTCAAGGCTCAGTCCTAGCCCTTGACCTCCTGAGATGCACAACTGCACAATCCTTGAGCTTGTATATGAGCCTATCACCTGGTTCCATCTCAGTTAATGGTTGTCCCGAAGCATGTTAGACTAGGGGTTTATCAGACTGATGTCATTTTGTCATGAGTGGATTTAAGTTGCAGGTATCATATCATGTTATGGCAGGACGATGAAGAAGGAGATCCTATTAGAAGACATATTTTTAGTCGTAAACACAAAGCTGATCATTGAAGAGAATATGAAGAGACACTAGTTTCTGACAGAAGATCAAAGATCATGATCGCATGAAGACTCCATATCAATCATCCCCTTGGAGGATGAATACAAATAACATGCAAGATCCATCATGGAGATGCAAAGAAAGCAACAAAAGGAGCAACTTAGCAATGCCACATCATGATGAAGTTCCATGTCATCATTGTGAAGAGTCCTCTCAAGAGTCACATGTGGCATAATGTCTTGCCACATCATTTTTGGAAAGTAATTATGTAATGTAAAATGGGTGGAAGACCAAGGGTCGCACATGGAATATAAAGAGTTACTATTGAGTTCTAAAGTCATGTATAAGCTCAAAGGTCATGTAAGAATTCAAAAAGTCATAGTAGAAGCTGAAGAGAGGGAGGTCAAGAGTTACATGGGAGGTGAAGAGTCACCTCATTTGTTATAAAATCACCCTCGCAACTCACGAAAATGGACTTTTGGGACTTTCACTTTCACTTTGGCTTCTCTAGCATTGACATAGGAGATAAAAATTTTCTTTGGAGAAGCAAGTAGTGACTTAATGTTCCACTATTTGGGATAGTTTGGCAGCATTGTACTTGTATATATTGGCACTTCCACTTAATATATGAACCTTGATGAGCCAACACATTTTCATGGATGTATCGTAAATATAGTAAGACTATTATTTATATGTTTGCGATATATGTTTTGATCACATGTTGATCCGAACTTAAACAAGAACACAAAAAATTACAAATATAACCATAAAGACAAAGATGTAGCAAAAATAACACTTCATTTCATTAATATCAAATATTGAAATAATCTTACAAACGAAATGGAAATAAACTAGCTCAGGCGATGGTAGCTTATCTTTGAGAAGATCTGTGGAAGCTACATGCCTCTGAACTATGTTAAAATGAAGCTCGAAGGCCTATTTATTATTGAGAAATGATGGAAAACCCTAAACATCCAAAAACCTAACCCTAGGAGATGAAGCACCAAAACTATGGGTCCTTTATGGGTAAATTGGTACATCAACTTCCTGGGGTCATAACTTTGGCATACGATCTCCGTTTGATGCACATAATACCTCATTAGAAAGATATATCCGAGGACTACAAATTTTGTATGGAAAAAATAAATTAAACCCTTTGTTTTCCCTAGTTTTCCAAAAACAAAATGTCGTTTAGGACCTCAAAATGGCTCTAGAAGTTCAGGACCTGAAAAACTGCCAAAAATAGTAAATTGTGTTGCAATTAAAGAAAATGAAAAACTAAAAGAGACAGTGGTGGCGGTCCAAGTGGAATAGGTGGGTGGACACCAACATCCACCTAGATCAGTTGTTCCCCCTTAGGAAGCCATGGTCCCCATTGCCTTGAGTGCCTCCATGAGATGGGGAAAATTCTGCTGAAATTTCTCCCTCGTGAGCCACTTGCCTTGGTGCAGGAGTTGGCCAGATTTGACAACCTGATATAGTTGTATCTTATGTTGGTGAGTGTTCTTGATCCATGTGTCCACATTCCGATCAATTGTGGCCTATTCCATGCAGTCTGGTTTTAACTTTGTTGGTGTGAGTTGTTTTGTAATGTTTGATGTGTCCAATAATGATGGGAAGTATGGTCGAAGGTTGTCCACATTTAACACTAGGTGTAGACCAAGGAATGGGGGAATACTGAGCTCAAAATATTTGTCTCCCACAACCTTGGTAATGGTGTAAAGACCATATTGGAGTGGTCTAAGCTTCTGATGGGCTTCAATAAGGTGTTATTTTTGAAAATGCAACCAAACTTTGTCGCCCACTGAAAATTGTGTGGCACCTGATGTTGATCGTGTCACTGCTTATACTTGCCATTTGACTTCTCCAATATGTCATGAAATTACTAGCAGATGTGTTGGATGCATTCAATAAAATTGGTCACTTTATCAGCCTCAGACAATACATGTGTGGATTATGTCTATGTAGTCGTATGAGGCATGACAACATCAATCAGAAACAATAGTTGAAATCCTAGACCCAGTTGAAAGGGACTCCGACCAATCGAGCTTTGGAGAACTCTGTTATAACTATGATGCACATCAGGAAGAATCTCATCCTAGGTTTGTGGATGCTTGGAGTTGGACATGCGGAGTATGTGCACTATCATCCTATTGACGACCTCTGTCTAGCCATCAATCCAGGGATGGAAGGCAGATGACATGGTGATCTTGGTGTCCAATAGTGTCCAAAGGCTTGACCAAAATTTTCTCAGGAACCTTCTATCCCAATCTGATATAATGGTCTGCTTGATCCCAAAATGTACCCGCACTTGTTCAAAGAAGAGTTTCGCAGTGTCCTCTGTTGTGATACTCTTCTTGCAGGCCGCCAATATAGCCATCTTAGAAAATCTATCCACGACCACAAATACATAGTCATTACCATGCTTGGTAGAAGGGAGGCCAAACATATATTCCATGGAGATGGATTCCCATGACTAGTTGGGAGTAGGCAGAGGAGTGTATAGGCCTTGCTTCTTGATGGTTGGCTTGGCGATGGTGCAGGAAGTGTAGGATCTGATATATTTCCCAACATCCAGTCAAAGTTTTGGCCAATAAAAGTACTTTTGTAGTACAACCATAGTTTTCTCCACACTAAAGTGTCTTGCGACCTGACTGTAGTGCACCTCCCAAATCAGCTTGGAACGCTCGCTTGAAGGAACACAAAGGTGGCATAGGTAGCATAATAATGCATCATGGAGGTGGAAATCATGAACTTTCTTTCCATCTACTAGCATCTGGTATGTGGAGGCAAACTCTGGATCATTTTTTTATAGTTGCGGCCATCCAGAGGTCTCGTGGCCACAAGAGTTGAGAATAGTAGTCAGTGTTGCAACTGGGGGCTGACTGAGGTAGTCTGCAACATGATTGGTGCTTCCCTTTTTGTATTTAATGTTCAAGTGGAATTGTTGCAGATATGTAGACCACTTCTGAGGTGATCATTTTGCAACTTCCCTTGTGTCTATATAAATTGAAGAGGTTGATGATCGGTGTGGATGATCGTCTCTTTCCTCATAATGTAATGCTTCCATTTCTGGAAAACCTGCACAATGTAATACATCTCTTTATCATAGGTGGGGTACTTCTGAATTGTATCAAAAAGTGTCTCACTATGATAGGCCATTGGTTGCCTATGTTGTGTGAGGACTGCACCAATAGCATAGTCGAAGGCGTCTGTCTCAATTTCAAATGGAGGCTACTGCAGGACTGGCAGTGTGAGTATCGGTGCATAACAGAGGTGGTGCTTCAACTCAATGAACGACTTCTATTGGGACTTGGAATAGGAAAAATTTTCTTTTGCCCTACCCTTAGTAATCTGACTCAAAGGCCAAGTGATATGGGAGAATCCCAACACGAACCTTCGATAAAAATTTGCAAGGCCCAAAAAGTTGCGAAGCTCTGTTAGAGTGGTTAGGGCTGGCCAATCCCAAATGACTTGGATCTTAGTCGGATCCACATGCACGCCACACTCATCTATGATGTAACCCATATATTGGACATGAATGATGCCAAAGGTGCATTTCTCCAAGTTAGCACACAATTTGTGTTGTTGAAGGGTTTAAAGGACCTGTCGAATGTGTTGCAAGTGTTCTTTCAAACTCTTGTTGAAGATGAGGATGTCTTCCAGATAAAAAACCACGAATGAGTTGGTGAAGGGCTGCAATATATCATCCATTAGCCTCATAAAAGTAGTAGGGTAATTTTTCAACTTGAATGCCATAACCAACCATTCAAAAACACCTTCCTTGGATTTGAAGGCAGTCTTCCATACATTTGTGGGCTCTATTGGAACCTGGTGATAGCCAGACTTCGGATTGATCTTGCTGAAATACTTGGCCTCCTTGAGTTGGTTCAAAAGGTCATCAATCTGTGGGATTGGATACCTGTTCCTGACAATGATTTTTTTATGTGCCCGATAATCAATGCAGAGCCTCCAGGTCCCATCCTTCTTCTGTAAAAGTACAATCGGGCTCCCACAAGGTGACAAAGTTGGTCGAATGTGCCCTTTTTGCAACAACTTCTAGATTTTCTGCTTGATCTCTTCATTTTCTAGAATGGAGCAATGATATATCGACCCATTGGGTAGAGGTGCTCCTAGAATTAGATTGATTGAATGCTTGACCTGACAGTGCAATGGTACCCCTATGGGTGAGGAGAATATGTCCCTATATTCTTCCACGACCGTATCCACTTGCTTCTGATGCCTAGAGGAACCCTTCTCAGGGGCCATGGATGTGGCTACGATCTTCCCCTTACTTTGATAGAGAATCAGAAAGAAAACAAATTTCCTAGTCTGGGAGATGATCTTATTGCATTGCTTAGCAGAGATCAAAGAGATGGCAGTAGAAGGGGCTACCTCCGGTATCTTGTATAACTTATTACCCAAATAAATAATAATAGATGAGGGTCTAAACTCATATACAACATGTCACTTCCATAAGTATGGTTTTCCTAATAATACATCAAAAATTCAAGAGGAGAAAAATCACACAATACCTCATCCATGAAGGGCTTGATGTTGTAGGGAAGGCAACACTGATGGTTGATGCAGAGATCTCGTCCTTGGTGAAGCCATCCAATGGTGTATGATTGTGGATGTGTTGTATTCGACAGGCCCAACCGCTTCAAAAACTCTACTGAAATGAGGCACTTTTGGCTCCCGCTATCGATAATGAACTGCAGTGAAGAACCCTTCACCCACATCTGTGAGTTGAAGAGGCCTTCCCCCTCGTCTGGATATTCAAGCTCAATCTTCTAGACCTTGGTGATGGTCATGGTGGCACTAGGCTCCGCATCAATGATCTTCTTTCCTTTGTCATTCCCCTTGTCGGGTTCTAACTCACCATCGGAAAATGCGTCTGATTCGAAAGCCTTTAGGTCGGCCACTAGTGACTGCTTGGCCTCACACTCACTTGTGTTGTGAGTGGATATCTTATGGAACTCACACCACTTTCCTATGTCTTTATTTGTCTTTGTAGTTTTGTTACTTTCTTGTGGCTTTGATAGGTTATCCTGGGTCGCCCCACCTTGGCTTTTTTCTTTGATCTACGGTTTGGGAGCGCCTTTCCCTTGCTTTGGATTCACAGATCCAAAGTCTCGCTTTTTTTGTTTAAAATTCTGCTCAATCTTGACAATATATCGGTATGTCATACTGAACAAGGAGATGTCTAGGAACTCCATCTAATCCTGGATGTACTTTTGTAGATAGTTGCGGTACTTGGTTACTAAATTCATCTCAGAATCTTTGATACCCAACTTCATGTGAAGGGTATGAAAAACATTGGTAAACTCTGGCACGTCTTGGTCCCTTCCCTGCCGTAGCGTGGTCCACATTATGTATTTATCCTCATAGCTCCCAACAGGGTAGTACTGTTCCTTGATGGAATCCCAGAACGAATTCCAAGTGGACGCGGTTAAAAATAGTGAGTGTGTACTTTCGTCCTTCTTCTCACATTATGTTTCCCACTAGTGCTTGACGTGGGGGGCGACTTTGAGAAGTGCAAAAGTAATATTCTCCTGGATGGAAAAGTCATGAAAAAAAATGTCCTTCTAATAGATTTAACCATTTATCTACGACGTCTGAATCTATCTGACCTTCAAATACGAGGATGTCAAAGTTAACTTGTACCTTGAAGGGTGTGGTGCCTCCATAGTGGCTTCTAGAAGGAGACACATCCCCTTTGGGTAGTCACTGAAGGATCTAGGAAAAGTTGTCCATCATCGCATTCCTCTATCGCTTGAGGGCTTCTTTGAGCAATATTTTGAAAAAATCTTCTGCCCCCTCATCTTTCTTATCTTCTGCCATGGGAGGCTGTCGGGGTTTGGACGTTGTTCTTGAAAAGGTTCAACCAATTTGAGCCCTAGATCCTTATATCACGAACTTGTTCGGGACATGAAAAGAAAAACCAAGAAAGAGCAGACTTCTCTAAAACCACTGATCTGAACTTAAACATGAACGCAAAAATTATAGATATAACCACAAATGCAGAGATGTGACATAAATAACACTTCATTTCATTAATATCAAATATTGAAATAAGCTTACAAACAGAATGGAAATAAACTAGCTCGGGAATGGTAGATTATCTATGAGAAGAGATGTGGCGGATACATGCCTTTGAACTATGTTACAATGAGGCTCGAAGGACTATTTATTATTGAAAAACAATGGAAAACCCTAAACATCCAAAAACCTAACCCTAGGAGATAAAGCACCAAAACTATGGGCCCCGTTTGGGTAAATTGGTACATCAACTTCCCGGGGTCATAACTTTGGCATATGATCTTTGTTTGATGCACACAATACCTCGTTAGAAATATCTATCTAAGGAATACAACTTACAAATGAAAAATAGTAGTTGAAAACTTAGTTTTGCCCCGATTTTACCAAAAAACATCATTTATGGCCTCAAAACGGATTTGGAAGTTTAGGACCCAAAAAACTACCAAAAATATTAAATTGTGCTGCAATTAAGAAAACTGAAAAGTTGAAAGATACAGTGGTGGGGGTCCAAGTGGAATTGGTTGGTGGCCATCAACATCCACCCAGATCACATGTACTAAGGAAATTGAACTATTTTGATGGCTTTGGTATTTATCTTGTTGAAGGTGTGTTGTATTTGGTTTTATGATCGTGTTACCTTGTGAACTACTTTGCAGACTAACTTGAGATCCTCTTCTACTCTTGTGTGTATCTTTTAGGATAGTAATATTAATTTTCTTCTAGAGGCTCACTCTCTTTCTCCTTGTCATGAAAGTACTTTGTATACATTTCAATTGTGTGCCTCATTGTGTTAACTTACTTTTATGTTCCAAAGAATGTTCTATAACCTCTTATGTTAATAATTGCAGCGAAGGAAAATCCCTAAGGACAATGGAAACCGACCATGTTTCTAGTTGGGGCTCCTACTCCAAATGGTGTGAAGTCTAGTTGGGACTTCACATCGGGGAGACCCCTTTGGTTGACATATTTCCAGAACCATCAACAGTAACCCATGCGGAGAGGGATGACACTAGTGGGTCGATAATCAAAGGAATGAAAGGAAGAGAGTGGGACCAAGGTAGAACCCTAGCTACTAGAACTCAACCAACCTAATGTGATGTTAGTGAGTGGATCACATCAATATTTGGGCCATTGGGATCTCGAATGAGAGTATTGGAAAATAAGACTGAAGGAACCCGAGTCAATATGATGTGGCCGAGGGGACCCCACCGAATCGCAGGCCTTCGGGCCAATAGTTTTAAAATGAAGTTAGTGAAGGTGAGGCTAAAGGAACTCAACCAATATGATGTGGACCTGTGGGTTCCCACATCATCCTTTGGCCTTCTCACAATATGAACTAACATATTAACATGCAAATTGATTGATCGCATTGTTGTGATCACCTTGCGGACCCACCCAATGATGGTTGGCAATGCCACATGGGCAGGGTGGAGGCCACTTGGTGGAAACACGATGCCCTAGTGATGAGATGACCCTTTTTAATAGGCTAAACTTCAAATGGACATAAACTTCAATATAGGACTTGGATTGAGATAAAATTTATATCATTGAAAATATCTCGATGAGTTGAATGCAATGGTGGTATTAATTTTAAGTTCCAAAGAATTCGAAATATGAGGTTATTGTAACCACGCCTTCATAATAGATCTTGGAGATCGTGTCAAATAAGTAATCCCTACCACATCCTGAGTTGGCACAAGGGGCTAGGAGATGGTTACACTTGCAATATAAAAGCTTCTTTTGATACCTTATTTAATGTCTCATAAATCTCCCCAAATACAAGAAAGAAGGAAATGCCTTCAAATCCACTTCTTACTTCCACTATAGCATTTAGAATTAAACTTTCCAAATTATTTTCCCAACAAATTACAAGATTTTAGTATCTCAATATTTGTATACTTGTTACTCCTTTGTGCATAGGAAGGTTCAATAGTCCCCATTATGCACACATTTAGCTCTATGGTTTGAAGATTGACCAACGAATGTTTTGAAGGAGATATGATTATTTATAGATAGATAAAGAATACTAATAGATCAAAAAATTCTCAAGGATATTTCATTTACTCCATCAAAGTATCTAGAGGGTTTTGAGAACTCAATATTTGGAAATTTTAATATTTTTGGATATTTTAATGGCTTTCATATTCCTTCATATGAATATCTTACCTTGTGGCTAAACTATATTGGCAACAACTCTTTCCCCTTGAAATATCATTTTGCTTCTAGTCAACCATATAACACATGAAATTAGACAAGGCAAAGCTTTGCTCTAAGATTGTTCTATCCATAAACTAGTTTTTGAAACAATTAGAGATGGACTTTCCTTCCCTCTTTCTCTTATAATTATTATTTTTTAGAACCTCCACCCACACTTACTTTGTGAATTGATAATGCACTAATAAATGATCCACTAATTTCTCATTATTTTTAAAAAGCACACACCTCCTTAAACCTTTCCATGACCTCTTATTGTAGTTATCCCAAGTCAATATTTTATTTGCTAATGCCAGCCATAAAAAAGACTAGTTTTCAAAGGGTACCTCAGCTTTTATATTACCTTCCACAACCATTTCCTTTCATCTTCATCACTCTCCAACCCTTACTTCATAACCTAGTTTTGTTGTATACATTCTGGAAGCTTTATTTTTTGACCACATTATCACATCCTCTTCAAATTTTAGTTTTATAGAACTATGCTTGAGGTTGTCAGTGTATTATTTTCATGCTTCCATGAATTCCATGTAAGGGCCTAATTATGTACCTAATTTCCATACTTAAAGGCTAGGGGGTAATCCATCGATCCACTACATCTGCCAAACTATAAATCTCTAAAAAATAAAGTACTAATTTCATTGAGACTAATAATAGGTAATTACCTAAACAACCCATCCAAGGGTATTCCCCTATTTTTATTTTTCCACCTCTACCAGTCTTCCATGTGAGTGATTCACCCATCAATAGGTAAACTTTTACTAATACCTTCCATACCACTAATGCCCCTCCATGTTACTTCCTTTCTTTTCTAATCTAGTCTTCCATGAACCTAGATCTATATATTTTTATTTCATTACTTTATCTCACAAACCTTCATTATTCATCCTCCATAGACTTTTTATTGCTAGTGCGTGGTTAAACTAGTGTATATTCATAAGACTCTAGTATTCCTATTTTGATTGGGCTAGTTTCTTCCAATTAACAAAAGGAATACCTACTTTATCTATTTTCCCTATTCATAAGGAACTAAAGCATGTTTCTTCTACCATTGAAGGAAAATCTTCTCTCTCCTTTCCTTATCTATAAGAAACTAGAGCCACAAACCTTCATTATTCATCATCCTCCACATACTTTTTATTGCTAGTGCATGGTTAAACAAGTGTATATTCATAAGACCCTAGTATTCCTATTTTGATTTGGCTAGTTTCTTCCAATTAACAAAAGGAATACCTACTTTATGTATTTTCCCTATTCATAAGGAACTAAAGCATGTTTCTTCAACCAATGAAGGAATACCTTCTCTCTCTTTTCCTTATCTATAAGAAACTAGAGCATTTTTTCCAACAAACTTTTTAGAAGATGGGCTAAGGAATTGTTAAGATCTATTATATAGAAATAGATAGATCTTGAGTTCAAGTTGACTCTGGTAGATAGAAATGAGGAATTATCTAGGTATACCTTTTCTAGTTTAGTATAAAAAAACACTGGGAATGTAAATTTGTTATTATTGTGATTGAGGGAAAATATATAGTTTCTAAACTTTAGTTGTATGCAATTGTTGTATTCGATGATTCAACTAATGAAATTTTACTATTACATGGTAGTCATGTTGAAGTTTCTAAAGTTTAGGATTATGAAGATAGTGATGTAAAGTTGATTTTTTTTCCTCTAAGGAAACCCAAGGGATACTTCTTACATTTGGTGTAGAAACCATCACACACATTCAAAGGATAAATATGTGAAAAAGGAAAGTAGGGGTAGAGATGAAATTATATCCAAATTGAAAAGTGTGATAATAAACCTGCTAGCACTTTTAAATTTAATCCTTAATGGTTGGAGAAAAATATTTCTGTGATCTAGGTAAAAAAGAATGGGTTGCTTTTGATGTGAACTCTAAGGAGTTTGCACGTAGCCACTTCATTGAAGAATTGAGGGTAAAAAAATGTGTTGGTTTATAGGAGGATACTGATCTTAGGTTAGTGGAAAGGGAGATAGATGAGTTGTATGAGCAAAATGAGGAAAGATATTTTAATGAAGAGGAAACGTTGAGTTTTAAGAATTTGGAAATGAGGAAGAGGATACTTATGGGGTGAAGAGGGCTTGAGTGGTGGATGAAGATTTATAGAGTTGTGTGGCTTGAGAAGGCTAATGAGAATATGAAGATTTTTTAGAACTTTTCTAACCAATATTTTTTAGAACTTTTCTAACCATAGAAACATGATTAGCAGAATTTAGGAGATGCAACCAATCAAGGAAATCTATCAACATTAAGAGTTGACCATTTCCAATCCATTTATAAAGAGCTAGCTTGAGAAAATATAACATAGGTTCTAAAATTGACATCTTTATTTTCCAATTTTGTATCTAAAGAGGACAATATTATGATGATGGAAGAGATATCCAAGGAGGAGCTAAAATATGTTCTTGCATCTTTCAAAAAATATTGAAGCCTAGGCCTAGATGGGTGGACTGTATAAACTTTTCTTGGTTTTTATGATAAATGGAAGAGGATATTATTAGAGTCATAGATGAAGTTAGGAATATTTGAAATGTTCTAGAAGCCTTAAACTCGACTTTCCTTATGTTGGTCCCACAGAAAGACAAACCAACATGTTTTTATGAGTTCTGACCTATTCCCCTACGCAATTGCGTGTATAAAATTATAGCCAAGATTATTTCTAGGAAGATTAAGAAAATTTTCTCTAATGTTATATCACAAGAGAAATTTGGTTCTTTAGTGGGCAAAAAATCCTTGAGGCCCTAAAAGAATATTAGGAAGGGACATAATCCATCAAGACAAAAAGACTTCCAACAATGGTCTTGAAGCTAGATTTATGAAATGCTTATAATAAAGTGCATTGGTTGTATTTGAAGTTGATGTTTCTACATTTGGGTTTTAGTTTGTTAGTAGTTTATTGGATCATATCGTGTATCTCTTTTGTTTGTTATGTTATCCTTATAAATAGTTACACATTTGGTTTTTTTACACCTACTTTGGGGCTCCAACAAGGATGTCCTTTATCCCCTTTAATATTCCTATTAGTAGTTTAAGGTTTGAATGAATCCATTATGGATTCCAGGAGAACAAGAATTATTTCAGGAATTAGAATCGAGAGATCTGTTTAACAAACACATTTACTCTTTTGTTGATGACAATTTATTATTCTCTAATAGTAATGAAGCAAAGATTTTATTGGAGATTATGGACATTTATGGCATAGCAAGAAAGGAACTCAATATTCAAAATTATGCTATATGTATTTCTAGTTTGGAGGATGAATATGAGGCTAGGCTATCTGTGATGCTCCCTTTCATAAAGTTAATGTTTTAATAAGACTTTATATATTTGGAATTTTGTTGAAGCCAGATAGGTATCAAAAAGGATTTGTAATGGTTACTTGAAAAGATGGAGGTAAGGATAATTGTTTGGTGTATTAGATGGATATCCATAGGCGGGATACAAACTTTGGATAAGTTAGTGTTTGAGGCTATTCCAACTTTTAACTTTATTTGGCTTACATTTCTAAAGGGGTTATTGAGAAAATAAGGAAAATTTTCTTCAAATTTCTATGGTTTGGAAAGAGTGAAACTAAAAAAATTCCCTAGTTAAATGGAGAAGTATAGTGTGCCAAAAGGATAAGGGTGGTGGGGGTTGAACAACATCCATACTTTTGAGTGTTCCTTGGTAGCTACAAGTATATGGTGAGCTATGAATTTTCAAAGTTTATGGAGACAAAGAATAGACTAGAAATACATCATGTATAGGTCCTTTTTAGATTAGATTAGAAACCCTAGGGAGAGTATAAACAGTGTATCTATCCAATGGAGGGCCTTGGTTTTGTTTTTTTATCATTATCAATTCTAACTTGGTTTTGTTGAAATCTAGAAGTGTTTGGCTCTAGGAAGTTGATCGTAACACCAATTTTTTTCATAAAAAAAATCCAAAAACCGAGTGAGGAAAAAGAAAATTAAGGAAATCACGGTGAATGGCATTAAGGTAGGAGACTTTCAACAAATCAAGGAGGAATATGTGGCCTATTTCAACAATCTATACTCTCAAAGTGACCCCCCCGGTTCAAGATCAAGACTATATGCTAGAGAATATCCCCCAAATGATAATGGAAGACATGAGTCATTGACTAACCACAATATTCTCTAAAGAATAAATCCACATAAATGTATTCTCCTTTCACCCAGACAAAGCCCCGAGGTGGAATTGTTTCTCTACCCATTTTTATCAATCCTTTTGGATATAATTAAGCGAGATCTTGCAGAATGATTGGGTATTCCTTGAAGTAACTCTACATAGGAGTGGGTGTCAACTCCTCATTCCTTTATCTTGTCCCTAAAGAAAATAACCCTTCCTTATTTAGCAGATTCATACCCATATCCTTGTGCAATGACTCCTATAATGTAATTTCAAAAATTTGGGCTAAAAGACTCTAAAAGCTTCTTCCTTATATCATATCTGAGAATCAAGGTGGTTTTGTGATAGGAAGGCAAATTTTTTATAATATTATTCTATTTCAAGAGGCCATCATCTACAATATATCGAAGGGGGACAAGGGGATGTCCATTAAACTTGATATGCAAATTCCTTTGACAGAGTCAGGCATAGTTTCCTTTTCAAAGTTCTGGGTAAGTTAGGATTTGATAACACATTTATTTAGTGGATCTCTCTCTATATAGATTCCCCCTGGATAGCCCCTCTTGTGAATGGCAGAATCGCCATATTTTTCAAATCCTCAAGGGGCATAAGGCAAGGCTACCATCTTTCCCCTTTCCTCTACATTATGGTTGTGGGTACAATGAGCCGATAGTTGGAATATGAGCGCAACAATGGGCACCTCCCAAGGCTTCATTTCTATCCAAGTGTCAAAAGCATCAACCACTCTCAGTATGCAGACAAAATTATCCTTCTTGGGGGTATCTTAGTGGTAATAGCTAAGCGATTCAAACCAGTGTTGGATAAATTTTTAGCAACCTTGAGAGGATTACATAATTCGACAAAGTCCCAAATCTTCATGTGGAATATCCTGGCGTCTAAGAGAACCCAAATCAGGGAAGTCTTTGGCTTCAACACTATCAATAATTGGAAAAAGTTCAAATATCTAGGTGTTCTGATTTGTCTCAAATCCACACTCCTCAAGCCTGACAAAATGTCTTGTCTAAAGTCAATAATAAATTTGATTCTTTGGGGGAAAGATGGCTTACTTTAGTAGGTTGCATAGTGCTCATTAAATCAATTTTGTCTACCATTCCTTTGTATCCATTCTTAGCATTGTTAGCTCCCTAGTATATTCTGCAATATCTTGGGAAAATGATTAGAAAATTCCTCTCGAAAGGCAACAAATCTCCCAACAAAAAATTTCACCTGATTGGTTGGACCACTATTCGTGCCCCCAAAGAGCATGGAAGATTAGGAATACGAAACTTAGCACTGATGAATTAGGCTGTGGGGGCAAAATGCACATGGAAAATCAAATCCAACAAAGAAACTTGGTGGGTTCAAGTCTTCATAGCAAAATATCTACACTAAGGCAATGGCAACTAGAATGACCTTTCTATAAGGCACTACTCCCCAACTTGGAAAAGCATCGTAGCCTCAAATAGATTGATCAATAATAATCTCAATTGGACTCCCAAAAATGGTATGCAAATAAATCTTTGGTCTGAGTCCATTATGAATCACCCTCCTCTTAAGAATCATGGCACCTTGATGCCTCTCAAGCTCTCCATGTCTAGTTAAGGGATCTCTTTGTTAAACTCGATCTTCCAATGGGAAAGTTAGGGATTATGGTATGATTGGAAGTTGAATAACACTCCAAATAATATTCTCCTGCTCTGGGAGTCTCCTTAAAGTAGTGTGGCAGGTTGTGCCCCTTAGAATCAACACGTTGAAGATAAGTTGGGATGGAAAGCTCATGCTTACCGGTCATAGCTAGTTATGAATAGTTTATATTCTCTTTGTAGGTGGCCCCTAAGTGCTACCTCTGGAAAAACCTATGGTTGAACAATGCCATCCCCAAAGTCAACACCTTCTGCTAACTTCATTTTCATAAGAAAATTCTAACTTCTGAAGATCTTAAAAAAAAAGACATCCAAGGCCCATCGAGGTGACTCCTTTGTTGCATTCACAAAGAAGCCATCTAGTATCTCTTTTTGTCTTTCCCTTACTCCTCTCAGGTATGGACCATAGCTTTGGGCCCTCTGTCCATGTAGTTGCATAATCCTACTGACCTCTCAACCTTCATTTCTAGTTGGCATAAATTGTATTCAAGGTCCTTCTCTAGGAATCCTCTTTTCAAATGTTTGTGGTCCTCTCTCTTGAAATATTTGCGTTGGTAGATCTGGTTGTCTTGTAACAACCTTATCTTGAAAGATACCCCCATTTCTCCTAGAGAAACAACCCTAAAGGCTCTCTCTTTTTGTGTGGAACATAACAAAGCTAAATTAAAAGATTGAGATCCTCTCTTAGACAGGCATGAGGGCCAGCGGTTAGACTTGTTTCTCAATCCTCTGAGCCCCCCCACTCCCCCCCACCCCCTTTTCCTCTTCCTACATCATTGATCAAAATCTGAATTTGACAAATGGAAGATCTCACAATAGTCTTGGATCCTCTTCTTTGACAAAGCCTCAAAAAAGAATCTAGTGGTGGTAGGAGGGGGGGGATTCTTTTATATCCTAAAGAAAAGCAAGAAATCAAGTATTCTTGGGGACTTGGAAAAAGAACAAATAACTCAGTGGAAATGTATGGGCTTCTACTGGGGCTTCAGTTGGCTAAAGATAGGAGTCTCTCCAAGATAATAATCCTAGGAGGTTCTCTTCTTACCATCCAACACTTGCTCATAGGATCACTCCCTAAGAACAATCTTCTAAGTCTTATCTTCAACAGAATCCTCAATGTACTGGAATCTTTTCCTCATAAGTCTTACTTCCAAATTCTTACTAGTCAAAACAAGGAAGCGGATGTGCAGGCTAACCAAGCCTATCTTCTCGAGGAAGGTCAGCTTGTCACCAATGGTTTGATAGGATGGAAGACAATTCCATGATATAGTCTTCGAAGGCTTCATATCGTAGTGTAAGGAGGTGCAAAATTTTGTGTGTAAGAGAGCATTACCACATCAAGATTTATCAAGGCTTTCTAGGGTCCATGCCTCTCCCATCCTTGGAAATTCCTTGGAAGCTATTTTGTCTTAAGCCCCTGACATAGGGGTCAATGTGGAAGGATTAGAGTGTGTTGGCCATGTGCTTGGAAAATCCTTCAACTCTTAGCATATGGAAAATCCCTCATGTGGACTAAATTGCTTGGAAGCTATTTTTTTTTTAAGCCGGGTCAATGTGGAAGGGTTAGAGCGTGTTTGGCCATGTGCTGGGAAACTCCTTCAAGTCTTAGCATATGGAAAATGCCTCATCTGGACCGTACCGCAAGATGATCTACCAGGTATCATTTAGGACTCTAAGGTGGTGACGTTTAATGTTATTCAATATGGATGCGATTTATGTAGAGTGCATTATGTAGACTGCGAGGCTCTAGGAGTTGTGATTAAATTTTCTAAAGGTTGTATGGCGATGTGTATCCACGCCTCAGGATCCAGGGAATTGACCGATCGCCTGGCTATTTTCTCTTTGTGGGAAGTAGCTCGCCCTGTCTCGGCACAAAAGAGCTTCACTCTTTTACTCCATCGAGCAGATGGTGCTTATGGTCCTGCATCATGTTAGAATCTCATCCTTGTCATATCAGTCCTGGAACACCAATTATGGGTTAGGTTGGCTCTCCTCTGCACCCTTTGAACACCAATTATGGGTTAAGTTGTCTCTTGGTCTTTTTGCTTATTTGTGTCTTGCTCCTTGATATGCCTCTCATGGAAAACCAATTTCCACCTTTTGATGCTCCTGGTTGGGTCGATACCTGTCAAAATTGTCTGCATCCTCCAGCTGACAATCAAACTCAGATTATGGATCTTTAGTTCCAACTCCAGCGGCAGTCCAACACCATATTACTCTTGGATGAAGAAATACAGAGGATTAAGGCCCAAGTAAGTAGACAAGAGGATGATATTGGGGCCATAATAATCCCATTGACAGAGTCGTAATCCCAAATACACACGTGGTTAGTATAGCCTAGCACGCAAAGTCTCTAGAAATCAGAATGATAATGTCTATCGACCCTCCTTCTGAGCACTGATCTCCTTATCCCAAATCATATTTTTATCCAGGAAATTTTGCAGGATTTATAGTTCTAGTTTGATTGATCGCATGTACGTTGGTTACGTTGGTAGCAGTCTCTTATATATCAGTTTTGGATTTATCTCCTATGGTTTTTTGAAGAACCAGCAGACGAAAACACATTGTAATACGTTGTTGCACAAACTTAAATGCAAATATTATTATTATTGTTAAAAACAAATAAATAAATTAAAATTGTATTTTATTTATTTGGTTAATATTATGTAGATAATTTATATTAATAAAAAACTTCCAACAAACATTGCAAGGTAATTCACATTACTATATAGTTTCAAAGAGTTTCAAGATAGTAACCCAAAACAAAAATTGCTTACACAAAACTACCAAGTTCTCTTTGATATATATTATATTATAATACCTAATATTCTTATAGTCCTTGAAAACATTAAAATTAATAATGAACATAGCAGCTAGTAGCACAATTACAATATCATCATCAAGCTAGTGCACAATTTCATCCTCCTTTGGCGCTCCCTTGAACAAGTTAGTCGAAAGCCTTTGGTTTGAGGCTATGGACTCATTGCCCCTACATAAATTGAGTGAAAATTTTTGAAGAAGATTACATTCAACTTCCAAAACCACCAATTGTTGCTTCAATTCCACCGTAGGCATTGTGAATTCTACTACCTGTGTTTTATTTGACATTGAACTTCATGAATTTTAAAGCAAGATTAAATATTGAAGGACCTATCGTAGTGAATGTTCTCCTCGTGTATTTTAAATACTTTGCATATTTCTTGTAATTCTAGTCCATTTGGTGCCCCTATATGACCAATATCTTTTGTAAGTGTATGCTTCAACCTACTTACAATACCGACCTCACTACTCAATTCCTAGGGCCTTTGTGTTTTCCTTTGCCCCCATATGGGGAGTAAATAGCACTTACCAAAGCTCAAGTTCAAATGTTTCCAAATCCCTAAAGCCACATACTAGTAAAGCCAATTGTTTTTGAAGTCAATCTCAACCCAAAATCTTCTACTTCCCTATGAGATAATGATCCACTAGGGGGATGGTTCCCCTAGAAGTTCCCTAGCACAAAGAAATAGTCCAAACACCAATCAAAAGCTAATCAAATTTGTTACCTAATGAAAGAGATTGCATATCCCCTATGCTTATTGAACAACAATACCATTATCCCATAGCAAGTCGAAGACATAATAGATAACAAATGATATGTATGAGAGTTCAAGTCACGCTGCATGTGAATGAGGGACTACCATCCCTCTGTTATTTTTTCATAGTGTTCTATGATGTTATAATCACTTAAAACAATCTCCTTCAATTCCAATCACCCTAGTAACAAATAAGAAATTATAGATAGAACAATAAACAATAAATTCACAATAGAAGATAACCAAGCACATTGAAACACAGAGATTTGGTCAAAGCCCAACGAAAAATGCCATAAGCGATAAAATCCTCAATTAATTATTCTTCTTCTATTAGTCAATCAATGTTTAGCATGAGATACATTAGTCCAATAGTACATCCAATAACTAGTCAGAGTCAAATCTTTGACTATCTAATTCAACCAATCCAATGAGAGAGAATGGTCAAATTTGGTCAAAGAAACTGATCTACAATTTTTGGCTTATGGAGGTACAATCAACAACAATCAACGGTCTGCAAAATTCAATGGTCAAATTGCCCAGAAAAGTTTTTTCAGCCCAACAATAAATTCAACCTTCAAAATTCAGTCAAACTCTGTCAAAAAAGTCATGAAATTCTTCTTGCAATTCAGTCAACTTTCATAGTCAACCCTACGATCAACCTCAGTTAAAGTGCCCAAGAAAATACGTTCATAGTCTCCTACAATTCGGCCTTCCAATACATTCCAAAATTAATTCAAATCAAAGTCAAAGTGCCCAAGTCAGTGTTGTTCAAATTAGCCCAAACCATAAAGTCAACGCTGGTCAAACAAATCTCTCTTTCTCCTCCTTTTCACGTGTGAAGTCTCCCTACAGTTTTCAGATCATATCGAACATTGATGTGATGAGTTATGATGCTCCAAATGAGGTCAACGAATGTCTATTTATATGAGGTCTAGGAGAACCAATTTCTCTTGGTGGAGTTGACTTGTAATTTTACAAGGCTAACTTGTCGACCACAAAATTGTAATTTCCTTTGACCAAATTTGAATGTTTTTTTGAAGTGAAGTGGTTCCTCCTTGGGGTAGTTGGGCTTCTCCTTGGGAAAATTCATCTTGTATCTACCAATTTTAACACCCTTCTCATTTTTATTTATATATTTGTTGAGATGATCTGGATAGCAAACCATGTGATGGGTTATGAGTCCAATGTTGCTTGCCGTGTGATAAATTAATAGCACTAAACATGTCTTGATACTATTCATTCATTAGAGGATGGATTATTGACTTGATGTGCCATTAACCATAAAATCCCCCTTCTTCAAAGTTAATCCAAATTTATCCTACTAGATTGTTGCATTTTTAATTATTCATAAGACAAGAGAAATTGATATTGGAAAAAGAGTTAGTTGTTTACTTCATTCCAGAAAAGAAGTTACAAGATTGTCTCTCGAATTTGAATTATAAAACATGTGGTTTATAGTAGTTGGTGTCTCCTATCACTTTAATCAATTGCACATCTATGACTTTGGTATTTTGAGCCCTTGTAACAAAGCATAAGCTTATGCTCTATTTTTGGAAACAATACCAAGTCCTCAAGTGTAATAGGCTTCAATTTACCTTCGAGGTCTATGATGACACCCCCTACCCTACACCTACCACCCTACAGTTCCCCTTTGAGGATTTATCAAAAAACATAATATATGATTGCTAAACTATCTTCTAGTTTTCAAATTGAAAGATGCTTTCCAAAGCCGTTAACTTGCTCTAGAAATTGGTTTGGTCAATTTTTTGCTTGAGAAATGGGAAGAAACCTAAAACTACCCAAACCATTATTATTCATATACATTTAGAATTTTATGTAAATTGAGATCTTTACCTTTATATATAATACATCACGCTCACATGCTTTTGGATTTCACTACTACAAATGAGGGGATGTCTAACTCCTACTGAAAGATTGCTTAGTTCTTGGCAAGCCAAATTTTCCAACACAATTTTTTTGGCAATTTTGACCATGCTTGTTGTGGGGAAAAGTATCCAACACAGAATGACCCTATCCCACTCTAAGGGTGATAGTTCCTTAGCAACAGCTGAAGCAAAGCTATCTAAAGTTACTTCTTTATGACATGCAAGAGACGAAAGGAAGAGATCCACGTACCGATGTCTTGCGCAAATGGTCGATCCAATCTCCTCTATTTGCCGCTTGCTCCCAGCTCCAAGTCTTCTCACGGGCCCAGCTACACGAGATCCTGCGAACAAGACAAGAAAAGGAAACTACAAGAAGCATGCATTCATAATTGATTCAAGGATTAGCATAAATCAAATATGCAAGTAAGACAATACACCATTGAAACACATGCGAATAGAATAACCTCAAATGCTTTATTAATATAAGGAAGTAAGGTTCAGGCGGTGATACAACCGTGAGAGGTCCAATCCAGCATCACCTTCCCGACGGAAAGAAATCTCCTCTTCACCTCCCTCAAGCAATCACCCAATACTCACAACTGTAAACCAACAGCAATTCTTTGCACTAAATTCCGGCCTTCAGATCCCATGGGATGAGATCCTTATATAGAGTTTTGGAGTGAAGATAAGTCAGCTTGATGTGTGACTTGTTGTCCTCTTCAACTCCAGTTGTTCTTCAGTCCTTGAGTCCACTCGGAGTTTCTACCTTCCACTTGGAGTTTTAGAAGCTCTTAACTCATCATTAGGCGAATCTTCTGATCCAAGTGTCATTTTGGAAGCTTCCTGGGCACTGGCACATTGAGAAAAGATTCCTCCACATGTCAAAGTACGCCCAGCGCAGGTAGCCTTTGTTGCACTTGCTATGCAGCGCAGGTACACCATAGAGCTTTTGACATTCAGCGCAGATGCTTAGTGGAGCAGCTGCTTTGATCCAAAATTGACCTGTTTTTGAGTGTTTTTCAGTGGAGAACTGATCTGAAGTGCTGTGGTTTGCTGACCTTGTTCCTCTAGGGGTAGGAACAACATGTTTAGGGACTTTGGATCCCTTAGATTATTGACATTTCATGCTCTATGCTGTAAGGCACAAAAATGTCTATAACAGTTGCCCCCTAAAGTATGAGGTCGTTTATCGGGTGAAATGCTTTATTAGGAGGATCCGAAGTTCATTCAATCGTCGGGAGGTGACCTGTAACAAAATACAATACAATACATTATCTTTTCATACTTTCTTTTCATGATCTAGCTGATGCGGGCATTTCCCATGCTCAGCTTTATAAATACATTTGTTGTACATAGACAGACGATCGTCTGATAATAGACTGATAATTCTCTGCTTTTAATTATCATCCTTTTAGTAGGATGATCATCTGCTGCACATGTCTATGTTTTTTATCTCCTGAATATATATCGCAGCCCAGATGGATGAAACTAGATCCGGGGTCTTCAAACTTGTCCGATCTTCACTCTAGTACAAGTCGATCCATGTGAGAATTTCTTGAAGTCGAACATGGAAAGACATCGCTTGATTACCAGTCAATAATGTAAACTGTTAACAAGCGCGAGAGGAATCACCGATAATGATGATGACCCTCAAGGTACTGCAGCACAATTCACGTGGCGTGAATATAGGATCTGACGTCGAACACCACGCAAAGTCTCCTAGTCGAAGGTCATTAATGTATACCTATCGCTGGAAGTGAGAAACTTGCCATTGAGGCATGCAAGCTTCAAAGTACTGAGGGAGTGTTCCTAGATCAACTTCTTGGATAATGAGCTGATGTCGACAAGAAGTGATCCGTCAAAGGAGGGCCTTAATGAATCCCACATCAGTGACACGGAATGGAGCTAGTGATGATGGTGAAAACGATCTGTGAAATATGATTCAGGGTGGCGGTCATGGAAGGATGAAAGATGATGTATGGTAGTGGATGGGACCCAGTTGACACTTTCTAAATGACATCTCTTGAACATATAACGACACTGATGTGATGGATCGGTAGCATTACCCCATGTATGGATGGTATGGCGAGACCATGGTGAAGGGACCGGTGAATGATAATAATCCAACCCGATATTTACGGAGGCAAAAGTGTCATGTTCAAGAGCGACTTGCTACCATTAAGCTTTGAGGTTCTTCCCAATTTTTCCCCAGTCATTTCTGACCAGTACCTCTTTATTTTTGTCAAGCTTGAGGAGGATAACATATGCTTGTTCTATAACCTGCCCTTCGAGCAAGCCTATCGCTATGTTTTAACGAGCTTAACGATAGGGAAACTCGTTCTCGTCTAAAGACAAGTTTGTCGCTATCTAATATTTTTAACGAGCCCAGCGACAAAGACAACTCGGTCCTTTTCATCTTTAGAGAGTCTGAAAAGGGTACATAAAGTGGACTCCAGGGGTCCTTTTTCGTCATCTAATCCCTTAAGTTCGAAAAAGTATAAAACAATACAGAAGGGATGAATGTTCGATATCTTTATCGAGCCGAACTAGACAAGCGCTCGATCTTTTTGTGCAATAATCCCTCAGGTCCAAAAAGATTAAAATCTAGAGGAGGGATAGCTCTTCCGGTCCTTTTAACGAGCTGGAAGGCCAAAACTCGGCAAACTTTTCATATTTTACGAGTCAGTGAAAAGAGCTCAAAGAAGACTCGTATTTTGAGGAACGAGTGATAAACAGGGATAGCAGCAGATTCCAGGTACAGGTTGGAATTTTCCAATCACGGCAGTGTCACAAGGATGGCTAGGTGAAATCACTCTTCGCAGCTGTTCCTCAAAATAGGTAAACAATCAAGTGGATGTGAATGATCGGCCAAATGAAAAGTGGAGGTGACGGTGCACAAACACAACCAAGGCTTTTATGGCTGATGAATTTACGGTCTCAAATGGTTATTTACCGGTTCATTTTTTCTGGATGAGCTTGAACTCTGGGGGGGGAGCCTGCTCACATGCTTATGTTTATTTTTTAACGAGCATGAAGTCCGCGTTAAAACTGCTCGGTTTTGCGTTTATTTTTTAACGAGCATGAACTTTGCCAAAACTGCTCGTTTATTTTGCATGCCCCCAGCATCATAATAACGCATGTCAAAGGAGGGTGCCCCCCAAGCTTCATTGCATTCAACTTGGTGGTTGGAATGAAGGTTTACCTTTGAATTTTGAAAAGGGGATTTGTTTCATTTTTTAATGAGGTTGACATAGTAAAAGAACTATCCTCATGACTCCTTGTTTCATTTTTTAACGAGGTTGACACGAGATAAGAACCGTCCTCGGAGCCCACTGTATTTACAGTGTTTCCATTAGGGCGATGATCCATGCTGACAAAATATTTAGGAATCTTCCGAATCCGTTGGATATAGAAGATTTCATATTGTAGGTTTCCATTGTGGCTACTTCCGCCAGATTACCCGCCGGCGGTAGGGCAAAAGTACCCATTAAGGCAGGGTCTTTTAGGAGACCTACTCCAATATTTTGGAGCGATTGATTACTTTCATGGATCATTGTGCTGCTTCCCGTAACTTGAGAACTGTTGGGGAGAAATGTTTGTTGGTCAACGATTGTAATTTTTCCTTGAAAAGGAAATACAATCCTCCTGAAGTAGGTCGACACAACTGCAGCCATGGCATATATCCAAGGCCTTCCCAGTAGGATGTTGTAATCAAGGTTTCCGTCGATTACTTCAACATCAACTTCTACTGTTTTGCCCCCTAGTTCAACTTGCAAGTTACTTAAAATCCCGTATGGAGTGTATGATCGTCCATCAAATGCTTTTAATGTCGTTGACGATTTTGACAAGGGTGGTGAGCCTAAACTTTTCCAGCAACTCCTCGACATAAGGCATGTAGATGCCCCCTCATCAATAATTGTTCGATGAACAGTTTTGTTGAGGGCTTTCACTTGAATAAGGAAAGCTAGTTGAGCTGGTAACTGAGGGTCATATCCTTTATGATCAAAGGCCACAAGATTGGAATCCATTGGGCCAATCCCACTTATCGCTGCTAGTAAAGCTTGCTCTTGGGAGGGGCAATTTTGCGGTACCTCAAGTGTCGACATAGCGGACGACGATTGGGCCAGGTCCTCTATTATATTATAATTCTGTGCTATTTTTTCACGAGGATTAAATGTCGATTTGTGTACTACTCCCTTTGGCGACTTTATCATTGGTTTAGGAACGATGGGTGGCACAACTTTGGTCAAAGTTGTTGTTGAACTACTAGGTTGTTTATTTGCCTTTTTGTTCAACTGCTTTGGATTCCTGTAATCTTTATTCCTTGTCAAAGCATTATTCTGCTGTTTTGAGGTAGACAACATAAGCACTTGGGATCGGGAAGCATTTTGATTAGCAACCAGATTTTGTCTTGGATTAGGAAACGGATCAGTCAATACTGCTGGGGTTTTTGAACTCTTGAAGAGTTTCTTAACTTCAGCTATATGTGGACAATCTTTCGTCCAATGATCCTCATCGCATATATGACACCCTGTCGGGGGTTTCCCTTTCCTTTTCTTTTTCTTCTTGCCCCCTGGTTGCTTCAGTTGTTTGCTCTTGTCGGTTGACATGGCATTTACTTCTGAGGCAAGAAGTTCCTCATTTGCATTTTGACTAGAAATTTTGCGTTTGCCAGTCACGCCATTACTGGCGTGAGAGTTAGTATTCGATTTAGGAGGGGGAGGAATTGAAAATTCAGGTCTAGGGGCGTCAGGTATTTTGTCGTAGAGTGTGCCCGACTGAGTATATACTAAGTCTAAGTATTGAGCACGAGCAATGACTTGCTCCTCTGTTACGACTCCTCCCTTGGCCACATCTTCCGTTATAGCCGGAAGTAACGACTTTATAAACCATTCAGCTAACAGCTGATCGGGAACGTAAGTTTTCACCATCCTACGACGACGTCACCACTCATGTATATGATCAGATATGTGAGTGGCCGTTGTCTGTTTGAAGTTGGTAAGGAGTTCTATTCCCGTTTCATACCTTATCGGTAATTGAAAATGGGTTAAGAAAGTCATGGCTAAGGAGCTGAAATTGTCGAAAGAGGGTCTTGGCAATTCAATGTACCATTTAGCCGTTGGACCTGTCAATGTCCTCTGGAAGAGGCGAAGTCTTATCGAATCATCATTTAGAGTGTTCGATGAACACCACAGATGAAAAGTCATGACGTGATTCGATGGGTCTTCACCTGGATTTCCATTGAATTTAGGAATGTCCGATGGAAGTTTATGCGGAATTGCTGGCCACCAAGGGGCATAAGCAATTGGATCATTCGTCAGCCGGTTTAGATCTGGTAATTCTAGAGTTGCTACAAAGGGAAACTGTTGGTTCAGGTTAGGCGAAGCATATCCAGGATAAGATGGTATCGCCTGAGCAATGGGTCTTTGCAGACCCGCATAATGCTGACAACTTTGACAAAGTTGATGGGCATAACCATTATAGCATGGTTGCCCATTACTTACAAAGACTTGTTGCTCAGGTCCTTGATATGATTGCTGGAATGGCGGTTGTTGAGATTGAACCAGCTCTGGTTGTTGGACCATTTGCTGTTGACCAATACTGGATGATTGACCAAGATGAGGAGTCACAGTACTTGTTTGAGCTTGAGTCGCTCCAGATAAGGAGGCACTACCCTGAGATTGTGATTGAGCCGCTGAGACAAGAGGTTGTTGTATTACAACAGGTAGCGCTTGTACTTGCGACGCATTCGCCATAGCAGGTGTGGTGGTAATATTTGACGCAGGGTGTACTGGTTGCATTGAATATACAACTCCTGGTTGTTGGGGCAGTATTGGTACCCAACCGCTGGGTGTAATTCCAGTTTGACCTGAACCTTGTTGTAAACTCCCATATGGTTGTTCTCCAGGAGGGAACAATGAAAGAGCATACTGCCCTCCGTATGGTGGAAATCCAGTACTTAAAGGGTAAATTGGCCTTTGAAGACACATTGGATCAGTTTGTTGAGTTTCAACATAAGAAGTACCAGATGATAATCCGGATGAAGAAATAGGAACTAACCATATTGTCGCCCCCGATTGGACTCCGGCTTGTTGTTGACAATTTGCCGGGACAGATGGTATACCAGCGAACATCGTTGGAGTAGCAGCAGGAGGTTCTGTTGCTGCTGTGTCAGACGACACAGTCCTAGATGTCGACGGTTGTTCAGACATATCTAGTCTATCCAAAAGATTTCTTAGCGATTCTACAAGAACTTACGATGCCAAAAGACTAACTTCGAAGATCAACGCAGGAATAGGAGGTGATTATGTTCCGTTTAAAATGAATTTTATTATGACGACGCTTTTAGACACAACTTGCTTTTTCACTTTTTAAGAGTCGAGAAAAAGCTAAAGATGACTCTAGTCTCCTTCGATGTATTAACGAGCCCAAAGTGACAAATGCTCGGATGGACTTTTTCAGTTATAGAGTTTGAAAAAGGCCAAAAGAAACTACTCTGGAGTTCTAGGCAGAGGGTGTGCCAAACTTTTCGCGAAACCACAGAATACGTTTTACGGTACGAGTGGTCGATCTTCGTGAATGCTGTGTTCACTGCATCGCGATCAGTAGGGTGGCTGACACGGCTTCCTATGGATAAAGGCTTTGTTCCTATAGGGGTCTCCCAATATACGCGACGGTACGCGGGAGCACAAGTCCGTATTAGTGCTATCGTCCCTCAGGAGGAATCACCCACCTTCGTAGAGATCGACAGCCACTATGTTTAACGACGCCGGAACACGTCTCTACCTAGACCTCTACTGTGTTTCGTTATGTTTCAAAGCGTTGTTATGTAAATTCAGTTCGTTTTAGGTTGATCTTTGCTTAGCAGTTTGCCTTTATGGATCACCACGTGATGTATGATACAACTCCTAAATGCAGTCTAAGAATGATAAGCAAGCTTTTTCAACTCTTTCAACTTATGAAAATCTCAACTACTGAGGGAAAAGAAAGACATCATCTTTTCAAACAGATCATAGAGCACACACTGATGCACTTTTCCTAAATCGACATGCAAACTGTCAAAATGCACATGCACAATGCAAGTATTTCTTTTCTTCTTCCTTAATGTTGATGTATTACAAAAAGAAAGCTGTTGTATAATTTCGAATTCAATTTCAGGCGAAAGCAAACAAGTTTTTGTCCAATAATCAAAAGAACACCTTAAGATTCACTCGTTTCGACACAAGAAATACTGAAATTCGAACCATATAACGAAAGCAAATGCTCAAGCAGCTATGAACAGCAATAAACTAGCTCTTAGAATCACAACGACACTTTATCACAGGTCTAGATTCAAGAGGCCACAGCAAGGCTAGTTCACTTTCGTTGTGCGAAACTGTAAATGAATATAAGAAATACAACAAGAACAATCACAGTTTCTTCATACAACTGAGGCGGAATGATGGCAAAGAAAGATAGTTTCAGATGGGTATACAAGTTGACAACAGGCTGCAAAAACAATACTGAAAACTGGGCAACAGAAAGCAGGGAACCCCAGTTGCACAATGCAAAACTGGATCAGCGCAGGTGTTGCACTGTCAATCTGACATGCAGCGCAGGTAGCCCCTTCGGGACCTGCGTTGCAGCGCAGGTAGCCTTTGCTGCAGCTGCACTGAAGAGACAACTCTCGTCTCTCTCAGATTCCGGGTCACAGTTTGCTAAAAAATCAATGGTTTTTGGCCAAGTCAGAGGCTATCAGCCAAGTATACACTAGAGGATGATTAAGGAATATGAACACTATCACAAAGAGCTAAAAAGAGTCCTTGTGGATCAGCTCTTCAAATCATAAACATGCCCAGCACTGGGCTAGAGTAGCTGCCCTCTACTTTGCATTCGAAGGATTCGGATGCAGTTCGATTTGGTACTCCCTTTGTTTAAGAAATGAATAGCAAGAAACACAAGCTACCAACAAGACACGATCCCCAGTGGAGTCGCCAGTCTGTTGTGGGGAAAAGTATCCAACACAGAATGACCCTATCCCACTCTAAGGGTGATAGTTCCTTAGCAACAGCTGAAGCAAAGCTATCTAAAGTTACTTCTTTATGACATGCAAGAGACGAAAGGAAGAGATCCACTTACCGATGTCTTGCGCAAATGGTCGATCCAATCTCCTCTATTTGCCGCTTGCTCCCAGCTCCAAGTCTTCTCACGGGCCCAGCTACACGAGATCCTGCGAACAAGACAAGAAAAGGAAACTACAAGAAGCATGCATTCATAATTGATTCAAGGATTAGCATAAATCAAATACGCAAGTAAGACAATACACCATTGAAACACATGCGAATAGAAGAACCTCAAATGCTTTATTAATATAAGGAAGTAAGGTTCAGGCGGTGATACAACCGTGAGAGGTCCAATCCAGCATCACCTTCCCGACGGAAAGAAATCTCCTCTTCACCTCCCTCAAGCAATCACCCAATACTCACAACTGTAAACCAACAACAATTCTTTGCACTAAATTTCGGCCTTCAGATCCCATGGGATGAGATCCTTATATAGAGTTTTGGAGTGAAGATAAGTCAGCTTGATGTGTGACTTGTTGTCCTCTTCAACTCCAGTTGTTCTTCAGTCCTTGAGTCCACTCGGAGTTTCTACCTTCCACTTGGAGTTTTAGAAGCTCTTAACTCATCATTAGGCGAATCTTCTGATCCAAGTGTCATTTTGGAAGCTTCCTGGGCACTGGCACATTGAGAAAAGATTCCTCCACATGTCAAAGTACGCCCAGCGCAGGTAGCCTTTGTTGCACTTGCTATGCAGCGCAGGTACACCATAGAGCTTTTGACATTCAGCGCAAATGCTTAGTGGAGCAGCTGCTTTGATCCAAAATTGACCTGTTTTTGAGTGTTTTTCAGTGGAGAACTGATCTGAAGTGTTGTGGTTTGCTGACCTTGTTCCTCTAGGGGTAGGAACAACATGTTTAGGGACTTTGGATCCCTTAGATTATTGACATTTCATGCTCTATGTTGTAAGGCACGAAAATGTCTATAACAATGCTCTTTTGAACAGTTGTTTGATTTTGAAGGTATCTCTATAGGGTTTATTTCGTGTTGTAAACATGGTTTTCTGGGATTCAGGCTCTCATTCTATTTTATAGGCCTTTAGATGATGCTTGCCAAACTCTATTAGAGAAGTCAACTCAAAGAAGACGAATCAATTCCAACTCTACTCGACACAACCCACACCTTAAGGAAACTTAGATGCCATATTTTTGTCAATTCTCAGCAGTTAGTATTTACTCATGAACTAGAGTTCAACAAAAAGTGTTTACCTTTAGTAGGCCATCTAAGTGCCAAAACATCTTCCACATTAAAAACCTTGCCAGTGGCACTAAATTTGGAGGCAAAAGATGTTCCCCTATTTATGACTATAATTATCTTGCCCCAACTCTTTGATCTAGAATGTTTTACTTCCTAGGCACACATCCTTTCAATGTGAGGAGCTGAGAGATTAAATGTTTCATATGGGGAGGTGTCCCTGAATCTATTCACTAACCCAATTGATCATCCCAAGAGGAAGTATCTACCAATTTTCAATTTTGACTATTCATCCAATGTTTAATAGCAAGAGTTCTTGATAACTATTCATTGCTTCCTTTTCCATGATAACATTTGACCATATGCTAATATTTCACTCATTACCTAGGACCCAAGATAATTTGGATCGCATGAGTGGGATTGCAAATTTTAAAATTATCCACATTGACAATCCTTTCCATATTTCCTGTACAATATCTAAACCCCTCTTATGAATCCTTGCAAAGTAATTTTTCATGGAGAACCCTTCTCCACCAAGTATTCTAATGATAAATTCACTACTAGAGCAACTTTACGCCTAGGGCCATATTCATTCATGAAGGATCCATGCTGCCTATTCCTCCATGCTCTCTAGGAGCCCTTATAATTTTCCAATTCCCCAAGTGGAATTTCTTAGATTTAAATTTACCTCCTTGCCATAAAAAATTCCTTATTTCTTGTGCCATTTGTTTCATGAAAGTTATTGATGTCGATAGAGTGGATCACTTGAATATTTGTGAATTCATGAAAACAAATTTCATAAGATCCACTCTTCTCGCAAGGTTCAATCAATGTGCCCCCCATTGTTGGAACTTCAATTTAAATTCATTGGGTACACTCTACCATGATTTAGTTGGATTTGTACAAATGTCTAATTCCCTAGGTGGAATTTCTTGGAGTTAACTTTACCTCCTTTCCATAAAAATTTCCTTATTTATTTTTCCATTTATTGCACAACACCTACCAGTGTTAATAGAGAAAATCACTTTAAAATATGCAAATCAATCAAAACATATTGATGAGAACCACTCTCCTGATAAGGTTCAACTAATGTGCCCCCATTGATGGAACTTTGACTTAAATTCATTGAGCATAATTTGCAATGATTGAGTAGTTGGATTAGATAAACTAATTGCTTGCAAGTCTTTTGCATACATACCATCAATAAATTAGGATTTTGTTAAGATTTCTCTTGCCTTTGAACACTAAGGTGAAGAGATATAAAACCTTCTTGAACTTAGGTACAATAATGGTTGAATCTCCACCTATTAAAAGGTTATCATCAAAAATTTGCAAATGATTAATGCTTTTGACACCTCTTACCAATTTGATCCTCAGAAAATTACATAATCATATTTTATCAAAATAAATCAAACTAATGAAGCATTAAAACATTCATTCAAATCACTATAAGGTAAACCATCAACCCTAATTACAAAGCCTAACCTCTAGAGGATTAAGAAAGTTGAATCTATGACCTCTCCAACTTTTGGGGAGAGATCTCACATTTGGCTCATGACTACTTGAGCTAAAAGTTTGTTTTATTTTTCATTTTCTTGGATTTAAATATTTTTTTTTTCAAAACTAAGATCCATTGATCTCTCTATTAATGTACAATTCCCAACTTGGATGTGGCCATGCCAACAATAGGAAACAAAAATATCCTAACAAGAGAAATAGGTGATATAATTTGTTCTCCAAATTAGGCAATTCTAGTTTTTGTTCACTAAATTAGCAACTTAATGGATGGAAAACCTCTCAAAACTCTAAAGCTAAAGATGCTAAATCCTTATTCATGTCATCCACATTGATGTTATATTTTGAATCTACATTTGGAGCAAAGATCTCCACCTTTTGAGTAAATAATCTTATCATATATGTGTTCTAGGTTCCTTTCAAACTTTGAATAAATAAAACTTAGATGAAAATAATACATGAGTTGATATCAAAAATATGTTTCATCTTCCATCTTTCTATTGAAAGTATTTACTATTATTGAATGTGTAAATAATGTTAATCTTTATGTGAGACATGAATTATGTAAAAACATTTGTATTAGATAAAGTATTATTCAAGCTTCTTTAATAACACAACATCACTTCCTTTTTTCTATTTTGTTTATTTTACATATAATTAACAATTTGCCCAATTTATTCAATATTTTTTCAAATATTTAAAGACAACATTTCTATGGTAATTGGAACAAACTATATTTATTAGTAGATAATCTTGAATTAGAGCCATTGTAGTTGTTGCTTATGGGATAGTCTCTTCTACAATATGAAACAAGTGATTTCATTTCCTTCTTATTTAACTACAATTTTAGTCAATGAAACTTTAAAAAACAATAATCAAGAACATAACCCTATCTTGAATCATTGCATCATGATCAGGCACCATTCATAGCATTCTATGAATATTTTTAATTGATTTCATTTCCTTCTTATTTAAATATAATTTTAGTCAATGAAACTTTAAAAAGAAATAATCAAGAACATAACTCTATTGTGAATTTTTGCATCATTACCAAACACCATTCATAATGTTCTAATTTTTTTCTTAAATATACAACTATTAGACAAAGATATGAGTAATTGAATATGATACAAGTAAATTTGCGTTAGACTTTTCCATTTGTGATGTAATTTATTATCTCTATAATAAAAACACATTTATTTAATTTGGAAAATCATTTGAAATTCGTGGTTTACATAATTTAGTAAAGGAAAGTTTACTTTTACTCAACAAATATATTTGGTTGATTTAGGACCATACAAATCAACTAATCACTCTCTAAACCTTTTTCATTGTAGTTTATGTTCATGTGTAATTCCTTGTTGACAACATTATTATTCTCTTCGTGATGATCCTGGAGTAGGATCAACACATTGACACATTGAGATAACAATAATTCAAATGCATATTTCTTGAAATTCAACCATAATAACAAGATTCAAAATATAAATACAAGTTACAATACAATTTAGTATTGACATAATTAACATTATTAAAAATTACATATATAACCAAAAAAACTAGTATGGCTGCAACACGTAAGTATACATCTCATAGATACCAAAAGTTGCATCTTTTTCCAAAATTTAGAAGAATTTCAACCTCAAGAATGTACATTAAATCAAATTAAAAGAGGAAGGAAAAAAAATGTTCCTTGAAAATTTCATAATGTAGTTTATCTTTATATATATATTTAAATCTTTTTGGAATTCTAGAGCTTTTTTCCTATGATTTATGGATTTTTTACAAAGACAAAAGATATAGAATATATTAATAAACATCGAAAATAAATCAACATACTTTATTTATATCATACAAAAAGTTCCCTGAATTTCACACTAATAATGCATTTTCATATAACAAAGGTCAGAATGTAGAAACTTGCTACCATCGATTAATAACTTGTATTCTTTGCCACTATATCCTAAATTCAAACAAAAGCTTTACACTAAATATATATTTCAAATTATCTTCACAGTAACAAATTAAGTTCATTTTTTTTGGATCCCTAGTAATAGGGAAAAAATTCAATGTTTGAACAAATAGTTTGAATGGAGATGAACCTTTACATCAATTTCAGTCTCTTCTCCCTCTCAAAACTTGGTTACACGAGCAACATAAATTTAAAATCTACGATATTTGTTCTTGGTCTTAGCACTCTAGAATATGGATTAATTGGGATTTTGAAGAGGTCCCTCCTCACTTGTGTTGAGCCACTTTTATTAAAAATTGTGCAATTCATTGCACTCCCTTATGCAATGATAGCTCCATTATCGATACTCTTTTATCACAATTCTATTATCAAAATTTGGTATAACCAAAACAAAAAGTACTTCATGAACTAGGCTATTGTGCTTCACAACATGATTACTTTCTAGATATCACATGGTAGAAATGAAAAAGTAAAAAATAAAAAAATCCAAAACTGACAATCTAATGGTCAAGTCATACACAATCATATATATATGGTTGGGCATATTTTTCAATGGTTATAATAACCTTGGCCTAGCCATAAAAAGCTTAGGAGCATGATCACAAGCTTATTTTGAAGTTTATTAATGTGCTCTGTCGACATTGTTTGCACATATGCAAGGCTTTTATCATATGATAAAAGATATTGTAAAGGCATGGTTATAAACAATTTTATCCAAAATATGATAGATCATACCCACAGGCATGAAAGTATGGTTCAAATATTTTACTATCCAACTATTAAACACTAGACGTTAGCATTGCAAACTCGTATGCATCCATATGGCATGCATAATTTATGTTTCATCACTCGCAAAACACATGTGGCACAATCCATTTACAGAGATGAGAGACACATCATACACAACATAAACATGTCATGCCCCACTAGTGTCATATGACACATATGCCACAATGTTAAATAGTGTCAACCTCACCATTGGGACCATCCTTGGCATGAAATTTGAATTGGTTTTACGCCATAGATTAATTACATGGAGTTGTAAGAGTTATGAGTGTAGATCATATGAAAGGGGATTTGCTCACTGGCTAGAAGTTATGAGGCATGATGTGTGTTAACTCCCCTTGAAGCTCGAGGAGCACATCGAGACTCACAACTAAATAGAGGTAGTTAGGGGGCAGACTGCTAACTCAGCCCTGCACACTTTTTCTCTAGATGAAGAAACTGAGCTCAATGATTCTCTATAACCCTCATCCTATGCTCGCAAAGGAAGATGGTAATCGTCAACAATTGAACCAAGGGTAGATAGAGATTGAGGCTTCATGTATGAGTGACATCCCAACTTAGATTGGTAAATGGTTTTCTTAGAAAATATAAGGCTCGTTCGATCTATTGAACATATTGCTTGGAGTTAAACCCTACATGTTCTTGCCCTCTCATTACTCCCCCTTGTTTTATCTATACCATGCATACTTGATGCTAAGTGCTTTTTATATTCCATCTCTTGTCTTCATTGTGAAAAACCATGTGCTCACCCTCTTCCTACAACCCAGTTGTGAGTTACATTGTTTTTTATAGATATTTGATGTGTTGTCAAGGCATCCACACCATGTCACTCTTGAATCTTTTTAACAAAGTCATGATTGTGTTAATAACAACATGGGTTCCTTGGGTATAACATGAAACTAAATGCATCATACTTGTGCCTCATATGACATTGAACTCATATTATCATAACCCTCTAGTGTACTCTGCCAAAGGTTGCCTGTTCTGGTCACTCATGGTTTTTGTTTCACTTATTTATTTAGTGTAGTATGCAGCCATGGCTGACACAACACCAGTAAATGACGACTCTCCACTCATGATATACTACCCCTCACCACCTGACATGAAATTATGTTGAACTTCACCATGATTTGCATACATTTGATTGTGTTAAAATCTATTCACTATGTGTTATTAATGCATGCCTCGACATCATATACATTCCAGATATAAGCCCTCAAACTTGGTAAGAGATAGTTCAGATTATGTGTATGGTTAAGTTCAGAAGGTGTATGAGCTTTTATCTTCCTTCATAACATGTACAATACTTTGGCCAAAGCAAGAAAAAAAGGTTAGGTTGTAATATTCACACAACCAAGTTGCGGACCAGCTATTGACTCACTTACACACATGTTGTGTTCTCTTCTATATGGTGTATCAAGCCTTGTGCCATCTTGCCCACATATAGGGCTTGCCAGATGAGCCCTCTATTTCACCCTTCAATACCTCCGCGAAAGGGTACGATTGCCCTTCGCGAAGCCCTAACCTGCGGCTTAAGTACTTTCGTGCTGCTATGGCAGCATACTGTGCAAATTCCTAAAATAGTTTAAGTGTCTTAGTTATCTCATTAGATAATCACATTTAGTACCGCGTAAACAGATATCCTAAATTGTGTTCAGTTATACAATGTAATTGCATTCATTTGCGCATCATATAAGCATTAAAAAGGGAATTCATACATAAAATGACAAGATGCATTAATCAGAAACAAAGACACAAAATTGTAGAATACTCTTCTTTATTGATATTTCCAAGTAATTACAGACTCTATCCGCCCTGCACACATAGCTGTAGGGGTCTGTGCACTCAGTTGTAGACTCCGACCTCTGCGCACTCAGCTGCAGAGCCTCTACCTACGCTACGACCTGAAACTTAGACTTCTTACTTCGGAGCCATGACTCTCTTATCTTATTTTTCTCTTAAAACTACTTAGAGCTTGGCTCTTTTTATACAATCCCATGGTCCGCGGACCATGGGTAGATTTCTTATAGCCAAATTTACTTTACAAAACTAAGGGTGGACAACCCTTTATGACTCATGACACCTTCGCGCTCCGCGACCACAAAATGTGGAGTCTTTACAAGTTTCTTACAAACTTTGACCAAAACATGGGATTTTAGCCCCAAAAATGTCCTTGGGGGATCTCGTTCCCAATAGGCCCCCAACACAAACATCGTGACTCACCCTCGAGTCACTCGGTAGGTGCGGAGATCTTTGCGCGAAGTCCTTCCAACTCGACTCATATGACCGCAACCTCGGCCGTGCACTGAGCTGCCGCCTACTTCGCATCTTCCATTGTCTGCTCGGTCACTCCTCTTACGCTATTAGTATGAAGCTTTTGTTGTGTTGCATGTAGAGTCGCAAGCTTGCCATTGATATTCCTTGTCACTGCGTAAGCCTCATCTAGCCAGGGCTTTAGTCTCGCCTTGAGCACTGCTTCCTTGTGCAGCGCTGCATCCACCTGTTCCTTCAGCTACTTGGCCTCCTGCAGCTTGGCTAGTCTCTGTGTTAACAGGACGGTTCGCGCTGTGTATTTAACCTCATCGTAGCGCTATTGTAGCTCGTGTGCTTCTGTCTCTAGCCTCTATACACTAGGGTCCTCCTGCAAGCTAGTTAGAACCTCAAATGACTGTTCAAACAATTACATGCAGTATACTATTGCATATTCCACCACTGCTACTGCTTCTGTGTCAGTGGTCGCCCATTGTTACTTCACTTCTGGCAGAGTTGAAGGCTGGACCTTCAACTATAACTCCGTAATTTGCAGGTTCAACTCCAACTGAACCCACGCAATCTCAATCCGAGTGTCGCGCACCTCTATGGCCAACTTGTAGATGCGGACCTCGACTAGCTCCTCCTCTGGAATGACCAACTCTGGGACCATTCGGTATGCCCCCTCAACGACATGCATAATCTTCTTGATCTGATTGGTCGCCTCAGTCTCAACTGCGATGGCAACATTTCTATATACGGCCATCTGATTATTATTGATTCATTGTTCACCGATCACCTAGAGGGCACGGTGCTCACGATCCCTCAGTTCTGCAATTAGTCCATCCTGCAAGAGGTGGAGTGCTTCACGCGAGAGTACTGCCAGGTTCAACCCTACTCCCTTTAGGGTGTTGACAGTGGGCCTGTCAGCCTCATTCTCTATGGTTAGTGCTCCATCCGATATCACTATCACACTGGAAGCCTTCGTGCGCAGCATATTGGCAGCCTCTGAAGTGCCGATAGATAGGCTGGTAGACACCGTGCCAACCTGTGATGCACGGGTCTGCAGCTCCTGCAACCCTGTCTGAATAGCCCCCAAGATGATCTATTGCTGCTGCTCAAATTGTTGCAGGGCCTCCATAGTGACATCCCTCACAGTGTCATTGATATCATGCAATTCGCCCTCTATTAATGTGATTGGTTCTAGTGAGGTCTTGGTTGCCTTTGATTTCTTCCTGGGCCCTCCTTTCTCCAACTCTCTTCGGCGCTTGATGCGGATAGACGTCCCCTAAGGGTCCACGTCGTGTTGTTCTATTTCTTCCTCTGTCTTAGGTGAACGCGACCTCGCACCTTTGCCAGAGCCCTGCTCTATCCCACGTCTACTTCCATGTCTGTTGCACAGCCTTGCACTCCGCCTGAGCCTTATCAGCAACCTCCTTCTTCCTCTTTTCATCCAACTGTGTCATCTTAAGCTTGACCTCGTCCTTTTCTTCTGCGTAGCAGAATTACTCCCACCCACAGCCAAGTCTATGGTAGTGCGCCACTCTTTCAGCCATTGATCAAGCATAGCATCAATGGCATCATCCATTGCCGAATAAGGCAAGTCATACCATTTCTGTGCAAGTTCCTTTCGTGCCCTGATGGATACTCGATGGAACTCGGATTTGAATTCGGCGTAACCCTACAGGTTGGTGTACACTGTAGGCGATAATCGTGGCTTACAATCGATGGCCATCAAAATGTTCATTTCCATCAAGATCCAAAAGATCTTTCTGTCCCTGACTCGTTGCACGTCCTTGGTTGCCCACAGCGAAGCATACTTCACTGCTTCTGTGAGGTCTGGCGTGACTGAAGGGAATTGGCTATCCTCTGGCAGCTCCCACACTACCAGCACAATTAACAGCAAGAGCCACACGTAGGGGAACGTCTTGTTGAGCTCTTGTGCTTCGCAATAGTTCACTAGGAACTCTTCGCGAGGGTAGTCCGACCAGTTGAACTGGACTCCTTCAGCGCACTGTGCTACAAGCGTGACGACAGGCACCGGCACCTATCAACGCGACACTTCCTCATCACTTTCCCTATGAGGATCTGCGTGGCTACCTTCACAGCAAGGTCAAAGATTTTGGATATAGCGTATCCGCATGGCTTCTTCACCAGCTTAAATTTTTCCTTCATAGACTCTGCGAGAGCCTGTTCGCCACCTTTTCTGCCAAATATCATGGCCGAATTCTCTCCTGTATATGGCAATCACGTTATCCGGTGAATCGACATGTCTGTGATGGGTATCAATTCCTCTAGCCATAGACACCCATCATGCACCAAGCACAACAGCTGCTTGATAACAAAAACTGTCACCGGGGTGTGGTTGTAGTGCGGCACCCAGAGCAAGTCGAACAACCTTGCCTTTTCTACTCCCTTGAGCCACCTCCGTGGCTCCAATGCGGTCATTGTTATATACATATTTGGGCACATCAACCCCAAACTTATATCTCGATGTATTAGGGCTCATCAACCCCTAAAAGATTTGTTTCATACCCTAAAGGAACATAGTCATCTAAATACATCATTCCCCAAAAGTTCCATCTGAGAAACCATCCAGAAATTGCCTAAATTAAACCATATTGACAGCTCCACTGGCAAAGTGCGATGCATACTAAGTGGTACACTACCAGGGTGTGATGCATACTATTTAGGCCTTCTATTGGGTGCGATGGGTGAGGATGGACAAATGTCCGAGACAGTTTGCTAAGTGGTTGCTCATGGAATCTTCTAGAAACTTCTCCTGTGCCACTTGCCTCTCTGAATTTGCCCAAGGATGATTAAGGGATCTAAGAAATCTCCAATCCCTTCTCTTGTGGAACCAATTGTAACAAGTGGAATGACACTAATCAAACCCCATGGATGACTCACACCCTTGCACACATCTATAAATGGATCCCTCATCCAAGAGATCTAGGGGCTAGAATGTTGTGAATTATAAGTAAGTGCTAGTAGTTTGTAATTGAGGAAAGAGAATTGTATTCTTGTTGGAGTGATCTTTCTATTTCATGAGGTGAAGAGGGATTGAAGATGGGAGGATGATGTTGGATCAGACAACTGGGTTGTAATTCTCCTTTCTATTAATAAAGCTCTTCAAGTTTTCTTCCATATGATTGTGCAATTGTGAATGTTATCATTTGTGAATGCTATCATTTGTTCATTATATATCTGATTCTGTAATGTTTATGTTATAATAGATCATGATGCTTTGACGGTTCTTTGTTGATGTACTTGTGCAGGTACTCTCCAAGCGTGTTAAGTACGGGGAGGAGTTGCAGGATCTGTCAAAGGGGAGAGAGATCAAGCAAGGGATTAAGCGGAAGTTCCAGGTTGGTTCCATTATCTTTCTTTTATCTGTTACACATAGAAGAAATCATTGAATTGCTTTAAATTATTGTTTCTAGGGTAGCTGCCAAACCTAGAGGGCTAGCATTCTTTAGGAATACTAGTTTTGCCAGAAACAGTCATTCCTGTATTCATATCAATGATGCAACGCATCAGCTACTCAGTCACCATGTGTGGGTGTTACGAGAATATGTACCCTAGGGCTTTGGGTTAGAACCCCAACAGAGTAGAAGAAAACTACAACAAGAAACACTCATAAAACTTAGGCAAAATGCTCATATAAACAAACTATGTAAGAGCGACCATACCCGGATTTCCTTTGTTCAAGTAGGTCTCGCAGGGTTCAGACCCTCTGCAACTCTCGATGCTCTTCAGACCTGAAAATCATTCAATTGACACATACATAGCAGTATAGAAGTAAAGCATATTCATGAAATTTGACTTTATATCATATAAACAAATGATTGATCATACATCAAAACAAAATTCATACATGAATTACAACATAATTTGATGCATAAACAAAGTTAATTTTGGAAACAAGACAACATTTCCTGAGTCTTCTTCTTCCGACTCCAAGCGGAACGTCCTTCGGATTCGTCCTATCCCAGCCTTCAACAATATTCTTCCATAACCAACACCATGATATCTCAAGCAAGAGGGAGAATATCTATAATCAAGGAAACAAGGGTTTCTTGAAGCTTGGGGAAGTGCATGAGGCACAGGGATTCATCAGACTCAGTCAGGGATAATCTTAGTATAATAACTCTATCTCTTCTCCTCCTTTAGGCCTTCCCATAGAAGTCTATTTATACTTCTCCCAATTAGTTTTTTAGTTGGGAAACAGTTGGGCCACGGGCAATAGGAGGTAATCAACAGGTAAAACCCGTGAACTCTGCCCATAATTAAGGAAATTTAAATTTTTTTAAGTGTTTTAACACATATACGCAGGTTGGGTATTGACTAACCCGCGTGTACATGCTTTTATCTCAGGGAAAAGTAGCATACAGGGAATAAAACACTGTTTTTAATATATTTGGACCAAGTCTAGAAGGAGGGGTTGCCCTAGGCCATAAACCAAGCATCACAAATACCAAGGGTGATAAATGGTGCTATAATAGATGCCCCCTAATATATGAGGTCAGAAGGGGTACATGATGGCCGAAATGTATTAAGTGTATGGAAAGAATCTTGTCGAAACTGAGAAGGACTTCACCAGAATTTAGCCTGCCAAGCCATCAAAAAGAGATCAAGAATAAAATGTTGCCTGAGGCAGGCATACCCATGCTCAGAGAAAGTAAAGCATGTCTGCATATCAAGTGCAAGCAGATCCAATATGTATACAAGTACAAAGAACTGAAAGTACATAATGGATCATCTGATCGTGATCGGAAAAGTGCATGTCTGAATATCACATATAAGAAGACGATCAATGATGTTGAAGGACGAAGGTGATCACTGATGTCAAAAATTGATCCTAATTGTACCAAATGAACATGATGGAATAAAATGATACTACATCGCAACTCGAATGCCAGCATATAAGATGTTGCTGTGAATAACTGCAACATATACGGTGGATGGTGTCAACTAATAGCAACAAGAGCAACTGGCAAGTGAACCAAAACATGCTGATGCAACCCGAGGTCTTCACCGACTGCCGCAGTACATTTTTACACAATGGGAATAAATGATATGAGGTCGACCATGTGAGAAATCGTTTGATTACCGGCCATTGATGTATACCGTTAACAAATGCGATACTACTCACTGATAATGAAAATGAGAGTCAAGGTACCCAATACAATCTAACAAGTAAGAATAAATGCGCTGAAGTGAAACACTTGGAAGAATCTATCAATCAAGGGACAATGATGGTTTCCCATTGTCGATAGAGAAGGAATCTGCCACTGATGACTGCAAACCCCAAGGTACTGCCAAATGGACTCTAGATCTTTTTCCCAAAGCAAATGAGTTGTAGTCGATAAGAAAAGATATGCTAGAAGGAAGGCATTAAGGCATCCTTCATCAATCTAGCATGAGTGTAACCCGTAGGCCAATAATGTGGAAGGAATCAGACAAAAAAGATGTATTAACCCAACTGAAGCACGTTTCCGGCATACACAAGATGTAGCTAGCGCACGATAGAAACCCTTTGAACCAACCAATAATGAAAGCTGACATAGAGGCGAGGAATCCACCAATATGGTCAAATGGAAACCAAGGCATTGCACGAATCCTAATGTGTGATAATGAAAGCTGATGTCGAACACAAGGGAAACCACTCAGTCAAAGACCCATGATACTGATCGATGCTGAGCACAAGGTGACCTATCAATAATGAAAATAGGGACAAGGTGCAGCTCTAGGCCTACCCTCAGAGCAATATGCCATCATCGATAAGGACAAGACCCGCCAGCAAGAAGTCAATGGAGACCTTCTCAAACCGGCACGAGCAAAGGAACAATATAACTAATGTGATGAAAAACATGACACTGACAACCAGGGATGGCTAACTGAAAAATAGGTTAGGAGACACCACAGAGAGGCTAAATCAGGCTTGCTTCCCTTGAAAAAAAGCACGACTCAATGATGACTATATGGCAGCATATAATAACTCTGTATAAGTTCATCATGCAGGAGGCATGAGAAAAATCTCCATATGATTGGAAGAGGTAACCAATCGGAGGAGTACTGACTCAATAACAAGGTTAAGGCGTACCTATGTCAAACTAAATCCTGCCCAAAATGGAGGAGAGACTTTCTTTTGAGTGCTTTGTTCAAGGGTGACACGACTGACTCTAGTTGCCAACAAAATATGGAAATGTTGTCCCGTTCCTGCTCTTTTTGGAATATATAATTTTTTGTCTTTTTCTTTAAGCTAGAAAAAGAATAAAAGAATGCTATAGTACAGTGGAAAGAACGAGTGTCAGAGAAACAGATGATCTAGTTCCTGGGATGGGAACATTCCTATGCTCAATGCAGGGAGGCGAAACTGGTCAAGGACACTCAAAGGGATGTTCTTTCCACGGGTCAAAGGATGCGTCAAGTTGCAAAAGCTAAGTGATTGCATGGTTGATTTTGCATAAGACATGGTCAAATAAGTGGCTTAAACACGAGTCCAAGTGAAGCGCAAATAGTCAAAATGCAATGCAGTAGTACAAATCAACACAAAGGAACCTCTAGGGTATAAGGCCATAAATCAGTGCAGAAGAAAGGAGAATGTGTCTTCAACGCACAAGTCATGGCGAAAGTAAAGAGGACTCCCGAGCCTACTCAGTATAGCAGCATGGGCAATCAATGTCAGCAAGGTTCTAACTAAGATGCCCATGTAAAGAATTGCTCTACCATTTCATCATGATTTAAAAATCGGCGAGTGAAAATGGTTTGATAACCAAGATACGATGGGGTCAACCCTATGGCTAATGTATCGTTGAACGGAGGCTAGTATGCAAGATGCAATGGAAAAATGGTTTTCCCTAACCTATATGCTAGTGAGTGAACGATACTTTCCATGACGGGTCAGCAGTCATGGGACCAAAATAAAATCTCGAAGAAGTCTCCAAAATATCCTGGAAAAACAACCCACTCTTAACAATCCAAGCCCATAGGTCAAAAAATCCATGAGACAAAAATCAATTTTTGAAAAAATATTTTGCAGTTTCAAAGTTATATAATGACTTTTGTACTCAGTTTTTTTTTAATTTCTATTTGGAGCAAAAAGTTGTGGATCAAAAAGGAGCAAGCTTTCCTCTGAACAATTGGACCGTTCAAATCACACCAAAGTTATTAGGTAACCCTCAAATCATGCTTGTAATGTTTTGTGACAGTTTTTATAAGTTTTCTTGAAGTTTTAACCGTGGGAATTTATGCCCAAAAATCCAACGCTGCATACACGTGGGTTGGATGTGATCAACTCGTGTATACGATGGCCCTACACGCGACTGTGTGTAAAGGGTACCCGCGTGTATGCGATTTAAAGTTTAAACACAAAAACTGATGGTTGAAACTCAATTTTTTTGCAAGATGACCATCACATGGAGAGAAAGAGAGCATTCCACAACTGACAATGAGGTAATGAATGACCAAAATGCACTAGATGCATTGAGAGATTGTGGCTTATTAAAATTCTTCAAAATGCCAAACATGAAAGCCAACACATGCCTACTCGAACTACTGATCCACTACTAGAGTGCAGAGGATGATGCCTTCATGATAGACCAGATGCCTCTATGAATTGAGGTTGAAGACATCTACTTTATTACAGGTCTCTCCCGAAGAAGGGAGGTTGTGCATTCTACTGGCATGACAAGAAGTAATCTTTCAGTAGAAGACTATGTATATATATACTGTCTTGGACACCTAGAGAAGATTGGAAGTCAAATTCCAATCAAACACATGGAAAGTTTATCTTTGAGAATTCTGCTATTTACCATTGCAAGGGTAAATGGATCAGCTTCATTGCATTAGGCATCACGAGTGTCCATAAGCCTGGAAGTGGAATTCCTTACCATTGTTTTTGACTGGTGCACACCTATTCTAACCAGCATGAAGAGCCAATTGACCTCTATTCAGAAGGGTCAGACAAAGAACTTTGGATATGGGACTATCTTATGCTCATTCTTCTTCGAGAAGGTACCTGGGCTACGTCCCAAAGTATCTGTCTCCATCAGTAGCCCTAGAGATCCACGGATGGGCAAATGGGCTGACTTGATGAAACGCCTTGGAGGCGGGGATGTGCCTAGGATGACTTTTGATGATGATTTTTTCACCTGGTGGGACCAACAGATCATCACAGTCGACGACTACCTGTATGCTGGTATGGATTTCCGAGGAGATCCAGACTTGGTGTTGCCACCAAACGCAGCATGGGGAGACATATGTTTTTTAAGTTTTTGTAAATTTTTAAGATTTTTAAGATTTTTTAATATGAAATGAACTTAGAAATATTTTTTATGAGACAAAATACTGACAAAATGACCATGTTCCAGATGTGGGTCCAGTGAGACCAGATGGATTTCCGAGGCACAGGCGTCGCGAAAGAGGTGCCGAAGAGGCAACAACTGAGACAGAGAGAGTCCTATATGCAGTTCAGAGAAACTTGGTGAGACTGACTCACCAGGTACCTATGATAGCCATAGAGGATCTACCTAAGGAGATGCAGCGCCGCGTGGTAGGGGTACCACAGGACTGGGTCCACATACTTCGGCGTGTAGCCAATGCAGTAGTTAACTTTTTAGCCGCTCATCCTGAGCCAGGTCAATAGACAGACCGATGTATGACTGGACATGATTATGGGCATGAACCCAAATTTTGAGGGCATTTTGTCCCAATTTTGTATATTATTTTTTGAACACTTTATCTATATACAGGCGATTTTATGATATATATACAAATTCAAATTTTTTGATGTTGTTTAATTTGATGAATGATTAATATGCCAATCTAATGCTTGATTAGCAATAGAGTCTACTAATGAATTCTCAGATCGTGGAATGTGAACATATGTAATATAAATAAATGATCGTTGCAACATTCTCACTCTAAAAAATTAGCGATATAAATAAGGATCACAAACCCGATAAATGCTATTTAATTGTGATACCACCAGCTGTGAGTCTAGATAAACTATCAAGGAATCAATCTCATAAGAAATTGCTTCGGATAGTAAATTAATAACGGCAATGTTATTCAAAGCAGGGCCAATACATACTCCTCTCGACACCATCAACTGGCCAGATGGATAATAAATCACCCAAGCTACGGGAGCAAGATTCCGAGTGTGCCAACTAGCACCATCGGCAAATCTGAAATATATCGAATCATCCATCACACCTACCAAAGCAGATAAAAATTTTCGATATCACAAAATTCCAGACAAATATGTACAAAAATACAATATATATAAACAAGCAATTGCTCGGCCGGAACCTAAGCAAAATAATTCTTAAGGTAGATCCCATTTCGGGGCTCCGCCAGCTTGTTCCTTCAAAATCAATTAATTCATAGGCCCCTTTCCCCAAAACTCACTTGACTACAAAGGGACCATGCCACATAGACTTGAATTTTCCTATCCCCAGGGTGTCTTTGTCTTGGTCATAGACTAAGACAAGGTCACCTTCAGAAAAAACCCGAGGATGGACAACATTATCATACTAATTTTTAACCCTCTTCTTATGGGCTTCGTTTATTATGGCGACATCTCGACGCTGCTCATTGAGATGTTCCAAATGAACAAAGCGTTCTTCGAGACTAGACGTCTCTGGAAGAAGTTCTACAGCTAGCTTAAAGAACAGAATTTCACATTCGATAGGAAAAATAGAATCCAACCCATAAACTAATTGAAAAGGAGTAAAACCAGTGGTAGTCTTCACTAAGGTTCGGTATGCCCAAAGTTCTAGGTACAACATGATGTGCCAATTGGATCAATTTTTGTCAATTGTCCTTTGCAAGATAGTATTAAGGGACTTATTCACGGCTTCGACTTGCCCATTGGCCTGAGGATAATATGGAGATGAATGCTCTTGCCAGAAGCCCAACTTGAGAGCCAATTTGGTCATCAGTTGATTCTGGAAGTGACCGCCATGGTCAGTGACAATCTCGCTTGGGATACCAAATCGTTAAATAACCTTGTTTAAGAGAAACAATGATGTTGTTCCATTATCATTTTTTGTAAGTAGGCATGGCCTCAGCCCACTTCGTAAAGTAGTCTACGGCCACAATGATGTACTTGTGATTCACCACCGAAGGTAGCTTACAAGTAGTGAAGTCAATGCCCCACTTCGTAAATGGAATGACAGTGATAATAGGAAAAAGTGGAGTTGGATTCACGCGCATTTTCCGAGTATATATTTGACAAGGGTGGCAATGTTTGACCGCTTCAATACAATCTTTGAAAATTGAAGGTCAAAAGTAGTCTACAAGAAAAAAATTCTAGGTTGTTGCATGCCCTGATAGATGACTGCCACAAGCTCCACTGTGGCAATCATTAAGTACAGACTCCGCTTCTTCCAAAATTAAGCAATGCCTAAGGATTGAGTCAACCCCTCTACGATATAATGTATCACCAATGATAACATAGTTTTTAGCAAGGTGATGTAACTTTCGACGCTCATCTTTGGAGGAAGCAGGTGGGAACTTCGAAGTCTAGAGATATATAATGATATCTCCGTACTAGGGATCTTGTGAAGAAATGAGGAATAAATGTTCGTTGGGAAAATTTTTCTCATAAACAATGGCTTCCTCACAAGGCAGCTCTGAAATTAATTCCGCAAAAATCAATGACTTCTTAGATTTGGCTGACAAGAATTTGAGATCAAATTCTTGTAAAATAACAATCCATCGATTATATTTTCCCCCAATCACTTGCCTATTGAGGACAAACTGAAAAGGATTGACAACCACTAAGACGAACGTTTTGCGTAGCAGAATGTAGTGACGAAGCTGCTAAACAACATGGACAGTTGCCAAGGCCAATTTCTCGATAGGAGAATAGCGTAGCTCAGGTCCTACTAAGCCTCGACTCAGGTAGTAGATTACATGCTCAGTGAGAGCATCATCCTCCTGAACCTGAACCATACCGATGGTTGATTCTGCTGTAGCGAGATACAAAAGTAAATCTCTGCCATAATCTAGTGGACTCAACAATGGAGTAGAGATTAATGCCTGTTTCAAAGCATCAAAATATCGTTGTGCGAAGTTGTCCCATAAACATGGAAGTCCTTTCTTAAGAAAACGCATAAATCCTTTGGTAATCTCGGTGTAATTTGCTATAAATCTTCTCAATAAATTTTCCTTTCCTTAGAGACTTTGAAGTTGACGAATGGAAGACGGGGGAGGCAATTGAATTATTGCCTCAACCTTGAAAGGATCAACTCGAATCCCTTCAGTCGATATGATGAATCCTAACAGCTGACCAGATGTGACCAAAAACACACTTATTCAGATTCAACCGGATTTTATAAAAACGACATCTCTCAAAAACTAACCAAAGGTGGCTGGGATGATCGATTCTCTTTCAAGAACGAGCAGCTAAGTCATCCAAGTATGCTTCAATAACATGTTTGATGTTGTGGAAAGCATAATACATGACCCGCTAAAAAGTAGCTCCAACATTTTTAAGACCAAAAGGCATCTTCTTGTATGCAAACGTGCCCCACGGACAAATAAAGGTTGTCTTGTGCTGGTCCTCTAGACAGATAGTAATTTGATTGTAACCAGAGAATCCGAACATGAACGAAAAAATTTCATTACCCGCACATTCATCAACAATTTGATCAGTAAAAGGCGTGGGGTAATTGTCTTTTGGACAAGCTTTGTTCAAATCCATAAAGTCGATACGCACTCGGATCGTTCCTTGCTTTTTATCTACCGGGATGCCAATTCTGTTATAGGAATAAGTACCCTAGGGCTTTGGGTTAGAACCCCCAATAGAGCAGAAGCAAACTACAACAAGAAACACTCATACAACTCAAGCAAAATCCTCATTAACAAACTATGTAAGAGTGACCGTAGTTGGATTTCCTTCATTCATGTAGGTCTCGTAAGGTTCAAACCCTCTGCAACTCCCGATGCTCTTCAGACCTAGAAATCATTCAATTGACACATACATAGCAGTATAGAAGTAAAGCGTATTCACAAAATCTGACTTTATATCATATAAGCAAATGATTGATCATACATCAAAACAACATTCATACATGAACTACAACATAATTTGATGCATAAACAAAGTTAATTTCGGAAACAAGGAAGCATTTCTTTTATTGCAGTAAGCTATAAATAACATGGAGAGAAATCACCTAAGTCTTCTTCTTCCGACTCCAAGTGGAACCATCCTCTGAATTTGTCCTATCCCAACCTTCAACAATCTTCTTCCATAACCAACACCGTGATATCTCAAGCAGGAGGGAGAATAATCTATAATCAAGGAAACAAGGGTTTCCTGAAGCTTGGGGAAGTGCATGAGGCACAGGGATTCATCAGACTCAGTCAGGGATAATCTCAGTATAATAACTCTATCTCTTCTCCTCCTTTAGGCCTTCCCATAGAAGATTATTTATACTTCTCCCAATTAGTTTTTTAGTTGGGAAACTGTTGGGCCACAGGCAATAGGAGGTAATCAACAGGTAAAACCCGTGAACTCTTCCCATAATTAAGGAAATTTATTTTTTTTAAGTGTTTTAACACATATATGCGGGTTGGGTATTGACTAACCCATGTGTACACGCTTTTATCTCAGGGAAAAGTAGCGTGCAAGGAATAAAACATTGTTTTTAATATATTTGGACCAATTCTGGAAGGAGGGGTTGCCCTAGGCCATAAACCAAGCATCACAAATACCAAGGGTGATAAATGGTGCTATAACAGTGGGAACTTCTCATGGTCCGCTAAGTCCCATTCTTCAAGTTTCAGCAGCAGCACTCGTGCCAAGTGTGGACCGTCGAAAACAATTTCGTCTAGTAGTAGAGGGGTTTACAGGGGAGTCTTGCTCTCATCGATGTCCTTTGGTATCTTGGTCTTAGGCTTGCGCGGAGAGACATACTCCAACAACCGAATAATAGGGTCCACACCCTAGGCTTCAACCTCCTCGACTTCAACTCCCACACCCTCGTCATCCATCGAGATGTCTTCAATGTCTTCCTCCTCTGGTTCTACATTTATGGCCTTGCCTTTCTCTTGTGCGATGGGCTTTGGTGGGTTTCTCCTTGGCGGTGCACGCACTAGTATAGTAGGTTTCTTTCCCTTCTTATCTTTCATGGTTTCTTTGGTGGGGGTCGGCTTTGGTCTCGGCGTTCTCAATGATTTAGGGACTTCAGTGAGCACCTCGGCGACCTCTGGAGCAACTACTTCTGCCTCCATCTCAACTTCTGACAATGATTCTTCTCCTTTGGTATCTACAACTTCTGTGAGCACCGACATGATTTTTTGTATGAACTCTTGTGTCTCCTTGGGCAATGTCCCAAATACTTTACTAGCTATCAGAAGCTCGTAGTGCTCGTGATTCATGTGCACCTGAGAGCTCAACAACTCAATTCTCAAAATGCCAAGTGTTTTTCATTGGACAGCCACTTGTAATTTATAGGGCATTTTGAATTCAAATCTGGCCATTCCCCCCAAATTCGGTTCATTAATGCCGGATTGGCAGCAGATTTTCAAGGATCTGAGCCATAACTTTCATCTTAAATTTTGGCCACCCGCTCCATTTGGCCGCATTTCAACTGTCAAATCATGAACAATGACTTTAACGTCACTTTCCCACTGACCTGCGTGATTTCTCCCTGGGTAGCGCAACCCCCTTTGCATTGCCGTGAACCCTGTGACACTCCCTTGCTTCGTGCAATCCTCCAATCGCGTAGCTCCCCAACCCAGGCAGTGTATTTTATAGTCTTGTGCCTCCTTTCAGCTACCTGGAGCGCTAAGATTGTGCTACCTTCATCTAGTCACATGGCCGGACTGCCGGTGTATGGCTTCAAGCGACTGCCATTCACCTTCCCTGGGAAGGGATCTCCATTCAATTTGACCAGCTGTACCTCTCCTCCATCGGTAATCTCCTTAATGACATTGGGCCCTAACCAGTGCATTCTGAATTTCCATGGAAATTTATCAAACCTACTGTCATATAACAAAACTAGGACATTTACCTTAAAGGTGCGCAACTTAATATGTCAATCATGCAATGCCTTTTCGCACTGCCTTTGGACCTGTTAGTGAAATCCAGCTAGAAATCTCTCCTCCTCAATTTCATCCAGTTGTGCGAGCCTTTCCTCCAGGGCTCCGCGAACCGTCATACCTGTGAGCACTGCTATGCGCAGACTAGGCACAGTATATTCCATATGCATTACCACTTCAACACCATAGACAAGCCTAAAGGGGGTTTGTCGAGTCAATTTCTTGCATGTCGTTCAATAAGCCCATAGTATTGCAGGTATGCGTAGGTCCCAATCAATTCGCTTAGCATTGCAAACCTTGGTCAACACGTTCTCTAGCACTTTATTGAATGCTTCCACCGTCCCATTAGCCTACGGGTGATAAGGTTTTCTCTTCTGGTGATATACCTAAAATTCCTCCATTAGTGCGCTAATCGTCTCATTCATAAAGTGCGTACCGCGATCACTCATCAAGATCTTTGGACAACCAAATTGCGTTAGTACATGTTCAAAGAGGAACTTCGCAGCAGTTGCGCATGTGCAATCCTTCACAGGTTGTGCCTCCGCCTAACAAGTCAAATAATCTGTCGCAGTAATAATGTACCTTGCTCCCATCTTTTCTTGGGGCTGAATGGGTCCCACAAATTCTATTTCCCACTTCTCTAAAGGTTGTAACATCATCTGTGGATTCAGAGGCATCTCATCCCTCCGTGATGGCATGCTAGTCCTTTGACATACATCGCACACCTTGCAATATGCTTTTGAGTTCTAATGGAGGGTTAGCCACCACAACCCTACGTGTAGAATCTTCTGTGTGGTCGCTCTCCCTGCATAATGTCCTCCCGCGGTGCCCCCATAAGCGTCCACAAGGATGATTCTCCTCTCAAACTTGGCTACATATCGTCGCAATATCTCATCAAACCCCATTTTGTATAGATGCCCAGCAAAGACAGAGAAATCTGCCACGCGCACCACTAATTCCTTCTTCTGCTGGACAGTGTATCCCTCTAGGGCAGTCCCTATCGTTAGGAAGTGTATTATATCTTCAAAATGCCCATCCGCGACGTGCATTGCAAATAGTTGTGCGCCAGGCAATCCTTCCTCCAAATTAGTGGGCTCTTCCCCTATTTCGATGCGCGACAAATGGTCTAGTCCCGCGTTCAGTCATCCAGGCTTCACAATAACTTCAAAATCATACCCCTGGAACAATAACAACCATCTGTAGATTCTCCCCCCCAACACAAGGTTATTGACCAGGCATTTCTGTGCGGAGTGATCTGTATACACCTTAAAATGGCCACCCAACAAGTAGTGCCTAAACTTCTAGAGCACGTACACCATGGCTAACCCTTCACGCTCGTTGGTGGAATTGTTTTTCTCTGCCTTGGATAACCTTCAGCTTGCGAACGCGATAGGATGATTTGGATTCTCAACCTACAATCCTTCAACCTCGTGGTGACCTTCTGTTTCAAGGATGTTAATCTTTTGCAAATCCTCTTCCTCTTCTTCAACAGTTACATTATAACATTCTAATGTGTGGCTCAGCTGAGTATCCCATTCAGGATGAATCATGTCTAAAGGATCCTGCAGTATCCTAAAGATTTTTTCTTTCACCTCTTGTAGTGCTTCATCAATACTGTCAAACCCATCTTCAAAACTAAATGTCATTATGAATCCTTCGCACAGAATATCCCATTCACCTGTCCCATGACGGAGCTTTGTTTCTACATACCAGTTCATTGGGACAATATCCAGGGTATGATAGAACAAGTGCACCCATTCAGGTTGGGGCTTCTCTCCATAAGCCTAAGCCCATTTGGCCAAGTGCACACGCAGATCATCCTGCCCATCATACTTGTTTGTCATTCACACCTTCGGCTTCCCAAAGTTGTCCTCTTCATTCTCCTACATTTGCACCAATCATCAAAGCTTCCCTTGGGCATACCCCACCATCTTGCGGGCGTAGCACATAATGCCCAGTCCAACGCCTGGAAGCATTGCTTTTCTGGTACCTCCCTCTCAAATGCATCCAGAAAAATATCTACATCATTCAGGCCATCATAAGTAGGTAGATTTCTTACTTCTGACGACACACAATGCAACGAATGGGTCATCATGTTACAACTTAGCGTGGTTACTTCGTGGAACCGATTCTGCTAGCGCTCTAATTCTTCATCAGAGTCTGAGGTGCAGGAACTTTCGCGATCCCATGTAATTTTTCCATCCACCGTGGGATTCACCCAATCTTGGTCTCGCGTTGTTATCTTATAGATACAGTCCAGATCGTCATCGCTCTCATAATCGCGGACTGGTTCAGTATAGCGTGATCCTTTAGCAGGATCTAGGGGTACTATTACGCGGAGCGATTTCTTCTCAAATATCATCTTTCGCTTCTTTAGGTTGATTATCCTGTTCATATCGGTAGCCCAATCAATTCCTAGGAGCGCAGGATAGGGGTTGTTGTCATCCACAATTTCTATCACTTCAAAATCAGCCAACGTGCTCGCACCTTCAATATCTACAGTCACCCCCTACAACTGCCCCATGGGGATGATCTTCTGTTGATTTGCCATCCTTAGCTAAATCGGAGACCACTGCAGTGCGGGTCTTCCCATCCATTTCCAAGTCTGTTTTGGTAGGACGTTCGCATCTAACCCCAAGTCCAAGATAACCTGATCCATCTCATACTCTCCTATCTATGTGGTCTGTCTCATCTCCCGTTCTGTCCTTGTTTTATTCTTACCAAGCTTTCCTACTACACATGGCTCAGCAGGAGTGTTTTCGGTGCATCTATTTATGAGCTCCTATAGCCCCTTCATAGCCTTGCTATCGCGCAGTAGCTTCATGCAGGTATCCAAGAAAGTTGTAAGAATAGCAGGGTCCATCTCCTGATCAGGGTTATCTTTGCTTCCTGAGGTGGAGGCCTTAGCGAAGCTCTTCTTCTCTTCCATGAATGTTTCTTGTGCGTGCTCCAAATCGAACTCGGACTCCTTCACCGGAGCTTTGCGCACCCATGTACTGTCTTCGGGTTGTTTCCCCTTGTCATCTCCTATTGTGACTCCACTTTACAGCACTATATTAACATTTGGATCCTCTTCACGCAGCTCACACCTCATCATCTGCAGGTTATGAGTCGTCGAAGGTGGTAGCACCCCTTTGTCATGTATCCTTGCTATCAGTGTAGGGCAATCTTTTGCTTCATGATCAAACAAAGTGCAATACTTGCATGACGGACATGTTGGGTTAGTACAATCGCGGGCATAGTGTCCTGGTCCTCTGCAATTGTAGCAAATCAACTATCCCCGACCTCTACCAGGTCCTTCTCCACCTCGACCTCGTCCGCACCCTTGAAAACTTGTTTGCACCATCCCCGCGCTCTGGTCAGGGGGGCACGTTTCTTCCTGTACCCTATAGGCGAGTGTTCTATCCATCATCAACTCATAGCTTCTGCAGTTGCACTCATCATGCCCTACTGATCTACAGAAGTTGCAGAACAGTTGTTGCGGTGTTTGTACAAGCTTCTGCAGCAAATGGCAGTTATCCGTGGCATGTTTTCCTGCTACCTAACATATAGCGCACCACAATGCAGGCCCCGTGCTTGGTCCTGCCTGAGCTTCCGACCTTAAAGGCATCGGCCTTCCTCCTACTAGGTAGTTCGCAAAGACCGGGCAATGGTCTTTGTCATGCCCCTGACCCTTGCATTTCAAACACCATACCTCTTCATGCACTTCTGGCCGAACTGTTTTGTCCTGCTTCAAGCTTTTCATTTCAAGGAAAATATTTTTTTATTGCACATGGATCTGCTGAACCCCCAAATTTGGATCTTGCATCGATGTTTCACGCAGCCTCATTGCGATCTCCAAGGCCTCTGCCTGAGTCGTTATCTTTTGTTGTGACATCGCAACCCTTAGGTGTGGCAGGAGCGAAGCCACAAACCACTCATGATGTTGTCCATCTGTTAGGTTCATGTTAGCTTCACAGATTGTACACTTCAACCTATGATCGAGTTCCAAGGTGTCTCGCCTAGTTTCATCATGATTTCTTTGAATCCTACAATCGACTGTGCTTCAGATTTAAGCCTACTGAATTCTCTATTCAGTGTTTTATGGATGTTTGCTATTCCAGCATTAAGGTTATCATTAGTGTACTTGATATACCAGGTTAGTGCACAATCCTGCAGAGCACTAACCAATTTTGCCTTCTTCATGTTGTCATCTGTAATGCCCTGAGCTTCCCATGCAACTTTTACAACGAACCAGAATTGGTTTGGGTCCTCATTCCCCAAGCCTTTGAACAAAGGCAGCTTCATTGAATTTGCCATACTAAACTGCAGTGGAGGTGGAGGTGGTATGGGTGAAGTCGCAGGTGATGGTGGTGAAGTTGGAGGTGGTGTGGGTGGAGGTGGTATTCGCAGGAATCCTTGCCTTATTAACTGAATAACACTTCGCAGAGAAACCTGTGCTATCCCTTCTTCGTCACCTCGTGGAGGTGAAATCAACGGACTATATTCAGGACCCTTTTTTCCTTCGTTTCTGTAAGTTTTTCTACTTCGCGTAGCTCCGAACATCAAGGTAGCTGCATAACCCATTTTTCGCACAATAGCATTTTAATCCAGGTATTCAAATATTTCAAGTACTTACCTCACGGTCCTTTGAAAAAGCATTGCTCCACCTCGTTGTAGCTGAATGAGGTGTCAACCGCGAATTCAGTTACAAATCCTCCTATGACGCGATCGAGCCAAAGATCGACATCGCGGGTGATCTTATCCTTCGGTGCTTCCAACCTTCGCACTAGCTCCGGGGTCCACACAATAGGACCGTCAAGTTTCCACCTTCCTTAGCTATCTGCTAGCTTCGCAATCCACTCATATTTCTCAATCAGAAAGGAGCATAAAAATATCTCGTGGTTCTCTGTATACAGGTACCTGTCCAGCCACTGTTCCTTTGTCAGTCAAGGGTTTCTATTCTCCTGTGTCACGAATTCGTGGATCTTCCTATCCAACCAGTCTCCAGTCTCTTTCTTAGTCGCATTCTAGTGATACGACATCACACATCTGTTATGCAAATTCCATTCCTGGCAATGGAACCATTTTTTGGCTTGAGGGGGCCTAACCCAGGTTCAGCATTAATTAGCCAAACAAATCCCTACACACTTGCCCTTTCGGCATTAGCCCGCGGAGCGCGGACCGAAGTTTCACCTGAAGCAATATGGAGGGATGCCGGAACCAAGTTTCCACACCCTGAGATGGTCGTGATGTCAGTTTATTCCCTTTATTCCTGCCTTCGCGTAGGTTACTTCGCCCTAGGGATTGCCCGACGAGCCTTTTATTCCACCCTTCAATACCTCCGTAAAAGTGTATGATTGACCTTCGCGCAGCCCTAACCTGTGGCTTAGGTAATTTCACGTTGCTATGGCAGCATACCGTGCAGATTCCTAAACTAGTCTAAGTGTCTTACTTATCTCATTAGATAATCACAGTTAGTACCGCGTAAACAGATATCCTTAATTGTGTTCAGTTATCCAATGTAATTGCATTCATTCGCGCATCATATAAGCATTAAAAAGGGAATTCATACATAAAATGACAAGATGCATTAATCGGAAACAAAGACACAAAATTGCAAAATACTCTTCTTTATTGATATTTCCAAGTAATTACAGACTCTATCCGCCCTGCACACACAACTGCAGGGGTCCGCGCACTCAGCTGCTGACTTCCTCCCTAGGCCTCTGTGCACTCAACTGTAGAGCCTCTACCTACGCTATGACCCGAAACTTAGACTTCGTACTTCAGAGCTATGACTCTCTTATCTTGTTTTTCTCTTAAAACTACTTAGAGCTTGGCTCTTTTTATACAATCTCATGGTCTGCGAACCATGGGTAGATTTCTTACAGCCGACTTTACTTTACAAAACTAAGGGCGGACAATCCTTTATGACTCATGACACCTTCACACTTTGTGACCACAAAATGTGGAGTCTTTACAAGTTTCTTACAAAATTTGACCAAAACATGGGATTTTAGCCCCAAAAATGTCCTTGGGGGATCCTATTCCCAATGCACACTGTGAAAACATCCCCTATTCCAACCGTTTTCATAATCACTCTCAAAATAAAGCACTGGGAGAGGTTATCAACAAATAGGTTTCCATCTTCACTCATACATTTCCTCATTATATATACTCAGTCTAGTGTATAAGTGCTCTTTTATTTTGATATTTGTGGCCATTATTATGAAGCAAAAAAAAAAAAACTCAAAATATTGTTGTCACCTCCACTCAACTACAAATATTTCCCTTGCATTATGTAAAATACATCTGTTGCATATTATGCTTTATATATATTAGCCATTCTTCAATTTATGTCGTAAATAATGAGGACTGATTACTTTTTGCTTTTGCACATTGTTTAACGATGTTTGGCCAATAATTCTTGTGGGAATAAAAATGTTTCATTCCTCCTACCATATTCATTATATTAAGATACATGTTATCATTGTGACTTGTCTTAGTCACATGCATGGACAGTTCCCTTCCCCATGTTATATACTTTCACTTGTGTGTGTACGCAAAACACTCCAACATGTATGTGAAACATGATTTTAAACAATCTTTGTTTTGTTGATTATATATGCTTAGAAAATTGATGGGTGCATGACAAATTGTCTTGATTACAGTACAATTTGAGTTTCTTTAGTATATGTCCATGTGGTAATAAAAGAGGGTAGAACAAAAGAACCAATATGTCATGGAGGGAAAATAGGAATAAAAGGATCATATTTTCTATTCACTTTAATGTGATCTCTGAAGAGTTCAACCAGTTGACCCAAATTGGTCACTTATACCTTGGAGGACCTCCTCCCCCTCCTACTACCCACATGTTTCACAGAACATGACTCTTCCTCATTTGAGTAAAATGGAAAATCCAAAACCACATCTATCTCAACAGAAACCAATTTAGAATGATGCTTGGAAGACCAACCATGTCAATCTTGCATCTGGATTTACACATTGGCCTACTATTCCTCATCATTTAGTCAACCCTGCCATCATTCCTTGTTAGATAGCCTTTGCTTTATCTCAGGGCACTTATTTTCATGCTCAACAGACCCTTGATTCCCCAACATACTTAGCATTGAGAAAATTCATAGGTTTGTTATGCCTATACAATCTCCCTTTAAAGTTAAGTCATCTCATACATATTCTAATATTCCTATGGTTGGAGGAGGGGGTAGGAGAGAAATCTCCTTTCAATACATGCACCCGGAGGTACAAGGAGGAAGAAAAAAGGAGGAGAAGAGAGCATCCTACATCGTTGGCCATAAAATGCCTCTTGAGATGACTTGAGTTATTTCTTTAATGTCATGCATTTTTAGTTTATTTGACTTAGACTTATTTCATATTAGGATATTGTCATGTTGTTGGGACAACACTTTATTTTTTTACTATGGTACATATTTTGATGATATTATGGCCAATGGGAGACAAAAGGTGGTTCCACATGCTCATTTATACATGTTTATGGGTATTGGCTTTATCATACATGTGATTTTTTATGGTGATGTTATTCAGTCGATCATGCCATATTTATTTATATTTTGGCACATGGGAGTTACAAGGTTAATGGAAATATTCATTAGAGGAAATTTCACCCTAAAACTGTCTATGAAATTTCATGTAATTTCCATGTCATAATATGTAAACCAATCAAAATATTTTAAATTTAAAAAGAGGTATATGTAAATATCTTGGAGGGAAAATAAGAAAACAATTTTTTAATTGTATTTCTGGCTTATCTCCTTATAGGTTTACTCAAATTTCAAGTGTAGACACTCATTAGATGTGAAATTAAATTCCACATCTAATGAGTACCCATTATGCATCCTTCTGAGAAGACCCACATTGATAAAAATTGAATATACATTAAAAATGCATGTTCAACACATTTTTTTTAAATTTATCTTCATATTTTTTTAACAATGTGAGTCTTCTTAGAAATATGCATAATGGGTACTCATTGGATTTGGAATTTAATTCCCCATCCAATGAGTGTCTACACTTAAAATTTGAGTAAACCTATAAGGAGATAAGCCAAATATAATTAAAATAATAAATAATAAAAAATCAGGTTTCTTCTTTTCCCTTCAAAATTCATCTCTTATTTTTTCTACATGGGGTAGCTCAAGTGGCGATGGCCGTGGAATGAAGTTTCATCGAACCGGAGATGTTGGGTTCGAATCTTGTACTACCCTCCCCCATAGTGGGGTGAATAATGGACATGTAAACTCGAAAATCGGAGTGTCCTACCAAGCTTACAAAAAAGAGAAAAAAAAATCATCTCTTATTTTATTATTTTAACTATTATTTTATTATTTTTCCTTGGGAGGTCACTTTTAGGCTGAAATTTCCTCTAATGTTATGGACATAGTCGGGGACTCCACCAACTAATATAAAATAAATTAATTAAAAAGATCTCTTCAAAATGCCTTCCCCTGAATTAAAAAGAAAATAAGTTTAGCATAACACAAACATTAGTTATGAGACAATTTGGCCCTCTAACTACCCAAGGGGAGTATAAAACTAAACAAAAGGCGCATAAGGGAAAAATGAAAAATACTAGTGAGGAGAGGTATGCACAAGCTTTGAAAGTTGTCATTTTTCCTCTGATTAATTTATTCTAGAGTACTAAAGCTTACCTATTTTGGTGACCGCATAAATCCTTCAAGTAGTGACAAGGAGAAAGCGAGCTCATCTAATTTCTAGTTCTTTTATTAGAAGGCCTGATATTCATTATATTAGTGCTAACCAGTGCATTTTTTGCAAAAAAAATTGCTAACTCAATTTTATCGAAAGAGTCCAAGTTTCCCAACATTTTGTCTCGCTTATTATTTGGCATTCTAAGTGTATATGTATGAGTTTTGTTGCGTCTTAGACATGTCAAATTTGATTTATGGTCCTGATTCTCGTAGGAATCAATCAAAACCGTATGTTCTAATCATAATTTTTGTCAATAAAATTATCAGATGACAACTGATATTTTTCTAGAATATTTCTCCAATAATTTTACTTTATATTCTCAAATTTTTAGATCTGATTTAATGATATTATAGATTGAAATTGTCAGTCAATACATATCATATTTTATAACATACCTGTGTGGTCTTATGGCTAACAAGGTATGATCTTGAAGTCTGCCTGCAAATTTATTCATCAGTTTGTTGTCAATTTGTTTAAATTTCAATTTATTTACTTTCAACAAAGTATATGGGTGCTAATATGGTCTCTTTTTTGTTTATTGCATTACTATAAATAGTTTTCCTTTATTTTATTGTACAAATCTGTTGTAAATCATTGTAATTTTATTCTAGGCATTAAACAGCAGGCGTAGTCCCATTATCTCACCATCCTAGTGAGATTCGAGGGAGTTGACAACGAAGCATAATAAATCTCGCTTGTCAACATGTCTTTGGATACCATATTGGGAACTCGATTAATTGATCCTTGGTTTTATAAATCTCCCTTCCTACATGACCATACAATCTAAAAATCAACCTAATCTTCCTAATAATTTAAACAACCAAAGGAGTATTGCTTACTCATTACTTAATTTCATACTTGATAATTCTAACTATCTTGTTAAATTGGAACAAGCTTGGGTTGCTATAGCTCGATATGTCGAATTGAAAGAAAGAAGAGAATCCCTTGAGAGGAATCCCAAAGATCGTGTTAATCGAAGGTAGTTGGCTTATGACCAGTGAACCTTGTTCCTCCATAAGAATATGTGGATTGATCCCAAAATACAAACCATTAGACAAGGTTCCAAGGAGAAAGCAATCCTTGTTGATCAAGATCATCTTTAATTTTATCAAATATATTGTCTGTTCTTTTAGGATAACCTCTCCATTTCAAAGACCCATGTAAGGAATCTAGTCTTCTTCTCAATCTACTCCCACATCCTTGCATTATTCATTGACTACATCACCTTCCATCCAAATTGGTAGTCTTTATTCATCTTTTAATCAATTTAAATCTACCACAAATCTTGCCAAGGTAATAAAAAATTACAATTTATTCCAATTTGAAGAAGACGTAAATGTCACTCCTTGGCATGTAACCTCCCCATTGAATTTAACGTTGGCTAATACTCCATTACCAAAATTTAAATATCACATGTCGAAGTTCTTAGCCAATGGAACCATCATGACTAATGAACATCTAACTGCTTCTTCTAATGCATGTCACAATATTGGCGCCAACGATAAGAACACCTGCATGCGGCTATTTGTGAACTCCTTGGAAGGAAAAGTAGCAGCTTATTTATTTGAAATTCCGCCCAAATCCTTCTCTACCTGGACGAAGCTATGTTACTAGTTTAAGTCTAATTGTGTCTAACCCCAAAGCCCTATTGATCTCCTTCGAGAATACAACAATGTTACATTTACCAAAGGGGAAACAATTAAATCATTTAATCTTTGTTTCAACAAAATGTATTTAATCAAATTCTAGAGACCATAAGGCCATAAAATTAAACATCCATGATGCACTACTAAAGTAATTTTCCTTCCACTTATCATCACAGGTTAGAGGATAAAAATGCTCACAACCTAGGCCCCCTTTACAAATACGTTTGGAATACAAAGAGAAATTACGTCTCAGTGGTCTTCCACTTGATGATAGTAAATCAATTCAACATATCATCTATTCTTCAACCCATGCAAGACATGAATAATCAATTGATATCTTTTGAGAAGGTGGTCACGACACAACCGTATGTTGAAATGTCTACTTTGGCTCCCATTGGAAGCCCTTCCCAGACATATCATCTAAAAACCCTTCTTTCCCGACCATGGTGTAACTTATGTGAATAATACCATGAGGAAAATACCTATTAGGTTAAAAATAATTTTCAAGAAAGAATTGTTGGCAAAAGCACTAACCCTACAGTTGCAATGTGGATTAGGTAGATAGCAATGAAGTCATGATGGCTTAAACAAGAAGCTCTTTCAAAGCTTGAAATGCCAATAACTAGCCCCTCAAGGAGGCAAATAGCCAAAGAACCCTAGATGCCACTTCCTCACATCTATATGTAAATTCTTCCACTCCTTCCTCTTTGATTATTTCTCGATTCAAAATGATCACTGCCTTCTCATGTTAGCTTCCTAGTTTATTTGTATGGACAAGTTGTTATCCTCATACTTTTCAGAAAAAGGAATCACAAAGTACATTTCTATGACAACTTTCGCACTTTGAGTCAGACAAGCATAAAGAGAAATTTCCCCTTTACACAGAAAAAGGATGAAACAACTATTTTTTTAATATTTCCTATACATATTGTTTTCCTTCTTTGAATTTTCTATTACTATTGTTTTTAATTTTTTGTTACATTGTTTGGTTCCTTTGTTTCTTTTACTTTTTCATTTTCCTTTACTCTGTCTACTAGTTGTTGTTGAGTACAATTCATTTTCCCCTTGAATCTAGGCCATTTCTGATAAGAATATCCAAAGTTTTTAATAATGTAAATTTTGCACTAATAATTTTTCATCGGCTAAATCTATTAAAGAACAAAAAACAATAGTGGCTATCTATTGGTTCACAAGAAGATGATGCTACTAAACTCGACATTTCCTCATCAATATTTCTACATAAAAAAAATGATAGACAATGTTCTATCCCATTTTCTTGTTGTTGAGGTATTGTCTGTTATGCTCTTGACCTGCGAGAAGATGCCAGAATACCAAATATACGAAGAAATACAACCCAGAACACATAACAAAATGAGAAATAACAGCATGTATTTTATTATTCAGATATGAAAGCAATGTTCACTTGCCTCTTCGAGGGGGCAACCTCCAATAGAGCTGGGCTCGATTACAAAATAAGACACCATGCCTCTCAATGGGGAGTCTCTATCCTTTATATAGGATTCATACATGCAATACCATGGATCAGTACCATGGTTCTCTGAATACCATCTATCTAATACCATGGCCCATTTGCAACTAACTGTGGTCCCTTTCTTTAAATGCGGGTCAACCACTTACAATTATTAATATGGGCTTTATTGACTCTTTAACTAACTATAACTATGACTCGAACCTATTACATGCCCTCCCCCATAAAAACAACCTTGTCCTCAAGGCTCAAGCTGTGGAAACTATTGAATAATAGTGGTTGGTTCCCACGTCGCATCTTCTAGAGAGGTGTCTTTCCACTGGACGAAGACTTCCTAGTTCGTGCGGCCACGCAGATGTCATTCTCGCTTGTCAAGGCCCTGTTCAGGTTGGAGCCAGATTGAACCTTGTTCATCCAATTTAGGTAGACTGGTTTGAATTCTGCAATTGTTCCCCACCACTTTCTTGAGGCATGATACATGGAAAATGGGATGGATTTTTGCAGTGGGCGGCAAGGCTGGCTTGTAGGCTACTTCTCCAATGTGCTGAAGTATTTGATACGGTCCTTAGAATTCTGGAGATAATTTCTGACGACCCTTGTCTTTGAGTGATGTTTGCTTCTATGCTTGCAACCACAAGAATACCTTATCCCTTTCTTGAAATGTTTGCTCTCAACGATGTTGGTCTACCTATTTCTTCATGCGATTCTGAGCTTGATAGAGATTATCTTTAAGACGAGCTAGCATGGTTGCACGGTTCTGTAGGAGTTGATCCACTTCTTGCACCTTAGAGCATCCCGAGATATAAGAAGTAGGTGAAGGGGGGAGTTGACCATAAACTACTTCATATGGAGTCATCTTGGTGGCGACATGATAGTTAGTATTATACCACCATTCAGCTAAAGGTAACCACTGTACCCATTGATGTTGCTTATCTGAAGTGAAGCACATGAGGTAGGTATCCAGACATTCATTGACGACTTCAGTTTGACCATCAGTTTGGGGATGATAGGAAGTACTTAGTTGTAGTTGGGTGCCTTGTAGCTTGAAAAGTTCCTGCCAAAAGTTACTGGTGAAGATCGGGTCACGATCATACACAATGGAAGTGGGCGTGCCATGCAATTTGAAGATCTGGTCCATAAAAGATGGAGCCACCAAAGTGGGTGTAAAAGGGTGGGGTAGGGTGCAAAAATGAGCATACTTAGAAAGTCTATCCACAACCACCATGATGACTGACTTGTTGCCTGACTTTGGAAGACCAGTAATGAAATCCATAGAAACATCCGTCTAGATTGAGGCAGGGATGGGAAATGGTTGTAAAGTGCCTCGGGACTTGACTGTTTCTCCTTTATGGCACTGACACACATCACATTCATCTACAAAAGTAAGAATTCCATTTTCTTATCTGTCCAAAAGAAGGAACGACGAGTGTAACGTAAGTCTTCTGAAAGCCTACATGGTCTGTCATGGGAGATGAGTGCAATTCGGCCAAAATGTGCATTTTGAGGGTGGATGTTGGTGATATCACTACTCTATCCTTGTAGTGAAGAATCTCATCCTTCCAAGAGTAGCCCGCTGTGGAATTAGGATTTGCTTGCAAGTTATTAATGAGTTGGGAGAGTGAAGGATGTGAAAACCATTCCTTGTGAGCTTCTTCAATCCAATCTGGAATAGGAAGAGAGATTGCTAGCAGGGTGTTGTCCTCCTAAAATTTGCGTGATAAAGCATCTGCTACGACATTTTCGCGCCCTTTATTGTAAATTATCTCATAATCATATCCCATCATTTTGGCTAGCCATTTATTTTGCTGTGGTGATGATATCCGTTGCTCCAAAAAATATTTAAAGCTTTGATGGTCTGAGCATATTTGGAAATGCCGCCCCAATAAGTATGGTCGCCAAGTATCCACTGCATGTAAGATGGCCATCATCTCCTTCTCATAGGTAGATTGTCCCAGATGTTTCCCACTTAGTTGTTGGCTGGTGAAGGCCAAGGATCGACCTTCCTGCATTAAGACAACCCCAATACCTATACCTGAAGCATCACATTCAATCACAAAAGATTTGGTGAAGTCGGGTAGTGCCAATATGGGAGTGGAACACATGGTTTGTTTGAGAGCTATAAACACTTGTTGTGCTTCATCAGTCTAGAGGAATGAATTTTTCTTGAGAAGATGAGTGAGGGTCTAGCAATGTGACCATAATTGCGGAAAAAATTTGTGATAGTAGCCAGTGAGACCCAAGAATCCTCTCAAACTCTTCAAGGTCTTTGGTTGGGGCCAATCTTGCATTGCCTGGATCTTTTTGGGATCCACCCTAACACCTTCACGCCCCACAATTTGGCCTAAATACTCGACTTCTTCCATGCCAAAAGAGCACTTGGACAATTTGAAAAATAATTTATGCTTCCAAAGCAGTTGCAAGAGCAGGTCTACATGATGAAGATGTTTTTCCCAAGTGAAGTTGTAGATGAGAATGTCATTAAAGAAAACAAGGACAAATTTTCTGAGATATGGTTTGAGCAGGTGATTCATGAGGCTCTGAAAATTGGATGGGGCATTACATAGACCAAATGGCATGACCAGGAATTCATAATGGACTTCATGAGTTCAGAAAGCAGTCTTCGGAATGTCTACTTCTTTCATGCGTATTTGGTGATAGCCTGAGCGAAGATCTAGCTTAGTAAAGAATTGAGCCCCATTTAGTTCATCCATCAAATCATCAACAACCGCGATGGGGAATTTACCTTTGACCGTAAGCTTGTTGAGGGCCCTGAAGTCTAGACACATGCGCCATTTCCCATATTTCTTGAGCACCATGACCACCGATGATGAATAAGGATTGATGTTAGGATGAATGACACCGGCTTCCAGGAGTTCCTTGATGATTTTTTCAGTTTTATTCTTTTGGGCGAAAGGGTATCTATATGGATGCACATTCGGTGGTTGTGACCCTGGGACCAAAGTAATGCTATGATCATGTTCCCCTCTAGAGGGTGGAAGCTCATGAGGTTTGTCAAAGACCTGCAGGTGGTTTTTTAAGACCTGTTGCATCTCAGGATGAATATGAAGAGTAGTGGGCTCGATGGCTTGGATGGAATTAAATTGGGCGATAACTCCATGATGGCCCTTTTCTAACAAATTTTCCATTAGATGTGAGATGATGATAGAAGGAGTACCTGCCTTGAGTCCACGGAGGGTATGCATGTGGTCCTTCTGCTTAAAGCTCATATATAACTCCTAGAAATCCATTGTGATTGGGCCTAGTGTGCGGAGCCATTCAACACCCAAGACAATGTCACAAGTTACAACCACCCATGTTGATGGAAAACATGTGGGTCTTTAGGTGGTAATCTCCCATCTGAAGTTTGATATTTTCACAGCAGCATTCACATTTCATTGTCCCCCCATCAGCAATCTGGACCTGGAAATTAGAGACTACTCTGACAAAACAATGCACCGCTTCTGCGACTCTTTGATGGATAAAGTTATGCGTGCTGCCACTATCAACCAATACTACTACAGGGCGATGTTTAATAAAACTTCTGATTTTGAGAGTATGGGGAGAAGAAATGTCCACCAAATCATGGAGCAATATGACTGGTTCTTATAGTGTAGCTGGGAGCTCATTGTCCTGCTGGTTGTCCTCATATTCCTCCTCTGGTCCCTCAAAGGGTGCGGCTTCCTCAGATGAATTGTGATTAGTGGCATTATTTTGAAATAATTTGGGTTCCTTGCATTTATGCCCTGGGGAGTATTTGTCATCATAGTAGTAACACAATCCTTGATTTCTTCTTTCAGCCATATCTGTGAGGGACACCTTTTGAACCTTAAGTGTTTGGGTAGTGCCCTGAGCCTAGGTGGGGTGTCCCTTGGCTATGAAATTTGGACGAGGCAACTGGGCCATTAAAGCACATTCCACTTTGATATCCTTGTGCAAGCTTCCATCCATGTGGCTGGGTGGTGCATCCGGACGTGGGCTTGGATGGATTCTTTGAGACCACTTATAAAACATTCCAAGTAGAATTCATCTCCCAGACCCACTGTGCAAAAGGCCAATTTCTCAAAGGCTATAATATAGTCGTTTACTGTGCCTGTTTGTCTGAGCTTAGTAAGATGACCCAAAAAATTAGATTCACGGTCAAAGCAGTCACAAATGGATTTTGCGAACACCTGCCAAGTAATTGTCCCTAGATAGCATTTATAATGCCACTGCCGCCATTGCCATCTTTCTTCGTCCAAGTAAAGGCCTCCCACACGTAGTTTAGTTTCATCATCTATGATGTGATTCAAAGTGAAATATTGTTCCATTTGTGCTACCCATATTGCCGAATTAGAGCCATCAAATTTGTACATGTCCAGCTTGGGAGGTCGAGGGTGGAATGTTGGTGATTTCCATGGAAGTGAAGATGATGGCTAGATTCTCCTTCAAGGTCTTCATTAAAACCATTTGCCTCCGAGTGTAACACCGACTTGCCCTTTGTGACTGTGTCTATTAATGTCTTCATCTGATCCATTATCAAATCCAAACTTTTTTCAATGGTGTCGATCTTCTCATTGGCCATGGCCTGAGCTCTGGTTTCTACCATAGATAGATCCGGGTCACTTGTCTTAACTTTTAAAAAATTTGGTACCACTCGAAAATTGAAGCTAACAAGTGAATGGTACCACCGCGCTCAACTCGTCGTCCTGATTCTTATGGAAAAAGTCTCTTATAAGTGTCTCTTACTCCGAAAGGATTTTTACTCCTCGCTTATCAATACTGCAGTAGTCAATTTCCAGAAAATTTAATCTTGTCCAATGTCCTGCGAGAATTTCCCCAGGATATAGGAGCCACAAGCCTCCCTGCACAAATGGTTAGATCTGTTTGCGAAACCCTCAACTGTTGAATGTGAAGTGGAATGCGGCAGCGACAAAACCCCAGCTGCTAGATCTGAATGGTATTGTGGTGGTAGACCCTGAACTGGTTGACCTGATTGTTGCGACGGCGACAGAACCCAACCTGCTAGATCTGATCTGGAAAAGAAGATGATGGGCGATCTTCAGAGAGACGAGGGAACTATGGTCTCAAGGAGTGTTAGGTGCTACAAATCGCAATATACATAAGGGTCCAACAGTAGTACTCAACCCAATCTTTCAGGGCACTAACTAAGGAGGATCAACCATACCCTTAGCCACACTACTCGACTACCCTATTGTATGCGCGAGTAATCTCCCCGAGTGTTGTTCTTGGTGTACTATAGCAGCAAGACGGCTGACGGTTTATCTATGGCGAGGTTTCAGGTGAGCCTAGGGGGCTTCCGATATACCTAGAGGGTACGTGGAAGATAGTCTGTGCACGGTTTTGTCTAATGCGCTACTACTCGAAGGGGTACCCACAGGGGTTACAAGGGAGTCCAACAAGAGTGACCACCTCTTGTATTTCCTGCGTGTATGCCTCCCCAAATCCGCAGGTTTATGCGCTCAATGATAGATCTTGTGGTTTAAAGACACTGGAACATGTCTTTAGCCAAAAAAAAATCTGGTAAAAATGGAGATACCACCGGCCCTGGAAAGCGCTCTAATACCACTTATTATGATCTTGACTTGCAAGAAGATCCCCGAATACCAAATATACGAAGACATACAACCCAGAACACAGAAAAAAAATGAGAAATAACAGCATGTATTTTATTATTCAGATATGAAAGTAATCTTCACTTGCCTCTTCGAGGGGGAAACCTCCAATAGAGTTGGGCTCGATTACAAAATAAGACACCATGCCTCTCAATGGGGAGTCCCTATCCTTTATATAGGATTCATACATGCAATACCATGGGTCAATACCATGGTTCTCTTAATACCATGGCCCGTTTGCAACTAATTATGGTTCCTTTCTTTAAATGCGGGTCAACCACTTACAATTATTAATATGGGCTTTATTGACTCTTTAACTAACTATAACTATGACTTGACCCTATTACATAAATAAGGGGGTGAGGGTTGGACCCTAACATTGTCATTGATGGAAAAGGGTCAATTCATGAATGCTATGGAATGGTTTGTAACGTAATCATGGTCAAAGCAAGGATTACATAGTTATATATCTTGTTCATTCTTCTATGCACCTTGGACAAAGATACTGATACTTCCTACATGAGTGTGGTATCTATGGCACTTCCCTAAGTTGGTTAAGAAAACTATATGCACAATTTCAACCCCTGGAACAGACCTCTTTGTGCTACAAACCTCAGCCTGTACCTCAACTCTATGGATAGTTTGATCTCAGCCTATGAATGATATTTCGGGCTTGTAATGAAAACCTAAGGTAAAATACAAACTGAGATTTTTGGCCCTAAGGTAGATCTATTTTTGGCCCTATGGAAGGATAGTTCAAACCCATGGAAAGATTGAATTTTCCCCCCTTTAAGAGAAAACTTGTTTGAGTAGATTTTTGAAACTATAGAATATTATGGATTTAGTTCTTGAGCAAAATTTGAAGACCCTTTTAGAGCTATTTTTGGAGATAAGTTGAGACCATTGTTGATGACATTTGTAAGCCATGTTGATTTGAAGCATTTTGCAGATATTGGAGTGATCCTTAAAGCTGCAGATCTATACTCAGTTTTGGAGCAACCTTCATTGTATCCTTTGAACAAAGTGGAAGACTTTGAAGCTATCATTGGAGCAGCCTCATTGAAGAGATTTTTGTGTTTACTTGAAGATTATGTTAAGGAAGTCTTGTGAGTAGATTTGAGCAGCGTCATTAAAAGACTTGTTGAGTAGATATAGAGCAGGCATCTTTGACTACACTTGGAGAACTATTGGAGGTAGCCTTGAAAGCATTATTGGAGTCAATCTTGGAAGCAACTTGAAGCACTATTGAAGGGTGTTTTGGAGCTTTTTTGAATCACTATTGAAGACATTTTGAGGTATCCCTTGAGCAGACATTAAGATTCTTGGATACAATTTCAATACCATGTTGAATTTGACTTCGAATTGAACCAGACTTCGAAGTATCTTGGAGGCCATCTAGAAGCATTTCTTGAAGTAGATCTTGGAGTAGTATGTGAAGCATTGTTGCAGTATTGAAGACATCCTTGAAGCACACTAGGAGTATTGTTAAATAGTTCTTTCAAGTATTATTAAAGAAGCTTTTGGAAGACTTGAAGTAACATTGAAGCTATCTTGAAAGATTGAAGCAAGAAGAGAGGGTTGAAGCCCTAGAGGATTGGATTCCTCATACAAGGTTGGACCCTTGTAGGAAACCAAGTTGGAGTCTAGATTGTATTTGAGGATTGGAGTCTTCATAAGAGGTCGGAGCCTTTGAGATCAAGATTGGACCCTTGAAGGAGTTAGAATTTCATTGTATAGGTTGGAGCTTGGTTGTTTGTAAGAGGATTGGAGTTCTCATCATTTTTATTAATAAAATTATTTTCTTGTTGTACGTCTTGTGTTCTTGTTAATTAATGATCTTAACTAGTATAATATAGCAATTGTAAAGAAATATTGATTCATCCCTCGCCTCCCCCTCCACCCTCTCAGTATTTCCCAAACAAGCAACCCATGCTTCCTTCCTTGTATTACAACTTTCCTACCCTCTTTCACTACTCCAGGCTCTTTTTCTAGCTAATGTTTCCAGAAATTCTGAGTTCTAGCTTATGTATACAACCCTCCCTAGCAAGTCACTAGATGTTGAACCACTTTTATTAAAAAGTGTGCAAGTCATTGAACTCCTTTACATTGACTCCTCCACCTAAAAAGGCTTAAAAGTAATTCCCCTAAATTAACTAAAAATATTAAAGCCTTAATAGGTGGGTCCCCTGGAGAAATAAGAAGTTTTTACATGACATATTTGATAATGTTACATTTCTATTGTCAGCACATGGTGTCACAGGGAGTTATACATTGTTATGCTTACATATACATGACAAATGAGGTTTCAGGTTCTTTGTATGCAACAACAACTCCATTATCAATACTCTTTTACTGTAATTCTATGATTGGTCTTTGGTATAACAAAAACAAAAAGTACTTCCTACACTGGGCAATTGTGCTTCACAACCAGATTACTTTCCAGATAACACATGATAGTAATGAAAATAAAAAGAACTAAGTTACAAAACAAACAATCTAATGGTTAGGTCATATAAAGGTCATACACAACATATATATATGATTGGGCATATTTTTCAAAGATTATAATAACCTTGCCTTAGCCATAAAAAACTTAGGAGCATGATCACAAGGTTATTTTGAAGTCTATTAATGCGTCATGTCGACAATGTTTGCACGTATGTAAGGTTTTTATCATAAAATAAAAGATATCGTAAAGGCATGGTTATAAAAAAATTTATTCAAAATATGATAGATTATCCCCGCAGGTGTGAAAGTATGGTTTAAATATTTTGTTATTCAACTATTAAACAATACCCGATGACATTACCAACTCGTACACAGTCATATGACATGTATAATTTATGTTGTAATGAGATCATTTGCAGAATGCATGTGGCACAGTCTATTTGCAAAGATGAGAGACACATCATAGACAACATAAACATGGCATTCCCCACCAGCATCGTATGACACACATACCACGATGTTAAATAGTGTCAACCTCACTATTGGGACCATCCTTAGCATGAAATTTAAATTGGTTTTAAGACATATATTAATTGCATGGAGTTATAAGAGTTATGCTTGTGGATCATACAAAAGAGGATTTGAACACTAACCTGAAGTTATGAGGTGTGATGTGTGTTAACTCCCCCCAAAGCGTAAGGAGCACATCAAGACACACAATTAAAGGAAAGTAGTTTTGGGGAGAGGGGCATTTCTAACTCACCCCTACACACTTTCCCTCCAAAGGGAGAAACTGAGCTCGATGACTCTCTAGAAACCTCATCCTGTGCTTACCACAAAAGAAGGGAAAATCAACAACTAAATCAGGGGTAGATAAAGCTTGAGGCATTAGGTATGAGATGAGTGTCATCCCTACTCATATTGGTGAATGTTTTTCCTTGCAAATATAGGGTTCATTTGATCTGTTGAACATATTTATTAGAGTTAATCCCCTGCATGTTCTTTCCCTTTCGTTACTCCCCCCTATTTTCTTGTTGTCATGCATACTCAAGATTTATTGTTTTCTTTATTTTGTCTCTTGTCTTCACTGTGCAAAAGAATTTTCTCACATCTACCCACGACCCAGTTTTGATTTACATTGTTTTTTGTATAAAAAAAATGTTATGTCGAGGCAACCGTGCCATGACGCTCTCGGACCTTTTAAACAAATCCTTGACTATGTTAATAACAACATGGTTTCCTTGTGTATAATTCACCACTCGATGCATCATACATGTGCCTCATATGACATTGAACTCAAATTATCATAACCCTTCGTTGTACTCCACCCAAGGCTACCCATTTTGGTCACTCTTGGTTTTTGTTTCACTTATTTATTTAGTGTAGCCTGTGGCCATGGCTGACACAACATTAGAAAATAATGGGTCTCCACTCATGATATACGACTCCTCACCACCAAACACAAAATATGTTGAACTTCACCACGATTTGCATACATTTGATTGTGTTAAAAGGCATTCACTATGTGTTGTCAATGCATGTCTCGACGTTGTATACATGAGAGATATAGTCCCTTATTTGCAACAAGAGATAGTTTAGATTATGTGTATGGTCAAGTTCAGAAGATATATGAGCCTTTGTATTCCTTCATAACATGTACAATCCTTTGGCCACAATAAGAAAAAAAAGGTTAGGCTCTAATATTCACACAACGAAACTGTGAACCACCTATTGACTCATACACTGAATGTCTTATCTTCTATATTGTGTATTAGGCCATATGCCAACACTGCCACATATAGTCCCATTCATGTATTCTCATCCCATGTAACAAGACCATGACATGCAAAAATAATGAGTTCCATATCTATATAATTGCATCCACATGTAAAGCTCAGTCATATCAAAAGAAGTAATGTATATTGTTCATCTTTAGCCTAGCCACATTGCGCCACATGAACACAGGCATATAGTAACTCAAAAGATATCTAGTCCAAGCCCTATGGCTTTGTAATCCATGTCATGTGGCTCCTTAGCCCGCGCTCCCAAGTCTAGGTCATGGGCGCACTTTGGTCTTACTACATAATATAATGTTACATTTGGTTGGTACACCCCTGTTAATTCATAATAATAAAATTGTGGTTACAAGTTCGTCTGAATAAAATTATAGTTTGTTACCCAACAAAGTCAAGAGACCAACATTTTGGGCCCATCAAGCAAGCACATATTCATTCCATACTTACCATTTATAGCCTCCCATGTTGTGACATCGTCCCCTATTCTAACCATTTTCATAATCGCCCTCAAAATAAAGTGTTGGGCAAGGTTATCTACAGATAGGTTCCCATCTCCACTCATTTTATATACTCAATCTCATGTATAAGTGTTCTTTTACATTGATATATGTGGCCATTATTATGAAGCGAACAAAAAATAAGAATAAAAAACCCTCATAATATTTTTGTCACCTCTACTCCGCTGCAAATATTTTATGTATTTCCCTTGCATTTTGTAAAATACATATGTTAGTTTTTATATATATATATATATATATATATATATATATATGCTTCGATTTATGTCAAATAATGAAGATTGATTGTTTTTTTCTTTTGCACATTGTTCTATGATGTTTGACCGGCAGTTCATGTGGATATAAAAATGTTTCATTCATCCTACCATATTCATTATATCAATGTACATGTTCTCATTACACTTGTCTTAGTCGCATGCATGGACATTTCCCTTCCCCATGTTACATATCCTTGCGTGTGTATGCAAAACACTCCAACATGTATGTGAAGCATGATTTTAAACAGTGCTTGTTTCGTTGATTATATATGCTCAAAAAATTGATGGTTGCATGACAAATTGTCATGATTACAGTACAATACGAGTTTCTTAAGCAAAGATTCATATGGTAATAGAAGAGGGCGGAACAAAAGAACCAATATTTCATGGAGGGAAAACAAGAATAAAACGATCATATTTTTTATTCACCTTGATGCAAACTCTGAAGAGTTCAACCAATTGACCCAAGCTACTCACTTATACCTTAGAGGACCTCTCCGTCCTACCCCACATGTTTCTCAATACATGTCTCTTCCTCATCCGAGTATAATGGAAATCACATAACCACGTGCATCTCAACAACACCCAGTTCAGAATGATGGTTGGGAGACCAACCATGTTAGGCTTGCATCCAAATTTACACATTGACCTACTATTTCTCATCATTCGACCCACCTTGTCATCATTCATCCTTAGATACCCTCTGCTTTATATCAAGCCACTTCTTTTCATGCTTAGCAACCCCTTGATTCGCTAGCACACCCAGCATTGGGGAAATTTCATAGGTATGTTATGCCTATACACTCTTCCTCTAAGGCTACATCATCTCATACATATTCTGACATTCCTACAACTAAAGGAGGGGGGAGGAGAGAAATCTCCTTTCAAGACATGCACTCAAAGCTACAAGGAGGAAGTAAAAAAGAGGAGAAGAAACCACCCTACAGGGTTCGCCCTAATAGGGCTCTTGAGCTAACTTGAGTTGTTTCTTTGATATTGTGTGTTTTTACTTTATTTCAGTTGGACTTATTTCAGATTATGACATTGTCATGTTTTTGGAACACTTTTACTTTTTTTACTATGGTGCACAGTTTGATGATATTATGGTCGATGGGAAACATAAGGTGGTTCCACATGCTTGTTTATATATGTTTATGGGTATTGACTTGATACATACATGTGATTTTTTTATGGTGGTGGTATTCTCTATCATGTCATATTTGTTTATATTTTGTTACATGGGAGTTACAAGGTTAATGAAATTATTTTATGAACATAGTTAAGGACCCCACCTATTAATATATAATTAGTTAATTAAAAATATCCCTTCAAAATGCCTTCTCTTGAATTAAAAAGAAAAGAAGTTTAACATAACAAAAACGTTAGTTATGAGATAGTTTGGCCCTCCAACTACCCAAGGAGAGTATAAACTAAACATAAGGCACAAAAGGGAAAAAATGAAAATACTAATGAGGAGATGTATGCATAAGCTTTAAAAGTTTTCATTTGTCCTTTGATCAATTTATTCTAATGTACTAGAGCTTACATGTTTCGGTGACAACCAAAATCCTTCAAGGAGTAGCAAGGAGAAAGTGTGTTCATCAAATTCCGGGTTCTTTTACTAAGGTTGTTGGTTATTTCTTGCATTAATTAGTGTTGTTAAAAGATATCAATGCTAATTGGTGCATTTTTTACAGAAAACATCGTTGACCCAATCTTATCGAAAGCGTCCAAGTTGTCCAACATTTTTTCTCGCTTATTATTTGGTGTTTTGAGTGTCTACATACAAGTTTTGTTGCATCTTAGGCATTTTGAATTTGCTTTATGGTCTTGATTCTCGCGGGAATCAACCAAAACAATATGTTGTACTCATATTTTTATTAATAAAATTAGCAATTGACAGCTAATATATTTCTGACATATTTCTCTAAAAATTTTACTTTATATTCGTAATTTTTTAAAGCGTATTTTATGATATTATTGGTTGAAATTGTCAGTGAATACATATCATATTTTATAACATACCTATGTGGTCTTATGGCTAACAGGGTATGATCTTGAAATATGTTTATAACTTTATTCATCGGTTTGTTGTTAATTTATTTAAATTTCTATTTATTTACTTTCAACAATGTGTATGGTTGTTTATATGGTCTCTTTCATGTTTATTTTATTACTGTAAACAGATTTCCTTTAATTTATTGTACAAATATGTTTTAAATAATTGTAATTTAATTCCAGGAATTAAACCCTGAGTTTAGTCCCATTATCTCACTGGCATAGCGAGATTCAAAGGAGTTGGAAATGAAGCATAAGAAACCATGCTCGTCAACAACTTGCGGGTTCTAATTCCTTTGCTTCTTCGCCCCTACATGGTTGCACCCCCTACCACTAACAATACAAAGATTCACAAGGATGGAACCTAAGAAGCGACATGGTCAAGCAAGGATATGAGAATCAACTTTTCCAAGTTGGCCTCCCCCACAAGACATAAATTTAAGGAATATCTTGCATCTCGATGGTCTCCCTAAAGTGAACATTTTATGTTGGATAGTTTTCCATAGTAAAATTCTAACAGTTGAAAATATCCAAAAATAAGGCATCTTAGGTATGTCTAGATGTGGTCTCTGCAACTCTACCTGGGAAATTTTCCCCCTCCTCTTCCTTAACTATTTACTTTCCAAGGTTGTTTGGCAATTGTTTTTACAAGGAATGAGTCATAAAGTGTGCTAGTTGTCCTCCTATCCTTAGTTACTAGGCCATTGGCATCAATTATTGGGTCATCATCATGGCATAAACACTACTTGGGTTCTTCCACCCAAAAGCTCATTTTTAAAAGAGTTTCGCTTTCCCTCCCTAAGTTTGTTTGCTGGAAACTATTGTTGGCTCATAATAAGGCCCTTTATCAAAACAAGACTCCTCATGTGGGGAAGGTGGTTTTCAAAACTATGGCTCTCCTCACTAAGCACCTTACATCCCATCGTCTTTCTCATTCCTCCTCTCCCCCCTTTGACCCCTGTGAGTCTCGATGGCTTCAAAAAATTTCCATCTAAACTAGTTTGTCCCCTCCCCCATCTCCAAACCATCTTGGCAATGTCAACTCTATGCACATGATTTTATTTGTTGGAGGTATTCCCAATCCTACTTCACCTTCTTCTTTTATGGAGCATCTAAAGGAAATCCAAGGGTGGCAAGTGTCGAGGGAGTTGGTCATTTATGGCCCAGAAAGAAATATTGTAAATACTTTATCTTGGAACCCTGACATAACCTCCAACAATCAAGCTAAAGCCTACACTATACTATTGGGAGTCAAACTTGCCTCCTCCCTCAACATCCTAAGTTTGAATATCATATTGGGCTTCAAAAACATTGTATGTCATGTGTCTAGGAACTACCCCCTCTAACTCAACATTGAAATCTATTTTCCTCTTGATCTTCTTATTCCTTCCTTTTCCAAAATTTTTTTCTTTCACACTCCTCAATACAATAACTCATTTGCATATTTGTGAGCAAATAAAGGCTTTTTAGAAAACGTTGGGATCCAAGTCATCAATGGGCAATGTTCCATATATTCTATTCCGTAAAAAAACTCACATTAAAGTATTTCGACCAACCCTCAAAATGTGTGTCAAGGAGTCATCATATCAATCTCATGCAAAGGTCATCTGAGAGGGATGACCTTGTCATAAATCCCCCTCACATAACTCCGTGATTCCAGGTCGGATTTCGCACAAAGCTTGGCTTATGGCTATCTAATCAAATCATGGCACAGGGTGGTATTTAGCTCAACTAGTATAGGTGGTCACCTGCTGCAATTTATGTCCTTCAGGACCCCTGCTCTACAATGAATTCTCTCTGTCACCTCCTTGTCTCTTATTCCCTCTATGCCCCCACTTTCTCCTAGCCCCTCTTTGCCACTATAATGTTCCTCCAATCAACATGTTCGTCATGGCCTTTTGTATCCATCCCACTATCAAGCCTGCGCTAACCCTTGATGAAGACACCGATCTTCAATTCCCCAGGCTCCAACCGGTTGCCAAGCACCAACTTGGTCTTTTGTGAGGCTCCAACCTCTGGGGCTCCGACCCTATCTTGTCAAGGCACCAACCTTGGATTTAGGAGCACCAACTCCAAGGACACCAATCCTTCAAATTCTGAGGCACCAACCCAAAGGGCTCCGACTCTATATTTTGTCTAGATATGTTTGATAGTAATTCTTTGCTCCCAAAATCTTCTTCACCGAATTCTGTCATTCTACAGCTTCACTGTAGTCTCCATGCTACATCATCAATGAAAGCCTTGTCTCATAGAAGGTGTCACCAATGCTCTTCATTATACCCAACCACTTTCTCTAAGGTTACCTCATGATGACTAATGCATCATGGTCTTCAATAGTCTTCACACAACTTCACTGTGTCTACAATGAATTGCACTAAGTTCTGCACACAAACAATTTCCCGTTTCAACCCTCTGTTCTAACTGTCGCGGTAACTGCTTCAAGAGTACTTTAGAGGTGTGAATGTCACGGCTTCACGTTGTGCGTTCAATTAGAAACAATCATGTCTATGTAGTCCTTGTAACAGATCACAGGTTGTGCTTTAATGGATTCATCATAGGTCTGATCCTTTTAATGAATAATCTAGTTGATAGAAGCTCGACCTTCGACTTTCTTCTTCCTCGGTTGGACCTCTGGCTTCCTTCTTCACTCGTCCGGCATTCAGCTTCGTTCTTTTCTCTGTCTCGGTCAACCTTCGGCTTACATTCATTGTTTTTCTTTTTGCTCATCCTTCAGCTTCCTTCGAGTTCACAAGTTGTGAACTGTTTTTCTTTCTTCTATGTAATTGATGCCCAATTCACCTACTACAAGTGAAGAGTTTCAACTTGTATATATATATATGAGTTTTGCCAATAAACGAAACGACACATTCATTGGTGGAGGGGTCAACTTGTGCATGAGGTGGTATATTAAAATATATCGGAGGGCCTTTTTAATATTCAACCAATTACAACATAGACTTGTTATTCATGGAAATTACATAGCAACATAGCAAAAACATATTATGTTGGATAATGGGTGGTCCCACCTACCACGTCATCACCTTACCCCCACAATCGCAACCTTCATGAAAATCGGAGGTCTTTCAAGTTATGCACATGCTCTGTCTTCCGATATAACATAGTCGATGCCCCTACTTCGGCGAAATAGATGCGATATTCAATAAACTATTTTTGATAAGCCAATCGGGTCCACAATATTATCACAATCATCGATTCGGGGTCCACCACTCTATCGCAATCGGTGGTCCGCAATACTATCGCAATCAGCAGTTTGGCCGTGTCAACCCTTAAGACTTGTGATATGAATCCCAACAAGGCGGACACAATATAACATAATGAAGTATTCTAACAGAGCGGTCGGGTCCGCATATATATCGCAATCTCTAGATTTGAATGGAACATCCCTTTATGGCTTGCGATTATGCGACGGATGCGATATTGTATAGGGTTGTTACCATAACCTGTTTCGAGTCCGCATTGATATGGCAATCGCAGATTTTGGTGTGACATACCTTTAAGACTTTGCGATACCTTCCGATGTGGTGGACACAATGTTGTATTACAGCATATTGTAATGGAACCAACGGGTCCGCAATACTCCTTCGATATCACTATTATATTAAGGCGTATTATATTAAGGCGGAGGCATAATATATTAAGCTTGTGTTGATAGTCCTATCAGGTTCATAATGCTCATATCGCAATTGAGGATATCAATGTGACACATAATAAAGCCGTCGATAAAGTGCTGATATAATTTCTCCGATGCGTTGTGGACTTTTGTTAAAAGGTTTCCACGATTTGTTTCTCGAATTGGATTCTTAGTTCCTTCGATATCTTAACTCCTTTGATATGTTAATTCCTCGATAACACTGTTTTACTCCTATAAACTGCTTCCAATAAACTGCTTCTCTTCTCTTGTTGGCTTTCAATGACTTCTTCCTCTTACTCTTTGGCTTCACGATGGCTTCCGATAGTTTTTCTTTGACTGCTCCTGTTCTTGACTTCCAATGGCTTCCAATGTCTTTCCAATGGCTTTCCTCCTTGGCTTCTTACTCCTGTTACTTCACAGATCTATTATGCTTCTCCTTGGCTTCATATCATCATTTAGTATCCCAGAATATTGACATATTGACATCAATGACAATCTAGATCAACAATGGGTGCAGAACTATGGCACTAAACTGGGTGCGAAATTGTGGTACTGCACTGGGTGCAAAACCGAAAATACTAAACTGGGTGCAGAACCGGAAGTACCGATTTGGGTGCAGAACTAGAGGTATCGATCTGGGTGCAGAACAGAAAGTACCGAAATGGGTGCAAAACCAAAAGCATTGATCTGGGTGCAGAACTGTGGTACCGAAATGGGTGCAGAACCAGAAGTACCGAACTGGGTACAAAAGAGGCTGAAGGTGCAAAATTTTTGATACTTTGACTTTGACATTGTATTATTGTACTCTCTCTCTCTGCTAAACATTTGATATGTATAATAAGAAGAATTGATCAAGGGTTTTCCCCATCTTGGGGTTTTTCCATGGCTTGAGCCAAATATTGGTGTTCTCTTGTCTTGGCTTGTCTTCTGCATTTTATTGTTTATGTTCTATCAATAGTAATTGTCAATGTGATTAATGGTTCATGTGATTGCTATTGGAAATTAAGTGGAAATTATCATTTGGGCTAATAAAAGGACATTGAAGTAATTGTTGCTAGCATAGAACATACCATTGTTATATAAAATTAACAGATATTACTAATGTTCTCTCCTCATTCACCCAACATATTCAATTGGACAACCTCACAATCTAGTAGGAAACAATGATAATTTACCAGTTCAACACTGTGAGCTTATTCACCAATTGCAAGAGGAAATTGACACAATAAGAAGCCAGCGGTCAAACATCCACACAGCTCGACATTAGAATTTCATGTCGTCTTCTTCCTTTACAAATTTGGGTTCATGTTCTTAGCCTAAGGTGAATTCTATTCTTCCAGACCTGAAGCAGCTCCTAGGAACTCTTCTACAACTCCAAAATCCACTAGTTCTCCCTCCACAGGTTTAACTTAATGTTTTTCGGGAGAGGGTCGGGAGCGCGCTCCCTAAAAAAAATTTCACTCCCTACCTTTTCGGGAGTGTTTTTCCTTTTTTGCAATTTTTTTTTTGTAGTAATGTTTGAAATGCAATTTTTTTTTTAAGAAACAAATAATTTTTGACTGGGGCAGCTTAATGATCAGTCTAGGCCCTAGTATTGATATGTTATTCATGGTAATGTTAAATTCTTAAAGTAAAAGTGACATTCTCCTTAATATTCATTTTCATCATTTTACTTAAATTTTTAACATTACCATGAAATGACTCGAGATGTTTGAGAGTGGTTCCGGCGTCATTGGATTTCATATGGAGAAAGTAGAATTTTAGATTTCATTCAAAATCCCACAGACTTATCAGTTTTTCAGGATTTCAGGATTGGGGGATTGCAATGTTTACATTGAATTTTGTCATGTATTAGGGTATGGAACTCGTATTTAATCAAGAGCACCAATCCTTCTATGTACCTTGATGTTAGTGACATTGGTTGTCGAACTCCTCTATCATGACCCTCCTAAAAATGTACGCATCACTCAAACAAAATCTTGACTTGACATGCTATGTTTGTTCTATCTTATGTTAATGCTTAGAGGGTGATATTAATGACAAAGATCCCTATACAGATACAGAGGTAATGACAAAGATACCTCTGGATATTAATGCTTAGAGGGTGATATTAATGACAAAGATACTAATTTTCCAACAAGACTAAAAAATTAGACATTTCTTGTGGTGGCAAGAGGCCCAAGCATAAGAAATAGATAATAGATTTACTTCTCTTTTCTAGTTTCTAGTAGCTTTTATAACTATTGACTATTTCATATTTATTATGACGTTTTTTTAAACAATTATGACAATTTAAGTTTGAAGTTGGCAATTATAACTCATTAGTAATGAATTATGAATATGATGCTTCATGAAAGTTGAAAGTTGTTTCATTTCATTTCATTTTATAACATTTCATTTCATGTTAGATATTATTTGTTGTAATGGTTAGACTTAGCTTACAAGTACAACTTTGGTGATCAATGATGATAAATGTTATATATTGAATTTTGAAAGCTTGAAACTTTAAGATTGATGAATCATGAGACTCAATATGTTGTATGTTACTATGTTACTAACTTGTAGACGTGGTTGATGAAGATTATAACTTCTAGATGATTGTTGTTGTATGGTTCAATCTATGTTTTTTCATGTTTTTTATATCTAATTCATTATTCTACATGTTTTTGTTGACATATATGTATCAAAATATAAAAATATATATACATTATATAAAAAACGCTCCGGGATTCGCTCCCAAACCAGGAGCTTCTAAAAATGTCGCTCCCACTCCCGTTTTTGCTCCCGCTCCCAAGTAACACTGCTCCGGATTTACACTATCAAATCGTTTGTTGAACTTCAATATCTCCAGTTTTAGAACTGCTTGATGCATTTTCAAAGCCTACTGTTATTATATGGCTCATTTTGAAGGCTAAACCTGTTTACATACACTTGCAGCATCCACCAAGATGCACTTTTACCAATTTAATTAAAATCTTGCAGACAAACCAAATTAAAGTCCATCCATATCCAAAGAGAAAAGGCATACTTCTGCATCATTATCTTAAATTCAAACAAAAACATTACTTCTAGAAAAATATGGCAAATTATTTTCAGACGAGGAAAATTACACTCACGAGTTGAAGTTCATTCTTATCCCAAGACAAAAGGCATCCTTTTAGATGAGGAATCAAAACTCAGGTATCAGAAACCTATCACCAAAACAGTGGCAAAATCTTATCTAGGCATATTGAGCTACTGCTAATATGGAACTGACGACTCAAATCATCGTAACATGACTTGAATTAGTGATTAATAAAATAAAACAATTTAGGAGACTTGCCAAAACAAAACAAGGTTTATTGAACTTGGAAGAAAAAGTTAAAAACACAAGAGACATCTTAATATAAGAATCCAGTTAAATAGAGTCTTTAAGATAATTTATTAATCAGAGCTACTTGTATTTTAATGGCATGCTGGAGATGAGGTAGTGTCAAATAACATACTAACGTGAAAATTCATGATAAGACTCAAATATATTAATTTGACGCATCAGAAAATTAGCGTAATCAAGGAATACAAATGAAAAATGACATCAAACATATTGATTTCTTATAAGTTATAACCAACATATAAGAAGATTTACACAAAGCATTTGATTAAATACATGAATCATCCCAAGATTTAAACAATTAAATGGTAGCAAAATTGAGTAGGCCTGGACAGATGAGGGAAGGACAGGAAATCTTTTTAAACAAAAAATCCGTCAGAAAACCTTGGGTGCTTCCATGTTTTCATGGATATTTTTTTTTCAGGAAACTTCACAGGGAAACTCCCAGACACTTTCCCGTTTCACAGATGGTACCTCGCATATCACCATCAGCACTGATTATAGCTCTTAACCTAATAGGGACATCAAGTGAGACACTTACAGAGGCAGCCAGTCATGGAGATTGACCCCCGAGACTTCCTGCAGGAAACTCTAAACCCACCATAACATATAACGTCCTCTCTAACTTTATACTCTACAGAGTTCCTCGCAAGGAGGATAAGACTTTGCCTTATTTCCAGAATTCAAATGTGAGAGCTTCTAGACGGCCTTGAAGGTGAAAAGCAAACAAACCTTTGAGATGTTAGGACAACATAGGTTCCAGATCATTTGGCTATGTTTAGTTCGAATCCAAAACATCTTTTCGTGCAGGAAAAACTGTTTAAGGGATTACGTTGAAACTATCATCTTCTCTTTTCCATGAAACAAAGGAAGATTACAACAGCCCGAGACCAATGCAGACAATATATACTAATGTGTGATGCTGCCCATATTTGTTTTCAATTGTAGAAAAACAATCAGATTCGTTCATTGTTCAGGTACTTGAACAGCCAATGTACATGCCATTAAAAATGACCTCGTGGCTACACCAATCACTTCATCTGAGAGATCAGAGCATAAAACTCAGAAGTAAACCAAGGGAGATGGACACCCATTGATATGGTCAGAATGGTCCAAGATGCCGTCAGCAACTAATTATTAGAAGCCGGCTCCAAACCTGCACATGAAGATAAGCAACGTGATACAGTGCAAGCAGAATCATATTTGCAATACTTTAGAGTCCTGATATCTAATAAGACAATCCGTTTTTCCCAAGAACGAGAATATATGCTTTATTAGCCTTATGAAAGACGATACATCAAAGCTCAAAAGCTAATGATAATACAGTCTTGCAGTAAATATATATCCCTCGTAAAACAATCCTAGAATGTAATACTTTTAAGAATTTGTAGCTTTCTGAAACACAAACCAGACCCAGAAGAATTGACTGAAACAATAAGCGAATGCAGGATACATACTTGGATAACTCTGTTGATAAAATCAATGCAGAATTCCCCACAAATTGTTTTTGTGATTTGTAGACAACCAGAAAAAGTCAGTTCTAGTTATTATGTGACAACAATGAAGTTGTAGACAAAATATACAACTTAAACCAAGAAAGGGGGCAAAATATCTGTTTGGTCTTTGTATAACGGTAGCTGTTGACCGCTATCAAGAAGATGACAAAAAAGTAACAAATGGGTTATTGAAAATGTGGTTCATGGAGGTGTTGTTGCCTAAATAAAGAAACAAGATGACGGTAGTTTCTCCCACATCATACGAAGAGGCTGTGAATTGGGCATAGAACTTGAAAGTGAAGACCATAGGAGATTTCCATTGTCTAATGCATAATGATAAACCCTTTTAGAAAGGTGCATTGAGAAAAGATGTTGTCAAATTTATGACGGAAATGATGATAAAAAAGAAAGAAGACAGAAGAATGCTTGCTGCACAAATTGTAAACATGAAGAACATTCAGAGAACAGGTGCTTATACAAACAATTATATCATATAGTGTGAAAATTCTATCACTGCAGTAACTGGTTTACTTTTCCTACTTATTTCACCATAAGTTATTTATGAAAGTACTTCAATAAACATTAAAATAAATACCGCTGCAGATATCACACCGTAATACAGAAACAAACATATGCACAAGAATCAACACATTGACACAGTTATTTTGGACTAATGTCCCCGGAAAAACCCAATGTGGGAAAACTGATGCAGCAAAGGAAGATTTTATTATTCAGCAATTTTCTAGTACAACAGGGTGCCAAACTGGCTTACCCATAGATAAACAAATTTTCCAGCACTTCTTTTGAACCCAGCGTCAGCCCTACTGACCTCTGCGTGCCCTGAAACCCTCTGCGTTAGCCTGTTGAGACTCTGCGCAGCCTCTCTTGCCTTCTGCATCACTCTTGCAGCCTCTGCGTGGATGATGCAGACCTTGCTGGCTCTGCGCAGCCTTTGCTGCCTCTGCGTGGCTCCCTCTGGCCCTGCGTCTGCCTTTTCTACCTCTGTGCCGATCTCCCATCTCGCTGCTCCATACTTGCTGCCTCCTGACTGCTCTCCAGACCACTGATTCAATTTCTCAGCTAACCCCGCTCCAGAAATTCAACTAATTAGTCTCCCTCAGTGTGTTCTCCAAGTGACCCTCAAGCCTCCTTTTATACTTTTCTCGTTGATAAATCAACGGCCGGGATTAAGTCCCTAATCAACGACTAAGATTAGATCTGGGTTGATCCATGACTTTTGGACCATTCTAACACAGTTTTATATTAATACACATTAATATTTTATTTTCCCTAAGTTTAGACTTAGGGATTCCATTAAAAATATTAATTATTTTAATATCTCCCAAACTATTTAGAATCTACCCAAACCCTTTTTGGGTTATTGGAGATCTCATGTGCCTTAGCCTCTCCACCAATTTCTGTGGTTAGAGCACATCCGATGCTACCCCAAATCAACATATAAACAGTGACAAAGTGTAGACGACAATGACACCCATAAATGTAGAATCTAGATATAATGCTTACAAAAAGAAAACATGAGAAAATTATGTTTGTTGAGGACTGGGATAAGACAAATAAGGAAATCACAATAAAGAAGGGCATAGTCCTACTCTAGAAATGCTAAGAGATGATGAGGAAGAAAGGCCCATTGTACAATGCGTTCAGTGTGGAAAGTTGGGGAACTATAGTCTATAGCTAAGCATGGAGAAAGCTAAACCCCCAAAGACATTGTTGTGATAAAGGTGTGCACCCATTAATCACAGTGATAATAAATTCTCTAGAACACAAAAAGGTAAAACTAAATACTAAATTTTGTAGGAATTATACATATGCAGTGTAGAAACAGTGACAAGGTAAGAAGGCACATTACCCATATTTGGTGACAAGGAAGGCTCAAGTCAAGGAGTCCCATTCAAATAGACTGAAGAATATATCAAACCAGTGGAATGGGGTATCAATGCTCAAGGAGTGTTTCCAAAATGAGGAGAGCTTAAACAATGGCTTTCTACACCAGTGGATGGCTACATGAGCATCCAGGAAGTGCCCTTGGGAGTGTGCTTCTTGAACGCTATCTTTTAGAAACAATTTTTAGGAGTGCGCTCCCTCTCAAATAAAATCACTCCCTTCCCAACAAGGGGGCACTTGAGGAGTCTCTCTCCCTAGGAACTCCTAAAACACTCCTAAGAGCTTACAAAATGCTCCTCGAATGCTCCCTAACCAATCCCACAAATGTGAGCAAACATGAGGTTTTTTTGCTTGTGGGAACCAAGCCAAGGTTCCAAATGGTAGATTTAGGCATGGCTGGTGTTCCTTGATAGATTAAAACACTCACTCACATGATTTTCTCTCATTCTATGCCCTCATTTCACTTAACTTTGTTACAGTCCTTGAGCAGCAGATTTGTAAAAGCCAGGAAGGTAAATTGAAGACTGCAATTTGTAAGAACTTGGAAGAGAAATTGAAGGCTGCCGTAATTACGTTCAACCACCATTGAGATGGAAGAGTTAGGCTCTAAAGCCCATTCTTGTTTGCTTTTAATTTGTTTCTATGTGTTGTAAACTAGCACATTTACTATGTTGAATGTTCTCTTCTCCTAGTCTTTCCCGTTTCTCCTTCTCCATCTTTCTGTTGCAAGTAGCAAGTTATCAAGATTCAACAAGCATCATGGGTAAGTCAATATGGTTTATCCTTTTGATTCCATTTTGTGTTATAATGGTGGCCTTGGGAAGCTGAAATACCAGTGTTGATGAGCACGAACTAGACACAGGCAGTACATATACCATGGAGAAGAGGAAGAAATGGCAGGGGATGATGATGGTCACGAAAGTGATAACGAAGATGGACAAAAACCCAAAGAGACTTCAATACCCTTGTGGAAGTATGTAACAAATCTTGGAAGAAGGAAAATGGGTGGAACCACAAAATTTATATGCCCTCATTGTTATATAACTTACACATGTTCATGTGAGCCTGTGAGAAAGCATTTCTATGGGATTATGCATGGGATGAAGGTAGGACTATAAGAGTCAAAACCTATGAAAATGTACCAATGAAAGATGGAAACAAATACAAGGAAGATGAGGATGCACAAAACAAATTCAAAAAGATCAAAGGTTGAATCTAAGACCTCAAGCCCATATAGAATGTTCGGTGGTCAATCCCCATCCCCCCATACTAGTGGATTATTTCTTGTGCATTCAAGGCATACAACAATATCAAATTCCTTGAAGGTTGTAGGAATGGCATGGTTGCAACAATTTTTAGGTTTTTCAATGCATGTGGCATAGCATTCAATATTCTGTACTCACCCTATTGGCATTAAATGGTACAAGCCATCCATGGTGCCCCTAAAGGATACAGGAGCCTCGAGTATAAAAGAGCAAGAACCATGGGACTTGACTGTGAAAGAGAAAAATCCATAGTTCTCTAGGATTATTTACAAACAATTGGACAAAATATGGGGTATCCATTTTATTTGTAATGGGCTAGGGTAATTTTGCCCTAGGGTTTCCTATAGCAATAAGATTTCTTCCTCTAGTATAACAATTTAATTTAATACAGTTGATTTATCCTTCAATGAACAGTACTAATCCTTTCCGATAATGTAGTGAACTCAACAAAGCAATATAACATTCACGAATTCCAACCCTTTAATCAATAATATGATAATTCCAACACTACAATATTAATTGCCCAACGAATTTGCACCACATATAATCCAAATCAGTACAGTATTTGATTCAACACAATAGATATGAGTTTCGTTTAATAGAAATAGACCCAAGATCAAAATTGACAAATAGAGTGCCCTAACAAGAGATCGGATTAATCAACATCTAAAGATGTATGTGGGTTTTGTCCAAACACAATGCCTCAGAACTGTTATTGTATTTTCATACCAAAATCGAGTCTGCTGCAATCTTTGGTCCCTCTTTGTTACAAGATCCAAGCTATGGAAGTCTTCAGCTGACAAAGGAACACTTTGCATCTTGTACAAGAGGACCTTGTTCAACATAAGAGGTATGCATTTGTCTAGAATGTCATGAAACCAACTTCAAGGGGTCACTTCTAACCTCAAAACTCAAGACTACCTGCCCAAACCTTCCATTGGTGCTACAGACCTCGTTCTTCCATCAACAGAAGATCTCGGCTGCCGCAGGAAAATATGCCACAAAGAATTTGATCTTCTTAGCTATTACTCTGGTGCCCCGGGCTTCAACTAGTACTCGAACTTCTCAAGAAAGATTTCTCCTTGTTGTGCTAGAACGAAGATAAGAAAGGTAAAATAATTTTACCATCTATGGTGGAATCTTTTGCCACCGAGATTGATAGGAGAGATGGGGTCTTAAAACCCTCAGAGCTATTGCTCAAGAAAACAAATGATTTGATTCACCATTGATGATGCTGATTTGATCTTAACTCTTCTCTATTTATAAATTTCTCCACGGGCTTCAAGATGTGACAAATTGTGGGTGCAACACCTAGTTTTGGGTTCTTTTGTCCCAGCCAACCCAACTTTTGCCCCAAATTGGTAAAAATTGGGTTTTTACCCATTTATCAAGACTATAGCCTATGAGGTTAGATATGCTATTTCATCCCTCACTAACCCTCAATTTGAAGAGGACATTATAGTCCCCCTTCCGAAAATTTCTTGCCCTCAAGCAATTGCAAATTTGGGTGTTGTAAAATGCGTTATCCTTCCCATGTGGCGTCCTCCTCTGGCAGATTCTTCCATCTAATAAGGTATTCTAGAATTACTCGCCCCCTTAACTTTTTCTCTCGTACAACCATGATTGTATCTGGAATCAATTCTAATTGTCCTTCTTCATCCAAGGGAGGTAGTTTGATAGAGTTGATGACATGTTGTCCCACAAACTTCTTGAGACATGGAAGATGTTATGGATTTTGCTGTCAGTTGGTAATTCTAACTCACACACCACTTCACCAATGTTTCGGACAGCTTTGTAAGGCCCATAAAATCTTGTTTTCAGCTTTTATGCACCACCTTTTTTGAGTGTGGAATGTCTATATGGTTGCAATCTCAAGAAAACGAGGTCTCCTACCTCAAAGTTGTGTTTTGTTCAATGTTGGTCTGCATACATCTTTTGTTGATTTTGAGCAACATGCATGTTTTCCTTGAGTACCTTGAGAATGTCCTCACTCTCTTTTATCTAGTCTTTACCAATTGGTGCCTCACTATCTCCAAAAACCCTGTCGATAAACGATGGTGCATCATACCCATATAGTGCTCTAAAAGTTGTCATCCCAATGGATAAATAGTAAGTGGTATTGTAACAATGCTCTTCGAGGTACAACCATTTGATCCATGCCATTTATTGACCTATCACATAGTTACGTAAGTACCCTTCAACCTAGTTATTCACAATTTCTGTTTGACCATCTGTTTGTGGGTGGTAACTAGTGCTAGTAGTTAATTCTATTTCCACTAACTTGAAGAGATCCTACCAAAATGCACCCATAAACTTACTGTCCCCATCGCTAACTATATTATTACGTAGTCCATAGAGTCTGAAGACTTCCTTAAAGAACAATTCTGCTACTTGTTTGGCCAAATAATCAACTGAGATTGCAAAGAAGTGTGTGAATTTCGTCAACCTATCAACTATGGTGTAGATAAAGTCTTTGCCTTGTGCTTTGGGTAATTCTGCGATGAAGTTCATCGAGATGCTCTCCCATTTTTTTCTGGAATTGGTAAAGGTTGGAGTAGAGCTGCAGGATGCGTGTGCTCGACCTTATTCTATTGACATGTCATGCATTCCTTGGCATATCTCATCACATCTTCCTTGATACCTTTCCATGAAAACACTCCCTAATATTTCGATAGATTTTGAAGAACCCCCGGTTGTGAAACTTCTATCACTACAGCAATTGATTTACTTTTCCTACTTATTTCACATAAGTTATTCATGAAATTACTTCAACAAACATTAAAATAAATACTGCTGCAGATATCACACTGTAATACAGAAACAAACATATGCACACATTAACACAGTTATTTTGGACTAATGTCCCCAAAAAAACCCAATGTGGGAAAATCGGTGCAACAAGGGAGGATTTTATTATTCAGCAATTTTCTAGTACAACAGAGTGCCAAACTGGCTTACTATTATGAAACCAGCTCAAGAAAAGATAGATCAACGCCTTAGAATTCAGCCTCTTCGAGGGGGCAACCTCCTTTACATTACATAAATGAACAATTCTTGGATGATACAAATGAAAAGACCTCCTTTCTATCTATAGGAGTCTAAGGGGTCATAACATAATCAGAGCCGACATAACAATAATAATGTAAGGGCACAATAATAACAATAGTGGGCTTCTATGTGGCACAATAGTAACAATATGGGCACTACATGGGTACATCAATATAATAAGTGGGTTGTACTAATAACAATAAGGGGTTACACTAGTAGTATAGGGGCCTAACATGCCCCTCTCCTTCAAAAAGCGTTGTCCTCAACGCTTGAGTAGTTCTTCATGCTTCTGTATAAAATTCTTGTCCTCCCATGTGGAATCTTCAGTGGGTAAGTTCTTCCACTTGATAAGATACTCTGAAATTGATTGATTTCGAAGCTATCGGGCTCTTGTTTCTGTGACTGCTCCAGGCTCCAATATGATTTTTCCTTCCTCTCCAATTTCTGGCAATATTGTTTGAATTGGGATCTTTTGCAACTTTTGAATAAGTGGCCATACTTCTTCGTCCTTCTTCCATTCATCCCTTGTTTTGTTTATCCAATCTAGTTGGATAATAGAAATATTACAAAACAATGCTTCCACATCCTCATCCTTGAAGAGTCTTCCCATTCGGTAAGGTCGTCATTTTTTAAGTGCATGTAGTATTGCCAAAATTTCCTTCTCATAAATAGCTTGCTTTAGATGTAGTAGTAAAAATACCTAATCACCTACATCAAAACATTTTTCACTACGATGTTGATCTACCTGTTGTTTCGTTTGATTTTGCACCGAATTGGCGTTATCCTTTAAAAGTTGGAGAGCTTGTTGTTGATGCTCGATGTGATCTTTCTCTACTTGAACCTTTTTCTTCTTGATATGTCCTTCTATCTCTAGAGTTTGAGGAGTGGTAATTTCTTCCAATCCTTTACAAGATATGGTCAGATTCATTTCTTGGTGCTCGATGTGATCTTTCACTTCTTGAACATTTTTCTTCTTGATATGTCCTTCTATCTTGATAGTTTGAGGAGTGGTAATTTCGACCAATGAATTACAAGATATGGTTGGGTTCATTTCTTCTTTCTCGATGTGATCTTTCACTTCTTGCACCTTTTTCTTTTTGATATGTCCTTCTATCTTGAGAGTTTGAGGAGTGGTAATTCTTGCCAATGCTTTATAAGATATGGTCTGATTCATTTCTTCTTTCTCTAGGGTGGGATCCTAGCGTATATCCTCTTCTTTTGATGTTTCTTGATCTTTTTCTTCCTCCTCTTGATATTCTATGTAAAATAATTTATTCTCAGCACACTTATGACCTTTAGTGCATTTGCTATCAGAATTGTAACAAAGCCCTTTTTCTCTTTTTTCTTCCAATTGTTGTGGTGTAACCCTTGTAGGTTGCAGAAGGCTGGGAGAAACAACACTTCCATCTTATAGTTGTGAGGGGTATGCTTCCTGGTTTCCATAATTTTCCTACCACTATATCACAAAACCCTTTTACTCTTTCCAATTGTTGTGGTGTTGCTCTAAAGAAGGTGTTGCTCTTTGTATCCTCATAATGTGCTATCATTTCCTCCGTGAAAATTGACCATGTAATAAGTTGTTTACGAGAACAAAGCCCTTCATACCATAAAAATTGATCCGGTTCTAAATATGAAGATGCAATACATACCTTTTGTAACAGTGGTACACCATATAGATCAAAATATTGCTCCATCTGAAGTATCCAATTTACCGGATCCTTTCCATCAAACTTCCTCATCTTGTTTTTTCTTGATTTTAGGAGCTCGATCTTGAAACGACTGTAACTCTATACTTTCGGATCTTTAAGTTCTGAAATTGCGACCTGTAGTAGCCCTTTGCGTCCTCTTTCCAATGCCACCAGTCTGATCCAAATTGGATTCTCCAAGAAAGAGTTATGCACAATCTCCCAAGATGACCTGATTATAGACTCTTCCAGAAGAGCGAACTTTTATGAAGTGCCACGTGTCACTGTTTCAACCTTTGGCTCTGAAAATATCTATAAGAAACTATAGTTCGTCCTTTCTGTACCTTCTTACGAAATTTCAATCTAATGCTCAGAGAGAAAGTTATGACGATTTTCCCCAGGTCACCTGTTTGGAATGTAATTCAGGAGTCTGCAAAAAGACCAACTTCCGCAGATCATATCTCCGCAAATATAGCGCGAAAAGCTCTGAAATTTGGACCCGAGATTCAGCGCGATTTCTTCTCAAATGGGTTTTTTTAGCTTCTGAAACGTCGCAGAAAAAAGTTATAGTGAAAATGCCACGATGACTTATTTGGAGCAACAAAACCCTAGAATCCAAAGCTCTGATTCCAAATGTTATGAAACAAGCTCAAGAAAAGATAGATCAACGCCTTATAATTCAGCCTCTTCGAGGGGGCAACCTCCTTTACATTACATAAATGAACAATTCTTGGATGATACAAATGAAAAGACCTCCTTTCTATCTATAGGAGTCTAAGGGGTCATAACATAATCAGAGCCGACACAACAATAATAATGTAAGGGCACAATAATAACAATAGTGGGCTTCTATGTGGCACAATAATAACAAGATGGGCACTACATGGGTACATCAATATAATAAGTGGGTTGTACTAATAACAATAAGGGGTTACACTAGTAGTATAGGGGCCTAACACTTACCCAAAGATAGACAAATTTCCAGTAGTTCTTTTGAATCTAGCGTAGGCCCTACTGACCTCTGCGTCAACTTAAAACCCTCTGTGTCAGCCTGAAACCCTCTGCGCAGCCTCTCTGGCCTTCTGCGTCACTCCTGCAGCCTCTGCGTGGATGATGCAGGCTCTTCTGGCTCTGTGCAGTCTCTGTTGTCTCTGTGTGGCTTCCTCTGGCTCTGCGTCTGCCTCTTCTACCTCTGCGCTAATCTCTCGTCTCTCTGTTCTGTACTCGCTGCCTCCTGACTGCTCTCCAGACCACTGGTTCAATTTCTCAGCAAACCCCGCTCCAGAAATTGAACTGACTGGTCTCCCTCAGTTTTGTTCCCCAAGTGCCCCTCAAGCCTCCTCTTATACTTTTCCTATTGGCATCTCAACAGCTGAGATTAAGTCCTTAATCAACGGTTAAGATTAGATCTGGCTTGATCCATGTCTTTTGGACCATTCTAACACAGATTCATATTAATACACATTAAAATTTTATTTTCCCTAAGTTTAGACTTAGGGACTCCATTAAAAATATTAATTATTTTAATATCTCCTGATCTGTTTAGAATCTTCCAAAACCCTTTATGGGTATTGGAGATCTTATGTGCCCCAACCTCTCCACCAAATTTCGTGGCTAGAGCACATCCGATGCTACCCCAAATCAACACCGGTGTCTTGCTGCTGGAATGTCATACGTAGCCTTCAAAATCTTCTTCTTGATCATGGATTCAGGAACCAGGTATATCTTGTCTTTATAGTAAATAATGTCATAGATTATTTTCTACCTATCATCTTGAATGAGTCTGTCGGTCATGGCACAAGCAAACTTGTTTTTGGCGTATTCTACAGAGAGAAGAGTCTTCCAATCTTCTATAAGCTCCATGAGGGAACATGTTGTCAGTTTCGTGGAAAGTGCATCAACCATGATATTCTTCTTTCCTTTCACATACTCAATATCAAAATCATAAACTTGGACCTTACTTGGCCGCTTTTGCTATCGTTCGTTCAGGTCCTTTTGCTCTAATAAATGACATAGGTTGTTGTGGTATGTCTTGACTACAAACCTGTTTCCCACCAAATATTGTTTGAATTTTTCCAAAGTTTGCATAATAGGCAGCATCTCCTTGTCATATATGGAGTAAAGTTTCTTTGTATCCTGGAGCTTCCGACTTTCGAATGCAATGGGGTGGACCTTTTGCATTAAGAAAACCCCTATTCCTTCCACTGATGCATCACATTCTAATACAAAGGGTTGGCAAAAGTCATAGAGATCCAAAATTGGGCATGATCTCATCACTTCTTTGAGCTTGTTAAATGTTTGGCATGATTCCTCTGTCCACTTGAATGCTCCTTTCTTTGTCAAATCGGTTAATGGCATGATTAGTTGACAGAACCCTTTAACAAATCATTGGTAATAGTTGCAAATCCCGAAACGGCGAAAAATCCTCATAACTCAGTTAGATTCTTGGAAGTAGGCCAATCGAATATTGCCTTAATCTTCTCTTGATGGACTTGTACATCTTTTGCACTAATTATATGTCCCAAATAGAGAATTTATGTCATTCCAAATTCGCATTTTGATGCCTTGGCATAGAGTGATTGTTCTAGCATTATGCTCAATATTTCATCTAGATGCCCCAAGTGATCGTCCCATGTCTTGTTTTATATGAGAAGGTCATCAAAACACACTGTTGATTTGGGGTAGCATCGGATGTGCTTTAACCACGAAATTTGGTGGAGAGGTTGGGGCACATAAGATCTCCAATACCCAGAATGGGTTTGGGCAGATTCTAAATAGATCAGGAGATATTAAAATAATTAATATTTTTAATGGAGTCCCTAAGCCTAAACTTAGGGAAAATAAAATATTAATGTGTATTAATATGAATCTGTGTTAGAATGGTCCAAAAGACATGGATCAAGCCAGATCTAATCTTAGCCATTGATTAGAGACTTAATCTTGGCCGTTGAGATGTCAATAGGAAAAGTATAAGAGGAGGCTTGAGGGTCACTTGGAGAGACACACCAGATGATCAATCATTTTATTCTCTAGATTTGGATTTGCTAAGAGAGATAGAATTAGTGATCAGGAGAGCAGCTGAGGGGCATTGAGTACAGAGAAACAGAGAAGGCGGAGATTGTGCTGAGAGAGCAGCACAGCAGCCAAGGAGAGTGACGCAAAGCCAGTAAGGACTCACGTAGGGCCACAGAGAGGCAGCCAAGTGCTACGCAGAGCACCAGAGAGGCCACTGTGTCTGACGCAGAGGCCTCTTGGGGCTGACACAGGCCAAGAAAGGCTAACACAAGGCTAGCGTGAGACAGAGAGGGGCTGAGGCAGTCTAAATTGGGCAGACGCTAGGGTTGCAGAGCAGTTTTGTGTTGAAGAGCTGCGAAAGGGTTTTCCGGGGTTTCAGCTAGGAGATTTCTCTCAAATTGTGAGGTATAGCTGCTAAGGAAATTCTTTGTTGGGTAGGCCAGTTTCGGCACACAGATTGTACTCTGATATTGCTTAATAAGAAAACCCTCAGATAGCTGCACCGATTTTCCCGCATTGGGTTTTTCCGGGGACATTGGTCCAAAAATAATGGTGTCATGTGGTTTGTTTGTTCTTGTTTCTTTTAGTTGTTGATCTGTAATATGTTGAGCATGCACTAGTGTTTAATTTCAGTATTTACTTTGTAAATAACTTGTTAAAGAAAAAAACAAGTAGGTAGGAATAAATCAAAAAAAGTGCATTAAGGGTTTCTAAACTAAATAAACTTAGAAACTTCAGCATGGTATCGGAGCATGATTGCAGATCACAGGAGGACTAAGAGACATCAGCTGAGCGGAGCAATAGCAACAGAAAACAGCTGTCCCGAGGTGACAGCCGTTGTTTCTAGCAATGCAGAGGCCAAGAAGTGTGATGCAGAGCCAGCTAGAGCCATGCAGAAGAAGTTGGGACCTATGCAGAGCCTCAGAGAGGCCAGCGTTGCTAACGCAGAGGGCCAGAGGGTTGATGCAGGGCATCCCATGGCTGACACAGACCCATTTGGCGTGACGCAGAGCCAGCATGAGGCAGAGTGGGGCTAACGCAGTTCACAGAGAGGCAGTTGCTGGAGTCTAGAAGGCTGAAGAAATATTGCAGAGTGGAGTTGGTGAGGTACTGTAGTCAGACAGTACCCAACAGAGCAAGGGCAAAGGAGTTGTTACCAAGGGTTTCTAGCCGCGGAATCTGGACCAGCAATGCAGTTGCACAAGACGATCAGAGTAGGGGGCATCACGACAAGCAGCAGAAGGATTTCCAGGAGGGAAATCAGGACTCAAAAGGAGTCCAGAAGAGAACTTCTAGACAGGAAGTAGAGACTCAGAGGAGTCGAACAGAGAACTTCCAAGAGGGAAGTAAAGGAGCATCATGGCACTTCACGAGGTAAGAGACCAGGATAGATTGGACGGAACATCAAACTTCGCAGTCTAGAAGGCCAGAATCTTATTAATGCTAGACAGGAATCGTGTCAAGAACTTTGCCTTGAAGACGATAGCTATCCCAGTCGACCCAAATGATAATGACAAGTACGAAGAGGTGATGGCAAGGGCCAAGTGCATTATCCTTGACGAGGTCAAGGATCATGTGGTACCACATATAGCCGAGAAGGAAACAACAATTGAGATGTGGGAGGCTCTCAAGAACCTATACCAGCGTACTTCTGTGCAGAGAAGAATGTTGCTCGAGAACCAAATGAGGTCGTATCAGATGAAGAAGGATCAATTGATTGACACCTTCCTTGGAGGACTTAATGAGATCCGAGACCAGTTGATTTCTATAGGAGCGACACCGGATCAGGAGCTTATGGTGAGGACAACCTTGAATGCTGTCTCAAAAGATTGGGAAGAGTTTGTCCAGTGTATCTTGGGCAGAGGGACTCTCCTACCTTGGGACGAGATGTGGGCAGCTCTTCGTCATGAAGAGATCAGACGGCAGTCAAAGACAGGTAGCAGCAGAAAAGGGATCAAAGTTTAGCAGGAGGAGGAAGATGTGGCCCTAACATCTGAGGGAAAGCAGGAGAAGCGGAAGAAGAAAAATCTCTCCAAGATCAAGTGCTTCCACTATGGGGAGATGGGTCACTATGCGACCCAGTGCCCAAGGAAGAAGAGTATGGGAGAGTCTTCCAAGACTAATGCAGCAACAGCACGGGCAGAGAAGCAAGTTTTGATAAACGATGATTGTGCCATGAGTGCACACACGCCACTTAAGCGGAAGTGGGGAGACATCAAGTTGTAGTTGGGTGGACTACATGCGATGAGGAGCAGGATCCTTAAGGTACCCAACCTCTTGGATTAGACCTTGCTATGGGAGCCTCGACGAGGAGTAGTAGGACTAGCTGAGTGGGTAGAGACAGATGCGGATGGAGCGGCAGAGAGATCCACAGTGCAGGAGTCCCAAGGCAGCGCAGAGCTAGAGCTAGCAGGATGCAGCAGTGCGAGAGGCACAGGAGTGTTGCACCAGTGCAGGAAGGCACAGAGAGGTGTGCAACAATGCAAGATGCAGGGAGTTGTGGCAGCAGTGCAGAGGTCAGAGAGGGAGCACTTGTTAGCGGCAGAGGGAGCATCAGCATCAGCGGGTTTCTCTAGCCCAACAGGGAGGTCAGTTGGGAGATCAGTTACTTACTTCTCAGTAACTGAGTTGCAGTGCAGTAGTGGGTGGCATGACACAACATGATGAGAGGAGGTGCAGTGCGGATGCAGTGCAGGGAGAAAGGACCAGTAGCAACATGGATGCAGAGGGAGTTGTCGTACAGATGCAACAGTGGCAGAACCATAGGTAGCAGTACAGGAGGCAACAGTGCAGAGGATGTTGGGCAGGAAGGCCTAGCATCAGCACATGTATCGATGCCGAATGATTAGAGTAGTACTCAGTGAGAAGTATTGCTAGAGCACAGTCCTCGCTAAGAGGGAGTGTTGATTTGGGGTAGCATCAGATGTGCTCTGGCCACGAAATTTGGTGGAGAGGTTGGGGCACATGAGATCTCCAAAACCCAGAAAAGGTTTGGGCAGATTATAAACAGATCAGAAGATATTAAAATAATTAATATTTTTAATGGAGTCCCTAAGTCTAAACTAAGGGAAAATAAAATATTAATGTGTATTAATATGAATCTGTGTTAGAATGGTCCAAAAGACATGGATCAAGCCATATCTAATCTTAGCCGTTGATTAGGGACTTAATCTCGGCCGTTGAGATGTCAACAGAAAGAGTATAAGAGGAGGCTTGAGGGTCACTTGGAGACACACACCAAATGATCAGTCATTCTATTCTCTAGAGTGGGGTTTGCTAAGAGAGATAGAATCAGTGATCGGGAGAGCAGCTGAGAGGCATTGAGTACAAAGAAACAGAGAAGGCAGAGATTGTGTTGGGAGAGCAGCGCAGCAGCCAAGGCGAGTGACGCAAAGCCAGCAAGGGCTCACGCAGGGCCATGGAGAGGCAACCAAGTGCTGCACAGAGCACTAGAGAGGCCACCATGTCTGACGCAGAGGCCCAAAAAGCTGATGTAGGGCCTCCTGGGGCTGACGCAGTCCAGATTGGGCAGACGCTGGGGTTGCAGAGCAGATTTGTGCTGAGGGGCTGCCGAAAGGGTTTTCCAGGGTTTCATCCAGGAGATTTCTCTCAAACTGTGAGGTATAACTGCTAAGGAAATTATCTGTAGGGTAGGCCAGTTTCGGCACCCAGATTGTACTCTGATATTGCTTAATAAGAAAACCCTCAGATAGTTGCACTAGTTTTCCCGCATTGGGTTTTTCCGGGGACATTGGTCCAAAAATAATAGTGTCATGTGGTGTGTTTGTTCTTGTTTCTTTTAGTTGTTGATCTGTAGTATGTTGAGCATGCACTGGTGTTTATTTTCAGTATTTACTTTGCAAATAACTTGTTAAAGAAAAATAACAAGTAGGTAGGAATAAATCAGAAAAAGTGCATGAAGGGTTTATAAACTAAGTAAACTTAGAAACTTCAACACACACTAGTAAGAACTTCCTCAATTGTGTGTTGAAGATGTTATTCATGCAAGAATGGAAAGTGGTAGGAGCATTGGTTAGCCCAAATGGCATAACCAAAAACGCAAAGTGTCCATAGTGCCATCAAAACATTGTTTTTGGCACATCTTCCTCTCAAACTCAAATTTGATGATACCCCGATCGAAGGTCAATCTCTGAAATGTATACTGCTCCATGTAGCTCATCCAATAACTCAATAATCCTGGGGATACAGTGCCTGTTCTTGATGGTTTTTTTGTTGAGAGCTAGGTAATCAATACACATTCTCCACAAGCCATCCTTCTTTTTCACCAAAACCAATGATGAGGCGAACAAACTCGAGTTGGGTCTGATGTGGCCCATTGCTAACAATTCATGTATGGTATTTTCTATCTCTTCCTTAAATTTCTTTGGGTGTCAGTATGGTGTGGTGATTACGGGCCAAGGTATGTTCAAATCCTCTTTTAGGAAGTAATCCTGGGGGAATATCACCAAATACATGACCATGCTTGTCCATCACTCGCTGAATGTCTGCTTTGTACTGCGATTTTCGACTACTGGGAGTCTTTTGGCCCGTAATCCTACATTTCGTTGCATATGTTGCATCTCCATGCCTAAATATGGCCTCTATTCTTCTGGCGAAAACAACTTGTGGACCACCATTAGCCATGCTTCTCAAAACTACCTTACTGCCATTAGGGGCTTTAAATTCCATTTCCAATGCTTGGTAGTCAATAGTGTGCTTTCCAAACAAATACAACCATTGAACCCCCAATATCATATTAATATCTGCAAGATCTATTACATAAAAGTTACTATTGAACGTATAATTACTAGTGTTAAACTCAAACCTGGGATCATTCGTGTGCATGTTGATTTGGGGTAGCATCAGATCTGCTCTAGCCACGAAAATTGGTGGAGAGGCTAAGGCACATGAGATCTCCAATACCCAGAAAGGGTTTGGGCAGATTCTAAATAGTTTGGGAGATATTAAAATAATTAATATTTTTAATAGAGTCCCTAAGTCTAAACTTAGGGAAAATAAAATATTAATGTGAATTAATATAAAATTGTGTTAGAATGGTCCAAAAGTCATGGATCAAGCCAGATCTAATCTTAGCCGTTGATTAGGGACTTAATCTCGGTCGTTGATTTGTCAACGAGAAAAGTATAAGAGGAGGCTTGAGGGTCACTTGGAGAACACACCAAGAGATCAAGATTTCGACTTTCTAGGGTTGGGTTTGCTGAGAAAGTTGAGAGAGTGATCAAAGTTGCAACTGAGGGGCAGTGAATACAAAAGCAGAGAGGCAGAGATAGCACCGGAAGGATCAACACAGTAGCCGGAGAGAGGGACGCAGAAGCAGCCAAGGGTTCACATAGAGCCAACCAGGGCTCACACAGAGGCAACCAGGAGCTGCGTAGTGCCTCAGAGGGCCAGCGTGAGTGACATAGAGGGCCATAGGACTGACGCAGTGCCTCCAGAGGTTGACGCAAGCAATGCCAGAGTGACGCTGGGCTAACGTTGGGCCAGAGAGAGCTGACGCAGTCCCTAGAGGCTAACACTGGGGTTTCATGGGGCAGATTGGATTTATGGAGCTGCCAGAGTGTTTATTCGGGGTTTCAACCGGAATATTTGCTTTCGAGTAGAGAGATACTACTTCTGAGATTTTTCTCTGTTGGGTGAGCCGAATTTGGCACCCAGACTGTATTTTGAAACTGCTTAATAAATCAAACCCTCAAATAGTTGCATCGATTTTCTCGCACTGGGTTTTTCCAGGGACATTACTCCAAAAACAACGGTGTCACTTGTGTGCTTGTTTTTGTTTCCTTCAGTTGATGATCTGCAATGTGTTGAGCATGTACTTGTACTTATTTCTAGTATTTACATGGTAAATAACTTGTTAATTAACAGAACAAGTAGCTAGGAATAAATCATTAAAGTACATGAAGGGTTTCTAACAGATAGGTTTAGAAATTCCAACATGGTATCAGAGGGTGGTTGCAGATCACAGGAGAACTGAGGGCATCAGTCGAGCAGAGTAGCAACAACAGAAAACAGTTGTCCCAAGTGACAGAAGTTGTTCCTAGCAGAGAAGCAAAAAGGAAGGGGTGATGCAGTGCCTGCATCATCAAGTTCGAGCTAAGAAGAGGTAGCGCAGAGGTTGAGGGAGGCAAAGACAAGCTCACGCAGAGCCACGCAGAGGCCAGGAGGGCTGAAGCAGTTGGCTGAGGAATTTGATTTGCCGGTGCCGGGATTGCGCAGAGCCTAGGAGCTCTAACCTTCAGTTTGCTGGGGTTTAGGAGGCTATGGGTAAGTTGCAGAGTGGAGTTGGTGGGGTACTGTAGTTAGAACAGTACCTAACAAGGAAATGCCAAGGAGGAGGGAGTTGCTACCGAGGATTTCTAGCCGAGAAATCCGGATCAGTGGTGCAGCTGCACTAACGATCGGAGTAGGGGCATCTCAACATTGGCAAAAGGGTTTCCAGGAGGGAAATCGAGGCTCAGAGAGAGTCACACCAAGAACTTCCAGGAGGGAAGTATAGGAGCAGCGAGATCGTAGTGAACGGGGTAGGAGACCAGGACAGACTGGACGGAGCCTCAAACTTCATAGTCTGGAAGGCCAAAATCCTATCCATTCTAGACATAAATCATGTCAAACACTTCGCCTTGAGGACGATAGCTATCCCAGTTGACCCAGCTGATAACGACAAGTACGAGGAGGCAATAACGATGGCCAAGAGAATCATTATTGACAGGGTCAAGGACCATGTAGTACCACATATTGCCGAAAAGGACACGGTAAATGAGATGTGGGAGGCCCTAAAGAAATTGTACCAACATACTTCTGTGCAGAGAAGGATGTTACTAGAAAATCAGTTGTGATCATACTAGATGCAGAAGGGAGAACAGATCGACCCCTTCCTCAGTCGATTGAAGGAGATCCGAGATCAGCTGACTTCCATAGCAGCCACGCCGGATCAAGAATTAATGGTGAGAACAGCCCTGAACACAGTCTCAAAAGACTAGGAGGTGTTTGTCCAGAGCATACTGGGCAGGGCAGCCCTAATAGATTGGGAGGAAATTTGGGTGGCTCTTCGCCAAGAAGAGATCAAAAGGCTGAGCAAGGCGGGAAGCAACAGCAAGGGGATCAGAATCAAGAAGGAGGAGGAGGTCGATGCTGCCCTAGCATCTGAGGGAAAACAGGAGAAACGGAAGAATAAGGACCTCTCCAAGGTCAAATGCTTCCATTGTGGGGAGTTGGGTCATTATGCGACCTAGTGTCCAAGAAAGAAGAGCAATGGAGAGGCCTTCGAGACCAAGGCTGCGCCAGCAAGGGCAAAGAAGGAAGTGGACAAACGATGACTGTGCCATGAATGCTCACACGCCACTTGAGCGAAAGTGGGGAGACATCGAGTTGTAGTCAAATGGACTACAGGCGATGAGGGGCAGGATCCTCGAGGTACCCAGCCTCTTGGATTATACCTTGCTACGAGAGCCCCGAAGAGGAGTAGCAGGACTAGTGGATATCAGTAGAGACGGATGTGGATGGAGCGATAGAGGGAGCTACAGTGCAATATTCCCAGGACAATGTGAGGCAACAGTGCGAGATGCATGGAGTTGTTGCAGCAGCGCAGAGGTCAGAGAGGGAGCACTTGTCAGCGACAGAGGGATTCTCAGCATCGAGGATGTCTCTAGCCTGACAGAGATGTCAGAGTTGGTAGATCAGTTACTTCTCAGTAACTGGGTTGCAGTGCTGTAGTTAGCAGTGACAGTGCTATGGGCACCACGATGCAATAGGATGAGAGGGACTTGCAGTATGGATGCAGCAGTGCAGATGATGGGCAGTAGGCCTAGCATCAGCACAGAGACCGATGTCGAATGATCAGTGTGATACTCAATGAGTATTGTTAGAGCACAGTCGTCGGTAAGAGGGAGTGTTGATTTGGGGCAGCATCGAATGTGCTCTAGCCACGAAAATTGGTGGAGAGGCTAAGGCACATGAGATATCCAATACCCAGAACGGGTTTGGGCAGATTCTAAATAGTTTGGGAGATATTAAAATAATTAATATTTTTAGTGGAGTCCCTAAGTCTAAACTTAGGGAAAATAAATATTAATGTAAATTAATATAAAACTGTGTTAGAATGGTCCAAAAGTCATGGATCAAGCCAGATCTAATCTTAGTCGTTGATTAGGGACTTAATCTCGACCATTGATTTGTTAACGAGAAAAGTATAAGAGGAGGCTTGAGGGTCACTTGGAGAACACACCAAGAGATCAAGATTTCGACTTTCTGGGGCTGGGTTTGCTGAGAAAGTTGAGAGAGTGATCAAAGTTGCAGCTGAGGGGCAGTGAATACAGAAGCAGAGAGGCAGAGATAGCACCGGGAGGATCAGCACAGTAGCCGGAGAGAGGGACGCAGAACCAGCCAAGGGTTCACGCAGAGCTAGCCAGGGCTCACGCAGAGGCAGCCAGGAGCTGCGTAGTGCCTCAAAGGACCAACATGAGTGACCCAAAAGGCCAAAGGACTGATGCGGTGCCTCCAGAGGCTGATGCAGGCAAATCCAGAGTAACGTTGGGCTAACGCTGGGCTAAAGAGAGCTGACGCAGTTCCTAGAGGCTGACGTTGAGGTTTCGTGGGGCAAATTTGGAGTTGTGGAGCTGTCGGAGTGTTTATCTGGTGTTTCAACTAGAATATTCTCTTCCGAGTAGAGAGGTACTACTTCCAAGATTTTTCTCTTTTGGGTGAGCCGGATTTGGCACCCAGATTGTATTCTGAAACTGCTTAATAAATCAAACCCTTAGATAGCTACACCGGTTTTCCCGCATTGGGTTTTTCCAGGGACATTAGTCCAAAAACAACGGTGTCACTTGTGTGCTTGTTTCTGTTTCCTTCAGTTGATGATGTGTAATGTGTTGAGCACGTACTTGTATTAATTTCCAGTATTTACATGGTAAATAACATGTTAATTAACAGAACAAGTAGGTAGGAATAAATCAATAAAGTACATGAAGGGTTTCTAACAGATAGGCTTAGAAATTCCAACAGTGCAATCCAAGTTGTACCTATCCACTACTATCACATCAAGCCCTTCAAACTCTTTTGTGGGAAGCTCTCTCTTTGCTACCAAAGTTGCATCAATGAAGTTGTGCGTAGCTCCCCTGTCAATCAAATTTTTGATGTATTGTCCCTTGACGACTCCCTTGATCCTGAAGGTGTAATATCTATGTGTTCTTGATAGAGTTGCAATCTTGCGTTGTGGTCAAGATTTCTTTTCTTCACATGGCTTTTCCTCTTCTTTAGCTTCCTCCTGGGGTTATTCTTTCTTTGGGTTGTTAGGCTCATCAATTGGGGTGGGTTCACCTTCCTCATCCTCGTAGTTGAAGACCACTTTGATGTAGTGGATCTTTCCTCTGCCTAAATAGCAGTTTCCTAGTTCCCATGGTTCCTTTTATGTGAAACAAAGCTTCTTCCATCTTAGTTCGCTTCAAGTTTCTTCATCCAACCTGTCCCTTTTGGGCCAATCTCATTGCAATGGTTTCTTCTCCTTATCTTTTTGAGGGATGAGAGGCTTAGATAGGGCCTTGTATTTGGCCACTGCATTTCCCATGTATCAAGTCTTCTTGATGGCATCCTGAAGGGTTGTCAAATTGAATGCCTTGACCCAGCCCTATCAGGGTTCGGCTAATGCCTCCGTGAAAAGCATGACTAATCATTCTTCAGATATGTCTGTCACCATGACTGTGATTTGTTCAAATTTTACAATAAAGTCCTCGTGCGATCTGCTTTGTTTGAGTTGTGCCAATTCTCTGAAGAGTATGTTCGGGTTCTTCTGATCAAATCTATCTATCAATCTCTGCATAACATCTACATAAGAAGTGATGTTTGCATGTCCAAACGTAACCAATCCATGATACCACCAATCATGTGCATCTCCTTCTAGGTGTAGTGTGGTGAATTGGATGGCATCTGCTTCTAACATAATGTTGAGCCTGAAGTAGGTGTCCAACTTTTACACCCAAGCTCTTGTTGAACATTTAGATGATCCATCAAATGAAGGGAGGGAAAGTTTACTTACCTTGTGCATTAGGTCAAAATTTCACTGCTCCATGGGCCTATTCTAAATATGATATTGATGTACTCTCGGAAAGTTAGGGCTACTCGAACGTTTTCTTCCAGTGTTGCATACTCCCAAAAGTAGTCATCAAAGAGTTTATTCAGATCATTTGTTTCTTGAATTGTTGTCAGCTAATGGCTCAAAAATTGAGGAAGCAAACGTTTGTTGACTCCTTCAACTGGTTATGGTGTGGCTTGTTTGAGGAACATCATTGGAGAAACTAGGATGATGGTTGTTGCTTCCTTTAGTACTAGCCCTATTACCTGTGTTCAACCCATTATTACCAAGATTATTTATAGCTTGGACAATAACCTGAGCCATTTGTTGTTGTCCTTCTAGTAGGACACATTGGTTATTTGTTGTTGTTGTTGTAGTATTGCATTTAGTAAGACGTCAGGATCCTGATTCCCTTACCCTATTTCATCCCCCATTATTCGTTGATGGTTTTTTCTTTTTCTTACAGTAACATTTCTCGTATCTTCCATAAGCATGCAAGACTCATGTACCTAAAGGCTAGCAAGATGTTTGAGCTCTGAAACCACTGTAATGGGTTAGGGTAATTCTGCCCTATGGTTTCCTGTAGCAATCAGATTTATTTCTATAATGATCTAGGGTAATTTTTCCCTAGGGTTTCCTATAGCAATAAGATTTCTTCCTCTAGTATTACAATTTAATTCAATACAATTGATTTATCCTTCAATGTACAGTACTAATCCTTTCCAATAATGTAGTGAACGCAACAGAGTAATATGGCATTCACTAATTCAAATCCTTTAATCAATAATATGATAATTCCAACAAAACGATGTTAATTGCCCAACGAATCTGCACCACATATAATCCAAATCAGTATAGTATATGATTCCACACAATAGATATAAGCTACCCAAGATCAAAATTGATAGACAGAGTGCCCTAACCAAAGATCGGATTAATCAACAGCTAAAGATGTATGCGAGTTTTGTCCAAACAAGTTGCATCAGGCTTGTTACATTATTTTCATACCAAATCCAAGTCTGCTACAATCTTCAGTCCCTCTTTGTTACAGGATCCAGACTACAGGGGTCTTCGGCCTACAAAGGAACACTTTGCATCTTGTATAAGAGGAACTGATTCCACATAAGAGGTATACGTTTGCCCAAAATGTCACAAAACCAACTTCGGGGGGTCACTTCTAACCTCAGAACTCAGACTACTTGCCCAAACCTTCATTTGGTGCTACAAACCTCATCCTTCCATCCACAGAAGATCTTGGCTACCTCAAGAAAATGTGCCACAGATAATTCGATCTTCTTAGCTATACTCTAGTGCCTCAGGCTTCAACTAGTACTCGAACTTCTCAAGAAAGATTTCTCCTTACTATGCTAAAACTGAGATAAGAAATGTAAAATAATATTACCAACTAGGTTGGAATCTTTCACTACCGAAATTGATAAGAGAGATGGGGTCTTATAAAACCTCAAAGCTATTGCTCAAGAAAACAAATGATTTGATGCACCATTGACGATGATGATTTGATCTCAACTCTTCTCTCTTTATACATTTTTGTTGGATAAAGTTGGTCATTAATGTCAATAAGATGGTAACCTAGGTGCATTATTGGAGCTATGCTCTAGATGAAGTAGTCCAGATAAAACCCTAGTCCTTGCTGAACCCTCATTGATGCAAACCCTAGTAACTCTTGCTCTACATGAAACCTAGCTATATATCCCTATCTATATAATGGAAAGCGTTAGTTTGTTGAACCATGGTCTAATAATGAATAAATGAAGGAGCCCCTTCCATGAAATCCTCCTTGACACATGATGACATATGAAGTGATGGCATATGCCATAACATTGTTGAAGTCCTTGGTCTATGATGAAAAATCTGTCCCAAGTCCATTAAGATGATGAAACCCTTCAAAGCTAGCCTTGATGAAAAACCTTAGCACTCTAGTTCATGTCTCGTGATATCATTTCTATCCTTGTTGTAGACTAGCTCTTTATTGAAAATCCCTAGCTCCCTAGTCCTAATGAAACTCTAATCCTAATACCATAAGAACCATAATAAACATCATCTTGTAGACAACTTAAACCCTTTCCAATGAGTATTCATATGCCCCCTAACTCCTTGTCATTAAGGAGAAATTGATTTTTGAATTCAAAAAATATATATTTGCCAGCCTATGCAAGCCGACTTATGTAGGCTCAAGTTTCAACACACCTTTCCAACCGACATGACCCTTCATCAAACGTTCAAACAAGTATAAATACCCATCTGAGCTCATCCTTTTTAGCCATAGATCTGCGGTCAAGAACAATGAATAACAGTTTGGATCTGAGGTGAATAAGATGCAGAACAAGGAGAATAAAGTGCAGAGCAGTACAAAGAAGATAGTTCACAACTTATGAGCTGGAAAGGGTTTGGACCTTTTGGAAGCTTCTCACACAGTTCAGACCTGAAACCTATGTTATTCGGACCTGTGACATTCCTCAGAAACGCAGCTTGATCTGTGAGTTTTTAATTATTCTTTGCACCTCATACCTATGCATTGCGATTCCAGAAATCGGACTTGTTACCTGTCGAAGATATAAATTTGGTTGGCAGTTTTATAGCAGGCTTTGGCATTATTTGGAGTGACCTAGTGACAGATCTGAAGGGCTTATTAGGGAAAATATGTTGGGCCTGAATTTATTGTGCTTGGAAAAGGACTTGTTAACCTATTGACGAGCTTGTTGAGGACTATCTAGAGCAGTTTGTTGGAATTTGTTTTTTAAGCAGATTTGAACTGTTGTCTCTGTGGATTTCTTGTTGCACTTAGGAGCTGTTACTTCTGTGAACCTTGTAGCATTATATTAGAACAAGCATCTCAGATTTCTTTCCTTGCAGGCATCCTTAAGACCTTATTGGAGCTACAATTCTTGGATTATTTGCAGACTTTTGATAACAGCCTTGTGAAGAATAAATTGCAGACTTGAGAGTAGTCTCCATTGCACAATATTTGGCCTTGAGGATAATCTTTGTTACACAAAGTTCTTCAGACCTGTGGAAAGATGAAAGCACACTTTAAGGATATAGAACTGGCATAGTTATATTACTTAAAGCAGTGAAGCCTTGAAGAAGAGCTTACAACAGTTTTCAGAGAGCCTTGTTTGGAATAGCATTCAAAGCTATTTGGAGCAGACTCTGGAAGACAACCTTGAAGCAACTTTTGGAGACTTGAAAAGGACCTTGAAGACTTGTTTTGAAGAAGACCATTTGCATCTTGAAGGTCTCTTGGAAGATTTGTTGAGTCACAATTGAAGGCTTGTAGAAAGTTTTTTTTTTTTTTGGAGACAATTTATGAAGACAGATCTTGAAGCAGTTTATTGAAGAATTTATCCAAGGAGGCAACATTATTGAAGATCAAATGAAGTAGTCCTTGAAATATATTGCTTGGGTATCAGAAAGAATTGTGAAGATATATTTTAAGGTTGATAAAGTTTTCATTGATGAACTAAGTGCTTTGGAGATTAATTGAGGGCATTGTTGAAGACGAACTTGAAGATATTGGCAGGGCTTGTTGCAAAAGATATTGGAAGCCTTGAAGAACCATTTGTACCTATATTGAAGAATTAAATGAGAGGGTTGGTTCCCTAGAAGATTGGAGTCCTCAAGAAGACCAGGTTGGAGCCTAGATTAGTTGAGAGGGTTGGAGCCCTAAAGGATTGGAATCCTCAAGAAGACCAAGTTGGTGCTTGGTGAAGTACAAGTTGGAGCCTGGTGAAATTGAAGATTGGAATCTTCATTTAGGGTTGTAGCCCTAAAGGAATCATAGTGATTGTACAAATTGGAAATTGAATTGTTGTAAGAGGATTGGAGTCATCACCATTTGTAATAACTAAAATTATTTATTTCATTACTGTTGATTTTGTGTTCTATCTAAAGTGATATTGACTTGCATAAAAATAACAGTTGTAAAAGAAATAATGATTCACCCCACTCTCAGAATTTCCAACAATTTCTCCATGGGCTTCAAGGTGTGAGGGATTGGGGTGCAACACCTAGTTTTGGGTTCTTATGCCCCAGCCGACCCAACTTTGCCCAAATTGGGAAAAAATGGGTTTTTACCCCTTTTCAAGAATATAGCCTACAAGGTTGGATAGGCTATTTCGTCCCTCACTAGCCCTCAATTTGAAGAGGACATTACAGTATTTGATGGTTGGACAAATATTAAATGCAAGCCACTAGTTAATCTTGGTGTCTCCGTAAGTGGTGTAGTCTTCTTTTCAGCCCTTGACTACTCATTGTTACAAGAGTAGTATTAATATTGCAAATTGGGTCATACAATATCATTCTAGTCATCATTAATAACGTTGCTAATTGTAAGGTAGTAGGAACAATCAATGAAGATATGTACCCTAACATATCTTGGCCAGAGTGTTTGTTTCACACATAGAACCTCTTGATTCATGATATTATTAAGATGAAGGACCGTGATATAAATGGATCGGTGCATTATACAAAAGAGGAAAGAAAATGATAAAATTTATTACCAATCACTCTAAGTTGGAGCTACTAAATATTGAAAAGATCATATTTGTTAGCTATTACCTCACCTTTAGGTACCTTTTGAAGGTGAGAGAGGCATTGTAGAATATCATCTCAAGTGATTCATGGTAGGGTTTGAAAACAAGGTTGCATATGCATCTAATAAACATGAGTTTCATGAGGTGGAGGACATTGTGCTTGATGGTCAATGTTGGGCACAAGTTAGGCATGTTCTATAGTTCACCAAGCCCATTTATAACACAAGATACATATCAGACGGTGATTGGGGAGGTGTATGAGCAAATGGACAACATGCTAGGCGAAATCAAAGACATTATCGAGCCTAGAGATGTGATCTTGTATGATAATATTCATAAAAATGTGGTCAAAAGGCAGGATAATTTGGATGTTATAGTCCATACCCTAACATATGTCCTTAGACCCAAATATCATTCGCCATCTTGGTTGGCCCAACAAGGACCTAGGTGTACAGTTATGAGAAAACCACACATAGATCCAAAGGTACAAAATGGGTATACACTTGCATTAGACAAGTTGGTCCCTGAAAAAGAGAAATGTGCTCAAGTGCGAAGCCAATTGAGTAAGTACATTAGTGAACATGGAATCTTTGCTAACCTACATGCAACTAAATGGTGGAACATGTATGGCTCCTCTAACACAAATTTGCATGAATTAGTAGTGAGGATTCTTTTATATGTTGTCAACACTTTTGTAAAGAGATATTGGAGCACTTACAACCTCATCCATAGCATAAAGAGAAATACCTTGCATGTATATTGGGCAAAAAGCTTGGTTTATGTGCACTAAGACCTGAGGTGATTGTCCCAATATTGCAAGGTGACAAAGAATGATATAGCATATGTGACTTGGAATAACGATCTGAAGAGGCCAACTTCGAGGATGGAGGCATAGTTTTAGAGTGCTTGGAGGCTATATTTTTGGGCGATCATGATGGTGATCATATTCATGGAGCAGAGATGCCGCCACTATCCGCTAGCAAGTTTCCAAATGTAGGAGTCTTTCCTTTATCTTCAAAATGTCTGGCATTGCATGGGAGCCATGTAGTTGTGAATTTGTTCCATGAAAGCTTCCACCTACTCCTACTCCTCTTGCTCATAGATCTTGAGAAAAGAAACAAGAAGTTTCTCGTTACAAGAGCGAAGCATAGTAGATACTAATCTATTTGTCTTTCCCTATTTAGAAGGTCTCGAGAACTTAGTACTGTCTTCATTATGCCCTACTTTAAGAACATAAGTTTCAATTTTGAACTTTGAGGCTACCTTTGAACTATTGACTGCATCTTACAACTCTTGGGTAATAAATATGATGCTTTGTTTAATTTCGTGGTTAATATTAGCTATTACAATTTATTGATGACCAATATTATATGTTAAAACTTGAAGGTTGATGTAATGCTTGATGACTAATCATTAATGACATGTTATAACTACTAGATGATTGGTGTTATTTGTGTACTAATTGGTCGATGCTTTAATGATCATCATTAATCCTATAGTTAAATCTATGTTTTCATGTTTTCTACTTTTAATTATGCATTAAGCATGTTTTTTTAATATATATATATAGATATGCATCAAAATATATTAAAATACATATTATATAAAAATGCTTCATTCCCAAAATAGTTCTGAAGATTGTGCTTCCCACTCCTGCTCCCTGTTACTCCTCTATCAGTGGGGGTACATAGACATTTTTCAATGCATCATTCACCACCATTGTAAGCCCAAGTTCACAAGTCAAAGCCATGTAAAATCCATGTGAGGCCTGTATTAAGTCTCCTAGACCTGTGTCTTGTCAGTTCGACTCTATATCTATTTTGTTTGGTTGGACCATACCCTGTGCCTTTAAAGCTTCATTTAGGTGATCTCATCCCTAATCAAATTGAGGACCCTGAGAGACTTCTCATGAGGACTAATGGTTTTATGGGAGCCTGCATTTTGTATGGGTGATCACCAATGTATGGGCCAGTCCAGCTCGTGTCAAAGTGCACCTATGTTATTCCACGTGTTAGAGTTTGTAGGTGACCTTAGCCTTGGTGGAATATTACTCATGACAACTCTCACAACATAGCAAACTCTTTTGGCAACTTTCACATTTTCCAAGGTAGTTCACACTTCCCAATGCAAAATGGTCCAGGGGGCAAAAATTCAACCCAGGCTCAAAATGTAGAGCGGGACTAGGGGATGCCATGTCATGTGGAAATTTTTGATCAAAGCATCTAATGAAAATTTATTGCTTGGTCAATTGGTCAGCAAATTAGGGAATATTCCAAGTGGATTTTCAGGTAGAACATTAGGCAATTTCTTGCATGCAATATGTCAAATCTAATCAGCATGACGAGATGAAGAAAACCTAGGTGTTAGAATTCTGAAATCATGTAAGGCATTGGAGATCAAGCACAGGGGAAGGATGACATGGTATTCCAATGATGATGTGGTAACGCCCTAGAGGTTGAGGAAAAACAAAGACAAACCCATTACAAATCACGACTAGAGCAACAAAACCCATGTTCCAAATCTGCCAGGAGAGCAAGGGCATTGGAGATCTCTCCTTTGGGGCCAAGGTCGAATTACTTAAGAGGAAGTCAAACTAAAATTTAGTCAAAACTAGTTGTTGGGTGAAAGCTAGTCGTTGGAAGGGACTCTATTAGCCATTATAACCTCCTTGGACCGAAAAAGTGAAATAATGGACCAAAAATCTAACAGCTGGAAACAAATAACCTCCAAAGTACAAATCGACCTCACCAAGTTAATTCACACCCCTCTATGTGTAGAAAATCCACGAAATTCTAATCTGCTATAATGAACAATCTGAAAACTGAAAACTAGTTTCCTTTCACTAGAACATAGAATTTCTCTACATCAGATTTGCAGCGGAATAGGAAAAAAAATACACAATCACACAATTCAACAACACAGAATTGCCTAGGGAACCCAACTGGGAAAACCCTCTGCTTGATGAGAATTTTATTGATAGAAAAACCTAAGCAATTGATCTCTTACAAAATACAATTGTTTCAATCTGAAAGACGCACTTGTCTTTCCTGTGTGATCTAAGCTTGAAACTTTTTTAAGACTATTGATCTTTGTTGCCCTCTACCAACTAGTGCACAAGCTTCAACACACAAGCACAAACTTGTGCTCTCTACTGCCTTGTCTCACCAACTTGTGCTCACAAGACAATGATCAAATCGTGCCTTCGTTCCTCCTTATAAGGATTTCGATTAGGCTATTACTAGCAAGTTCTATTTGAGGAAAGTCAAACTATTGATTGACTAGTTAACAAAAGCTCACTGGTTGTGTTAACTTGTCCTTCCTATAATTTAGGAGCCTGACTCAATCAACTTGACCTTTACCCAAAATAACTCGCACTAGAAGACAATAAACTCGGCCTTCCACTAATTAGCACTAGTCAACTGCTTCTTGCACTCCTAACTTTTAGGAATTCGCCCTAAATTTTAGGAATTTGTCCTACTTTTTAGGAATTAGCTCCTAACTCATAGGAACTCGTGCATGCTCAAGGAGAAACTCGTTGTGGTTCCTTTGATTAAGGCACAAATCAAGGAACCTTTCTCACTAACATTTTCAACACTTCCTCTTACCGAGGAAGGTATTCCTAGAAGAACCTCATCCACCTGGATCTATCTTCAACACTACCAAGTTCTCCACTATTGCTATTGCTCCCTCTACACTAGAAGACTTCCCTGTTTTCTTCTACCAAACCTACTTTGAAGACCTATTCTTTCCCACCATGCTTAGCGAGTCCACCGCTTCTCTATTTTGAGCACTTCCTGCCTTGTTACTCAAGGCTACTACCCCTGAATGCGTGCATCTCCAGCTCCACAATCCACCACTATTAGTGAACGCAGCTCCTTTAGGTCACTAATATTTGGCCCAAACATTCTACCCTCTAGTTGTTGCTTTGTCCATCAAGGATGCCAACCATAGGGTCTTCAACCTACCCACTACTTGCCTCACAACTGCTCCACAAAATATAAGTCTTATGGCAATGGAGGTTGCCCACTCTCACTGTAGAAGTCCATCTCTACACAGTGAACTAGGGTTGAATATTAAGCCCTCTTGGTTGCTTCCTTTCTCCCTTCAAGGATCAACCTTGAGCTTCAACAATTCTACCGCTCCAACCCAGGGCACCAAAGACAACTTCTAACTTAGAAAGTATCGTTCTTCTTGCCCTTCTGACTAGACTTGGCCTCTCCTTGGCCCTTCTTTCCCTTGGCCTTGCTACTCTTGCCTACCAGGGCACAATTATCCTCGCCCTCTGTCATAATTGATCTCTCGTCTATGGCTCCTCCTTGGATCTCTTCCTGTATGCAATCAGTCCAAAACCTTTCCCAATTTGGGAAATTCTCTTTCCCACTAACAACATCTTGGAACCCCTTCCACAACTCGTGTCCATATAAGGCAAAACTCACAATATCATGATCAGATAAAACCACGCTATGATACCATGTAGAAAATCCACGAAATTTTGGTCTGTTATAGTGAACAATCTGAAGACCGAAAACTAGTTTCTTTTCACTAAAACACAAAATTTCTCTACTTCAAATTTGCAGCAAAATAGGAACAAAAATAAATACACAATTGCACAATTCAACAACACAAAATTGCCTAGGGAACCCAACTGGGAAAACTCTCTGCTTGATGAGAATTTTATCAACTCGACCTTTACCCAAAATAAATCGCACTAGAAGACAATAAACTCGGCCTTCCACTAATTAGCACTAGTCAACTGCTTCTTGCACTCCTGAGTCCTAACTTTTAGGAATTTGCCCTAAATTTTAGAAATTTGTCCTACTTTTTAGGAATTAGCTCCTAACTCATAGGAACTCGTGCATGCTCAAGAAGAAACTCATTGTGGTTCCATTGATTAAGGCACAAATCAAGGAACCCTTTCTCACTAACATTTTCAACGCTATGTGGACAAATCAAGTTGCATGTGGACCAAGGAAGTTAGATGTTTGGAGGATTTTGGTGCTATTTTTATTTTGACCATTGATGACCATTTTCAAAAGGAAGTCATGACCTCTCTGAGGATACTTAGACCAATTTGACCCCCTTTGGGGATTAATTAAATTTATTTTGTAATATTTCGTGAAATTAAAGTCCCAAATTGTGGAAGACTAGAAATATTTTTCATGCAAAGAGTCTTACTAGCTTTTAACTAGCTGTTAGAGATTTTTCTGTAAAACACTAAGCTCTCCTCCATTTAAATTGTTGTTGTTCACTTGAGACATGTGCTATCTAATAAAAGAGTTCATCTATTTTGCAAACTTTTGTACTATTGTATAATTGTGGAGTAGTTATTGTTAATGTTATTTTTGTTGCTATTGCCATTAAGTACTATTTTTATGTAATTTCATCTTGCTGATAATTAATTTATCATAAGGCTAATGTTCTCTGCCATTGAGGAGCTAATACGCTACATGGAAGCAAAAAACTAGTGTTCCCCACTTGTTTGTTTTGGTTTTGCGGGTGAATCAATCTGAAGGTTTTAAACTACTTCGAAAGGGGGCTTTGCTATCTCAAAGGCTTTGTATTTTGCTGCGCTCAAAGGACGAAGGTTGGAGACATCATAAAAAGAAGCTTGTTTTTTAGGGAGATTGAAAGTTGCAGCATCAATTAAGCTAAAGTGAGCTATTTCTGAAAGGACCAAGCACACTCCCTAGACAAAAACTGAGCATAGCAACTTAGAGGGGCATCTGCTTCACACTCTAGCAATGGGTAGGACTCTAAGGCATGAGTAAAAACTCCAACAACCAAAAAATCCAAAACTCTCCAAATTTCTTTTATTTTTCTACAGTTAGAGTAGGATTTTACTTGGTTTTTACTATCATATCAATTTACAACCACCTATTTGTTGGGGAAAATTAACTAAATTGCTAGATCTAACCCCCACATAGATACAAGTTCCTATTTCTTGCATTTTACACTTGTATCTAGCCTTTTGGTTGTAGATTACCATGGTAAGAGAGCTTTTTGCTTGTTGGACCTGTGTTTTCAGCCACCAAAAAATGAGTTTTACAGGCCTGTAGATAAGTATATTACACTAGAACTTGTGATTTTTCAGCTCTATATTATTTCATATTTCTATTGTTAGAGTTGACTTTCTTTCACTTTCCAACTGATTAAATTGATAAATAATTTTCTAGAAAAAATTGGGTTAATAAACATAACCAAAAATCTAAAAACCAATTTCCATCTTTTTTCAGTCTAAATTCAATAGCTAGGAGGCTCCAAGCCTCTACAATCACCCTCTAGCCATTCCACACAAAAGGGAAACACCCTAGAGGTGTTTTTCACATAATGGATTTTAGTGAGGAACCCACGAAGGAGGGAAATGTAGGGAAAAAGGCTCCACGAAATCTATAAAAGGAAGGCAGCACTCCTCATTTCATCATCTTTGGCATATCGAATTTCTTCTCAGTTGCTTGAGCTACTTAGCCGGGTCACTTGTTGTTTAACAAGAGTTTTCCAAGTGGAGAACTCACCCTTTCTTCGGGGACTTCAAGTGCCACCCTAGAGAGGTTCATCCATAATCTTCCGGAGATGATTTTCAGTGTGGTTTCCAGCATTTGTATTCAATGTCTCCAGGTAGTGCGTATCTCTAGAGGACGTAGTAGGAGAAACCGAGTTGTGATTTTGGCATTCTTCAGGGAAGCTTTGGCCGGAAGAAATTTCAGAAGAGAAGCTCTGGTGATTTGCTGCTCTTTCAATGAGTTTTGGGTCTGGATGAGAGAGCCATTCAGTGGAGATTTCACACTTCCTGAGCCAGCATAGGAGGCAGAGACTGGACATACGTGGGAGGTGGAGACTCAGCCATTGAGGTTGATCCTTGTCCGGAGAGATAAGGGAAGCATTAGTGGAGGTGATTGCTACCTTTTTGGAGTGTTTGAGAGGGATTTTGTTGGTGTGTTGGTAGGCAATGTGCTTTAGCAGTTTTGGAGGGCTTAGGGCCTTTTGGGGGTCGATTTTGGGAGGTCAAAATCAGGCCAAACCATTTATGGGTTTTTGTGGGTTTTTCATGAGGATCCTAGATATAAATTTGCAGAATTTTCTGAGCACCAGAGGAGGGGTTTTCAGCCATATCTTTGCCGCAGGCAGTGCAGAATTGTTGAGACTATGCAGTGCAACAGTTGGTCAGTTGATTGTAGCTCTGGGTTGTCAATGCTTCACCTGGGTTTTTCTCTGCTTGCCTTTGAGGCAAGTCCAGGTGCATTCCTTCCATATTTTGTACTCTTGCACCAGTTTATAGTAAAATAGATCAACTGCTTCCATATTTCTGATAGTTATGGGCATTTTCTAATTGTTTGGACATTTATGTGGTGAAAATTGTTATTTTCTTGCACATCATCGTTTTTCCTATTTTGGAACATTATAGTGGTATCAGAGCTCAGATCTTGGCTTATCCATGGGGGATTTTCCTATGAGTGAGGAGGACCAATAGAACGTTACCCTCAGGAGGCAAAGGTATCGGAGCAGGGAAAGGGAACTAGAGATCACGCCAAACATGAACAACCATGGGAAGGCGATGGTAGGGTAGAAGAAGACATGGGAGAGCCCAAGAGCAGAGAGGAGATTGCCTTTGACAATCTCTTGAAGGCTCTGAGCGATTTGGAAAAAGGGCAGAAGGAGATGTTAGATGAGATCAAAATGCAGAACCGGGAGCGAAGCACTCACCGAGATTTTCTATTTGGAGAGACTTCGGGAGCCTCTCAGTAGTTTGACCACCCTTCACCTGTTGAGCAACCACCATCCTCTAGTGGACCAACTAGAGCAACGCTACCTTCTTTCCTACCCTTGGCACAAGGTGAACCAGGAGGAGTTGATGATCAATCGCCTATGGGAGAGCATTTCAGGGAGTGGCAGTCCATGGGAGCAGACTTCAAAGAAGCACTATCTTTCAGAGATTTTTGCCAGCTCAAGCAAAATGAGAAGGGAAGGAGCTATGGAGGCCATGGCAAGCAGAACTATGAGTTGCAACATACCATTGGGAAGATGTACTTCCCCACTTACAACGGCACTACCAAGTGCACAACTCGTGCTTGGGTGGAGAAGTTGGACACACATTTCTAGCTCAATAGGATCACGACGATAGAGGCCATTTAAATGGCCACATTGCATTTCGAGGGGAAGCCACACAACTGGTGGTTTCATGGCTTGTCCACTCTGGGGAATGCCAACGTGGCCTCCTATGAGGATTTCACACAGAGAGTAGTGGAGCATTTTGATCGGAGGGATCCGGAGGCTCACTTCAGGGAGTTGACTCAGCTCAGGCAGACAGGACATCCAGAGCATTATATTTCGGAGTTCCTGAGGGTCTTAGTCATGGTACCAGATTTGTCCAATGCTAGGCGAGTATACACATTTGTGGAGGGGCTGACGGAGCCACTGCATGGACTATTGAACTGACACAGACCCTCTGCTCTATTGGAGGTCGTGACTTCTACAAGAGACTTGCAAGGGGCATCCCCAAGACCCAGGCACCCTTTCCACCACAGACTCCCTACCCTCAAAAGGGGAGTGACACTAGAGCAACCCCCAGCACAGAGCAGCCCAAGGGCAAGTGTAGCTGGACAATGAGACCAGGAGAGACCTCAGGAGGAGGAAGTTGTGTTTCACATGTCGGGGCCATGGGCACCGGACCATCGGTGCACAGCAGGCAAGGCCCATTATATCGAGGTTTTCTCCGATAATGATCAGGAGGATGAAGTGGAGTTGGAGCTTGGTGGGGGTGACAGCGAGGATCCGGCATAAAGGGGACCACCACCACTTGGGGGAGCATCTTTTGCACCATCTAGGGGAGACCTAGCCTCTTTATGTTGGTTTCCCAAATTTTTTACCATGAGGATTAGAGGCACAATGCAGGGGCAGCATGTCACAGTGTTAGTAGACAATGGGGCCACCCACAATTTTATTGATGCTCAGATGGTCCAGAGGAGAGGCACCACCACTGCAGAGTTTGAGGGGTTTTCAGTTTTGGTACTAGGAGACAGAACTATGCAGTGCACTTGATATGTTCCCGCTTTGACAGTGACCATGGGGAACTATTCTTGTGGTGGACGTACCAGACACCAATGTGGTGATGGGTGTCCAATGGTTGTATTCAATGTTTTAAAACTCCGACTTCGACATCGACTTGGCCGAGGGTCGACTCCGACTTCGACTTCAACTCAATATCGACTCGGCCGGCTCGATTTCAATGACTCGGTCATTGTAAAAAATACATTAAATATTTATTTTTCTTATAAAAAAACATAATTTTAAAGATTTTCATTCATGTTTCCAAACACACAGCATTAGAATATAGATAGAAGACAACATATGATCAAAGCAAGCTCATGTATATATCCATTATATCAAAATGGCACCCAATGCACTATCCAATACATACATGATGATGATATATAGATCAAAACAAAAACACATAACCAAGGAGGCTAGAAATGGCCTCTACAACAAAAGTAAACTGTGACCAATACTACTGGCTAGTGGCTACTGCTAGAGGAGCCAAGATCATCTGGATCAACATCTGGATTAGAGTCAGACAGGGGGGCCCATGGCTCCTCATCATCATCTCCAACTGCAACTGTAAAAGTGGTAGCACAAGTAGGCTATGCAGTAGCTGCAAGCTGAGATAGACAAGATATGTGCTTCTGTCGCGGCTCCATAAAAGAAGCGCCTGCAACTGGAAGACTTGGGGCTTGCCCTGAGGCTGGTACAAGTGGATCAGGATTTGCATTCAACTGAACATTATGTTCGAGTGATGCCTCCATCTGTAAATCCAAATCAAGATCCTCATCAGAATCAAACTCTGTTGGATGACTCTCCACTACCCAATCTGATATTGGATCAATGTCTTCCAACACAATGGGATCTGAATTAGGTCTTTTGTTCAACAATTGGTTGCGTCTGAGCCGGTGGTTGTATTGGACATAGCCTAGATCATTTAACCGTTTTTTATCCAAACAGTTTCTTTTCTTTGTGTGAATCCTCTCAAAGACAGACCAATTGCGCTCACACCCAATAACACTGCAAGTTTGACTCAAAATACAAATTGCAAACCTCTGCAATTCAGGACAATGGCTACCAAAAGCCTCCCACCATTGTGCTGCAAAAAACATAGGAGTCTAATGAGTTAGCTCAAAAAAATTACAAATTATATCCAACTTTCAAATTATAAACGATTTAATGAAATAAGTATTAAGAATATGAAAATCGAAATTTTTGTTTACCTGGCTCATCTACTTCCCTTGAAATCTTTGCTAGGTTCTTCCTAAAAGTACCTGAGGCACTGTTGAAGGTTGTGGCCTGTCGGTGTATCTCCAGCTGATCACACTCCAATGGGATCATGCGATCAATGCAGTCAATCAATCCATCTCTAACCTCCCCCTTCAAAGCTCCTATCGCCTTAGCTTTATAATGATACTGTGGGTTCAAAAAATACCCATCTGCATGTATAGGGCGATGGAGTTGATTGTTCCATATTTCATCAATGATTTCCCAAATGGGCCCATACTTAGCCACTTTATCCTTGTATGCCCTCTTTATTTACTCCTTTGCTTGATCCATAGCCTCATAAATGAAGCCCATAGCCAATCTTTCCCCATCCACCAACCGCAACACCTTAACCAGTGGCCCAGCAAGCTTCAGAATCTCTGCTACCTTTCTCCAAAATATTTCTTCATTAACTTTCTTTTTCAATTCTTTGCCTTCCAGTTTGTGAGACCATTGGCTTTGATTCCATTCTTCACTGGAAAAAATCTTTTGCAAGTTTCTATGTTGTGAAAGCATAGATTGCAATGTCAAAAAATGAGTAGCAAATATAGTGATGGAAGGCGTAATAATATCCCGCCCCCTGTGTGTTTCCTCATCAGGCTCAAAATCCATGAATGATTGTAGATAAATTTTGTTATGCTTTTAGCATGATCTACAGTGTTTTTGACCCAATCTAATTTGCCAATATCCTCAAGCATGAGGTCTATGCAATGTGCAACACATGGGGTCCAAAAGATGGTTCTGCGTTTTTCCTCTAACAGTTTACCAGCAAGAACATAGTTAGGGGCATTACCTGTGATGACTTGAACAACATTAGCCACCCCCACCTCCTCAACAACCTCATCCAATAGCTGAAACAACAATTGTCCATATTCTACCTTATCAGATGCATCAACTGATTTTAGAAACATGGTTCCCTATGGGCAGAAGATAAGAAAGTTTATGATGGTACGGTTTCTTGATCAGTCCATCCATCTGACATGATGGTACATCCTGTTCTTGCCCATGAGTCCTTGAAATCTTTCAAATACTCATTAATGGAGGCAATTTCTTTTTGCAAACGATACCCCTTAGCTCATGCATAGTAGGGCCTTTGAAGCCTTTTCCAGCAACATGTATGGCATCAAACATAGGCTCATAATATGGTGAATGGGAAGCATTGAAGGGGATATCAGCATCATACCACCATCTAGCTATGTAATCACAAGCAGTTTCCCTCAATTATTTCTTCCAATGGTCATCTAAAGTGGGTTGCAAATGACTTCTACTAGCTTGAGGACCATGTGCATTTGATGGAGAGGAGGGAGTGGAATAACTTTTGATATTCATATCACCCTTTTTCATTTTACCCTTTCCCTTTTCTTGAATAGACTCAAAAGAGGGAGGAACATATCGGAAGGGGTTGGATGCATCAGTACAAGGGATAGAGGAAGAACCCTCAAAATCAAAATGGGGGTTGGTAGCCAACATTTTTTGTAAATTCCTCTTCCTCCCAATTTCAGCGTCTAACTCTTTTTGCCTACCCTTATCTTCTTTAAACTTCTTAAAGTTGGCTAACTAATCCTTCCTAATCGCCCCAATTTCTGGTGAGGTACATGGAGTAATTTAGCCTCTAATCCCCGCCAAGTGTTGTTTCAGCCTATTAATGCCCCCAGGACCTTCCTTAATTTTCCTATGGCAAAGTTTGTAATGCATTTGACTATCAACCATTTCAACATATGCCCAAGCAGGATCTTTCACTCTAGGTGCCATTTTTTGACTTGGAAATGAAAGCAAAAAATCTGAAAATGAAAACAAAACAAAAAAGCATTGATTCAATGTTCATAACTTCATTTCTTTCACAAAAAACACTCTTTAGGATTTCCAGATTTGCACATAAAATTTAATAAGAAAAAACATATTTTTACAAGTGAAAAAAAATACCTCCAGGCACAAATTGCCTCCGCAAGCTTGCTCCAAGAAACCAACTCCTAAATGGCAAATGCTGCTCCAAATGGCTGCCCAAAAAGCTCCTCACTCCAGCTACAATGCTTGCCCAAGACTCCTCACTGCTACTCCAAAAACAAACTCAACAACTCCTCACAAACTCTCACTAAAATTCTCACTCAAATGCATGAGATGGTTGTGAGAAAATGAGAGGCGTTGGGTGGGTTAAATAGGGTTTAGGAGAGGGGAATGGACCCCAAAGACAAAATAGACAAAACAAATTCGGGTTTGGAATCCCCCCTAAAAAAACAAATTTAAAAAAAATCGTTGATTTAAAGGCTTCTGGGCCGCTGTTTCTAACCTGGTTGAGTTGATGCGGGCTCGACCGAGCCAGTCGAGTTAATACCGAACCGGCTGAGTTGTTAGACAACTCGGTCGGCTCGGTATTAACCTGGCCGACCGAACTGTTTCCAAGGCCGAGTCGAAGTTTGTAGGCCTGGATCGAACCAACTCGGCCGAGTCGGTTCCGAGTCGGCCAGTTTTGAAAACAGAGGTTGTATTCCCTTGGCAGAGTTACCACTGACTGAAGGCAACTAGTGATGGAGTTTACCAGGCCGGATGGTAAACTAGTGATTCTTCATGGAATGCATTCATATCCTCCACAGACGGTTTCGACCCACAGGATGGAGGCCGATTTGGGACATGGGGACATAGCATGGGTAGTAGAGTTGAGGATTTTAGAGGTTGGGGGACGGGCCAAGCCACCACATCCAGACATACAGGCAATAATGGACAGATATCCAATAGTTTTTGGAGATATACCACCAGGGAAGCCACCTCACAAGGGGTTTGAGCACAGTATAGAGGTGGAGCCTAATGTGCAGGCAATCATCACTACACCCTATAGGCATCCTAAAGCCTATAAGGATGAGATTGAGAGGGCCATCAAGGAGCTGTTGGCATTGGGCCACATCAAACCGAGTTCCAGTCCATTCACTTCTTCAGTTGTTGGTGAAGAAGGATGGGACCCTTTGCATGCACATTGACTACATGGCTCTCAACAATGTGCATTGACTACATGGCTCTCAACAAGAAGACATTGAAGAACCGGTATCCCATTCCGTGTATTAATGAGTTGAAGGATGAAATTAGAGGGGCCAAATACTTCTCTATAAGATAAACTTGTAGTCTGGGTATCATTAGATTCGGGTGAGGGAGCAAGATATTCTGAAGACGGCTTTCAGATGTCATTATGTGCATTTCGAGTTCTTGGTCATGCCTTTTGGGTTGACTAACACACCTGCTACCTTTCATTCACGCATGAACTATGTGTTTAGAGGTCAACTAAGGAGATTTGTGCTAGTCTTCTTTGATGATATCTTGATTTACAGCAGGACATGGGAGGAGCACTTGCAGCATCTCGAGGGGTGTTATGTATCTTGGAGTAGCAGTTCTACGCCAAGATGTCCAAGTGCGAGTTTGGGCTGACGAAGATTTTCTACTTGGGACACATCATAGGCGTAGATGGGGTCAAGGTGCATGAGGACAAGATCATGGCCATTCGGGATTGGCCAGTGCCTAGAGATGTGACAGCACTGAGAGGGTTATTGGGCATCTGTACTTACTACCAGAAGTTCGTTAAGTGCTTCTCACATTTGGTAGCACACCTCACTAATCTGACTAAGAAGGGGTTTTTTACATGGACAAAGGGAGCTCAGACAACATTCAATCGCCTCAAGGAGGTGATGAGTTGTTGCCCGGTATTAGCACATACATACTTCACGCAACCTTTCACATTGGAGTGCGATGCATCGGTGAGGGGATCGGGACAATTTTGTCCCAAGGTGGGCACCCCATTGCTTTTGAGAGTCGGAAGCTCCTACCACATGAGAGGTCGTATTCAATATACGACAAGGAGATGTTGGCCATAATGCATGCATTAGCCAAGTTTCGACAGCACTTGGTGGGTAACCGGTTCCCAGTGAAGACAGATCACAACAGTCTTTGCCACTTCATGGGGCAACAAGGCCTCAACGATAGACAACAAAGATGGGTCAACAAGGTGCAGGCCTACGATTTTGATATTGAGTATGTGCGGGGGAAGCACAATGTGGTAGTCGATGCACTATCCAGGAGACCAGCAGGACTTTCACTCATGAGCATCTGCCATGACTGGAAGGCACAACTATTAGTGGAGTACTCCAAGGATCGTCGGGCATGCGAGATCTTGGAGGGCAGTTATGCAGATGAGCGCTACAGGGTGATGGACGAGGTTATTTACTACAAGGGGCGCATATTTTTGGTTTCGGGGTCACAGTTGAGGGAGCATATCCTTCATGCAACTCATGATTCCCCTTTGTCTGGGCACCAGGGATTTAGAAAGACCTACATGGAAATGAGAGAGCGCTTCACCTGGAAGGGCCTCAAGGGGGACGTATTGAGATATGTGTAGGAGTGTGAGGCTTATCAAAGGAACAAGGGGGAGTTGACCCATCCAGCTAGATTGTTGCAGCCTCTCCCCATTCCTGAGGGGAAATGGGAGAGTATCTCTATGGACTTCACACAAGGTTTCCCTCAGTGCAGGGGAAAGATTGCATTTTTTTGGTGGTCGACCGACTAACCAAGTCCGCACATTTCTTTGCTATCCCAACACAGTATTCAGCTTCACAGGTGGCAGAGTTGTTCTTTAGGGAGGTCTTCTGCCTGCAGGGACTCCCTAAGACTATATTCAGCGACCGGGACAACCAATTTATGGGGGGATTCTGGCAAGAGATTTTCATGCTAGTAGGCACCGAACTCACCCCGAGCACCATTTACCATCCACAGACCAACGACCAGACAGAGAGGGTGAACAAATGGCTAGAGGGTTATCTCAGGAACTATGTGACAGGGCAACAAAGGGTATGGATTCGATGGTTGCACTTGGGAGAGTACTGCTACAACACTACACATCATATGTCCATTGGTATGACTCCTTTCCATGCTTTATATGGTTATGATGCTTTATCTTTTGCTAACATTGTTTTTGGAGACAGTCGGGCCCCAAAGGCCAAATATTGGATCCTAGAGAGCCAAGACATCCTCAAGGCTCTTAAGGATAATTTGCAGACAGCTCAGAATCAGCAGAAGATATATGCTGACAAGCATCGGGTTGAGAGGCATTTTGAGGAAGGGGACTTGGTGTACCTTCGATTGCAGTCGTACCGACAGTCCACTCTGAAACAAAAGCGGGCTGAAAAGTTGTAACCATATTTTATGGGCCCTACAAGGTGATCAAGAGGGTTGGAGAGGTAGCTTATGAGTTGGAGCTACCGCCGAGGAGCAAGATCCACAATATTTTCCATGTTTCATGCATCAAGAGGGTGTTGGGGCAATAGGTTACAGCAGTTGTGGAGTTGCCTCCACTTGATGATGAGGGACATCGGGTTTTGGAACCTGAAGCCATCTTGGAGACCAGGGAAAGGAAGCTCATAAGCAAGATAATTAGAGAATACTTAGTGTGTTGGAAGAGCTTGTTGGATGAGGATGCTACTTGGGAGGGTGAGCACATACTTGAGCATCCAGCATTGAAGTTTCTTGGGGACAAGCAACATTTGGGAGGGGAGGACTGTAATGTCCCTTCCTAAATTATTTTGGAATAGGATTAATTTCTACATTTTGGGGCCAATTTTGGAGGACATGGGACCCATTCACTTTTATTAGGAGACTTAGTAGTTAGAAGTAAGTTATTTTGGTTTTATTAGTAGCATGTGGGGGGGGCATCCATACAAGGAAAATACGCACTCCCTAAGCCAACAGTTCAAATTGCATGAGAGGGAAAATCAATGGCTTAGTAAGGGACTCACCAAGGAGGGAAAATGGAGGGAAAATGGCTCCACGAAATCTATAAAAAGAAGGCAACACTCCTCATTTCATCATCTTTGGCATATCGAATTTCTTCTCTGTTGCTCAAACTGCTTAGCCAGATCACTTGTTGTTTAGTAAGAGTTTTCCAAGCAGAGAACTCACCCTTTCTTCGAGGAACTTCGAGTGCCACCCTAGAGAGGTTCATCCATAATCTTCTGGAGGTGATTTTCAGTGTGGTTTCCAGCATTTGTATTCAGTGTCTCCAGGTGGTGCGTATTTTTGGAGGACACAGTAGGAGAAACCGAGTTGTGATTTTGGCATTCTTCAGGGAAGCTTTGGCCGGAAGAAATTCCAGAAGAGAAGATTTGGTGATTTGCTGCCCTTTGGGTGAGTTTTGGGTGCTATCATTCAATGGATATTTCGCAATTCATGGGCCAGCAGAGGAGGCAGAGATTGGGCATACATGAGAGGTGGAGATTCAACCATTGAGGTTGATCCTTGTCGGGAGAGATAAGGGAAGCATTAGTGGAGGTGATTGCTACCTTTCCAGAGTGTTTGAGGGGGATTTCACTGGTGTATTGGTAGGCAGTGTGCTTCAGCAGTTTTGGAGGGCGTAGGGCCTTTTGGGGGTCTATTTTGGGAGGTCAAAATCAAGCCAAACCATTTCTGGGTTTTCGTGGGTTTTGTCTAAGGAGCCTAGATATAAATTTGCAGAATTTTTTGAGCACCGGAGGTGGGGTTTTCAGCCATATCTTTGCAGCAGACATTTCAGAATTGTTGGGGACTGCGTAGCACCTTTTGGGGGTCAATTTTGGGAGGTCAAAATCAGGCCAAACCATTTCTGGATTTTTGTGGGTTTTTCCTGAGGAGCCTAGATATAAATTTGCAGAATTTTCTGAGCACTGAAGGTGGGGTTTTCAGCCATATCTTTGCAACAAACAGTGCAAAATTGTTGGGAACTGCACAGTGCAACAGTTGGTCAGTTGATTGTAGCTCTGGATTGTCAATGCTTCACCTGGACTTTGCTCTGCTAGCCTTTGAGGCAAGCCCAGGTGCATTCCTTCCATATTTCATACTCTTGCACCAATTTATAATAAAATAGCTCAGTTGCTTCCATATTTTTGATAGTTATGGCCATTTTCTAATTCTTTTGAAATTTCTGTGGTGAAAATTGTTATTTGCTTGCATATCACTGTTTTTCCTGTTTTGGAACATTACATGAAATACCTTATACATACACTGAAGAATATCATTATCTTAGTCTTGTCGATCAATGGATAGAAGAAGCATGTAAAAGCATAGAAAAACCTTGGTACTTCTTCAATTCCTTTTCACATGACGAGGACTTCTCGGTTAATGTGGCCAAGGATATGAATGATTTTCCAACATATATTTGGTGCAGGTTTGACATTTCACTATTTTGTTTAGCAACCAAGCATAAAGGTAAAACCAAAGGTAATGACGAGTTAATTTGTTGGTTGTATTGGTTATATGATTTCACCTAACATGTTTACTATTGTTAGGTAGGTTAGGATAGGATAAATAATCTCTTTAAAATGAGCATTTGATTAGATTAAAAAATTTGTAATTTCAATTTATGTATTGTGCCAGCAAAAAATTTTGCCCTAGTTGATTTGTTAGAGTTTGTTGCTGCAAGTGTAACTTAGATATATCAACGGTTAATTACAGTCCTACAACTTTCAATTTTTCCAATCACAGTAGACAGTAATAACCAATATTCCAAAGACAGTATGTTTCCAAACTCAGCATTGCAACTCCAAACATAGATTCATGAATCTTTACAAATTCTAGTATCAAACCCCAGTATCAAATTGGTACTTCTAATCAATTCTTAGAGAACTAACCAAACAAATGAACACAAATAATAGATTTTGTGATTTCAATGCAATAAACCCTATCTACTCTGAGTGATAGTGATGCCCCACAGGTAGCGTACTTGCAACCAACATGTCAACTTCACTTGGCTTTTTTACAACTTCATAGGACCCTTCTCTAACTTGGTGCAAATGCCACTCCAACTCACAGCCCTAACGATTGACCTGTTTCTTCAAAACACAGCTATATAGAGACCTCAATGTCTCAGTAGTCATTCCCAGAAGGACTCGTTGATGTAGGAATAATGCACAAGATGATTCATTGTTCAGGAAATCATACCTAGAAACTTGTTACCATAAAAAAGTTGCCCATAGTGACTTGCTATCACAGGAAAATTCCCAGAATGGCTTGTTATATCAGGATACCTTGCACAAAAGACTCGCAGCCACAGAGATGATAACAAAGTAACCTCCCTGCCATAGAGATGATACCACAGTGACCTCACTACCGCAGAGACGATAACAAGTGAACTCGCTACCTCAGAAAATTAACTCGTAACAGAATTAAAATCAAATGGATTCAATGCCTCAAGAGTTCATGCCCACATGAACTTGTTGCAACAAAATGAGCCCAGTGAACTCGTTGCTTCAGGAATTGATGCTCCTATGAACTCATTGCCTTAAGAAAGGAACTCGTTACTTCAGGAATTGATGCTCCTATGAACTCGTTGCCTTAAGAAAGGAACTCGTTGCCACAAAATGAGCCCCAATTAACTCGCTGCTTCAGGAATTAATTCTCCTATGAACTCACTGCAGCAGAAAAGGTGCCCAGAACAATCTGTTTTCCCTTCAAAGAATCCTGTGCCAAAACAAAGAGAAAAAAAGAAGAAAAGCCAACTAGGGTGGAATCTTTCACCACTGAAATTGACAAGAGAAAGGGGTCTTAAAACCCTCAGAGCCAAAGCTCAAAAACAAATGAAATGATCCACACTTGATGCCTCCAAATGAATCCAATCCCTTTTTATTTATAGACTTCCTTAAGGGGTTTCACTTTCTTAATTGGTTGAGTGTGTCTTACTCAAAGCCCCATATTTTGGATTTTTTGCCCAACTTACCCAAAACTTACCCAACAATGGGTGTTTTGGGTTTTATCCCCTTTTTTAAGGACTATAGTCTACGAGGACAAATAGGCTACTAAGTCCATTTGTCCTCAATTCATTGAGGACATCACAATCCCCCCTGCCCAAAATTGCTTGCCCTCAAGCAATTGCAAATTCAAGTGCTGCAAAATTCGTTCTCCTTCCCATGTTGCATCCTCCTTGTTGGAAATAATACTGAGAGGGGGGGGGTGAATCAGTTTTATCTAGCAATTTAAAAAATCTTCCTTATTTGATCTTTGAATTATTTTAGCATGTCAGTACCATAAAATAATGAGCATGAAAAACAGATAGTCACACCAAAGAACACAAGATGTAAGGTGGAAACCCAATGTGGGTGAAAACCACCTGCTGCAATATGTCTCTATCTTCTTTCAATTTAGAAACTTCTTTTACAATGATTTTGTACTGGTGCAGTCCTTTACCAGTACGCAGGCTGCAACCTGCAGAGAGCTACAACTCTCTCTCTCTCTCATTTTCCAGTCTACTCCTGGAAGGGAGCTACAACCCCCTACTTCTTTTCATAAAGCATAAGATAATCAACAAGTACATAACAGATATAGATCACTACAGATATCAGATCAGCAACAATAGAACTAACCCAGAACACCTTATCAATAGAGAAATTCAATCAACAGAACATCTTAAAACAGAGACGCAGTTTTTCTTTCTGTGGCCTACGACCAGACGTCGTTAACCTTCTGCTACTCTGCGTCCACACGCAGATATCCTTCTGCTCCGCTGCGTGCCCACGCACTGTTCCTTTGACTGCTCTGCGTTCTGTTGCTTCAGGGACGCACCCAAAGATACTATCGCGCCGCGTCTTTCGCTACAGAGACGCACCTGAAAACACTATCGCGCCGCGTCCTTCTGCTTCAGAGACGCACCTGAACCTTGATCGCCCTGCGTCCCCACGCAGGTCTCTCTCTACTGTGCTGCGTCTCGGCGCACTTGCCCTTTACAGTACCTGCGTCCCGGCGCACTTTTCTTCCACTGAACCTGCGTCCCTTCAGATATAAATGATATGAAGACTTCAAGACTATCCCAAACAGTCAGATCTACAGATCTGATCATGCGCCATAGAGATCACAGTCCATTAGAAGATTCGCCCTCTTAGATCTGGACTAGATCTCACCAAATAAGATATTCAACCAAAGACAATGCACAATCCAAATGAACTCCTTTGCTTTATATAGGCAAGCTCCTCCCCAAAACATGGAACAATACCACGAGCCGACACCATAGAAACACAAAACCGTCGACTAGATACCACACAAGAAACCCCCACATGCTTTTTCTCTGCCTTGAAATGTGTGCACTGGGTGGACGCACCCCCTGAACGGCTGGCCAGCGTCGCTGGACGCGGACCCTGCATGGTGTACCTGCGGGTACGCACCTCCTGAACTGGTTTCCTGCGTCCTTCTTAATTTTCAACAAACTGAGAGCCTTGCCACTGGAGTTGCCATCAAGTACAACATCTGTAACATACAGTCATACCAGAAAACATAATGCCAACAATCTCCCCCTTTGGACTTGATGGCAACCTTACAAACTTCAGCTTCATTCTCCCCCTTTGACATCAAGGGCAAAGGGTATGCTCCCCCTAAGCTCATGCTCCTCCAGATCTGCAACAAATAACCAGAGATCCACCATGAAAGAGATAGAGACATATTGCAGCTATTTCCAAGATCTCCTTCTCCATAATGCCAACAATGCATTATGTGCTCCCCCTGAGCCTGTACCACCAATAAGAAGATGTTCAACAATAAGATGATGCATCAACAACCCCCAGCTTTTGCCTGAGGTATTCAAACGTGTCCCTGGGCAATGGTTTGGTGAGAATATCAGCAACTTGTTCCTTGGAAGGAACATACTCCAACTTGACTTTCTGTTCAAGCACTTGTTCCCGGAGAAAATGGTACTTGATTGGTATGTGCTTGGTTTTTGAATGCATAACAGGGTTCTTTGAGATGCTGATTGCACTTGTATTATCACATAAGATGGGGATTGGTGGTGTACAAGTGATTTGAAAATCCTGCAAAGTCTGCATCATCCAAAGAAGTTGGGTGCAACAAGATGCAGCAGCAACATATTCCGCTTCAGCTGTAGACAAGGCGATCGAACTCTGTTTCTTGCTGAACCAAGATACCAGTCTGGAACCCATAAAGAACGCACCACCACTTGTGCTTTTCCTGTCATCCACGCTTCCGGCCCAATCTGCATCTGTATAAGCATGAAGAGAAAGATCTGTATCTCTAGGATACCATAAGCCATAATTTTGAGTCCCTTGAAGATATTTGAAGATTCTCTTTACTGCCTGAAGATGAGTCTCCTTCGGATTTGCCTGAAATCTTCCAACTATTCCAACTGCATGCATGATGTCCGGTCGGGTACCTGTCAAATATAGTAAACTTCCAATCATAGATCTGTAGGTTGGTTGATGTACTGCTGCAGATTCATCATTTGCACTGAGACTACATCCTGTGACCATGGGTGTACATACTGGTTTTGCATCTTCCATGCCATATTTCTTCAAAATCTGTTTGAGATACTTGGTTTGAGATAAAAAGATTCCTCCTTCCTTTTGTTGGATTTGCAAACCAAGGAAATATGTCAGTTCTCCTAGCAAGGACATTTCAAATTCTTTCTGCATGACCGAGGCAAAACTTTGACTCATAGCTTCTTCATTGCTGCCAAAAATAATGTCATCTACATACACAACAAGTATTAGCAATTTGTCATTTTCAACTTTTATATACAGATTGCTATCTGCTGAACCTTTTGAAAAACCTTGTTGATGAAGATATTTGTCCAACCGGTAGTACCAAGCCCTTGGAGCTTGTTTGAGACCATAGAGAGCCTTTTTCAATCGGCATACAAGATTTGGATCATTTCCAAGAATGAACCCATCTGGCTGTTCAACGTACACTTCTTCTTCCAAGTCTCCATTTAGAAAGGCTGATTTCACGTCCATTTGAAATACTTTGAAGTTTTGAAAACTTGAGAGAGCAAGGAACATTCGGATGGCCTCAAGTCTTGCAACAGGAGCAAAAGTTTCTTCAAAGTCTATTCCTTCTTGCTGCGCATACCCTTTACAAACAAGTCTGGCTTTGTTTCTAATTACTTCTCCATTTTCATTCAATTTATTTTTGAAGACCCATTTTGTTCCGATAACATTCTTATCCTTTGGTCTAGGAACCAGCTCCCAAGTGTTGTTCTTTTCGATTTGCTCAAGTTCTTCATCCATTGCTTTTACCCAACATTCATCTTTGCATGCTTCTTTCACATTTTGTGGTTCAGTAGAGGATAGTAATGCCAAATAGCTTGAGGCTTCTGCAACTGTTCTTCTTGTTTGTACACCTGCTTCTTTCTGCCCCACAATCTGAGATTCTGGATGATTCTTCTGAACATATCTGGATGGAGTTTTCTCTTCTATTCTTGTCTGCTCCTCTGGTTCTTCTTGAGGTTCTTCTTGAGATTCTTCTTCTTCATCATTCTGTCTTTGAGGGTAGCCTTCATCTTCTTCGATATCTTCCCGATGTACTTGCCTAGGAATGTATCCCTTCTCATCAACCACCACATCAATGCTGTCAACAATTCTGCCAAGTCTTTTATTGTAGCACTTGTATGCTTTGCTATGTGGAGAGTAACCAAGAAGAATGCCTTCATCTGCTCTAGGTTCAAGTTTGCCAAGCTGCTCATCAGTATTCTTGATATAGCATTTGCTCCCAAAGATTTTGAAGTGCTTTACCGAAGGAGTTTTACCACTCCAGAGCTCATGAGGAGTTTGAGTGCTGTTTACCCGGACATTTGTCTTGTTGAGAATAATAACCGCAGCATGTGCAGCTTCACCCCAGAAAGTTGCGGGAGTTCCTGATTCATCAAGCATAGCACGAGCCATTTGTTGGATTGTTCTGTTCATTCTTTCAACAACTCCATTTTGCTGAGGAGTTCTAGCTGTAGAGAATTCTCTCCTTATGCCATGTTCATCACAGAAATCGAAAAATTCATTTGAAGTAAATTCCCCACCTCTGTCGGATCTGAGGCACTTAATTTTGTGACCTGATTCATTTTCAACCAAGGCTTTGAAGGATTTGAATTTTTCGAAAGCTTCATCTTTGTGCTTCATAAGTCCTAACCAGACAAACCTGGAGAAATCGTCAATAAATAATATCAAGTATTCCTCTCCTCTAGGTGTTCTTTTCCTGAATGGACCACATGTATCTGTATGTACTAGCTCAAGAGGCATGCTAGTTGATCCTTCCTTCTCTGGAAAGTTAGTCCTGGTTTGTTTTCCAAATTGACATGATCTGCATATGGTGTTGTCAGGAATTTTGATATCTGGAAGATCGCGAACTGCCTGATATTTGCATGCTTTCCTTATTTGTGAGAAGCTTAGATGTCCCAACCTTCGATGCCATAACCAGTGCTCTTCATCCTTGCTCAGATAGCATTGTTGTTGTCCTTCTTCAAATATGTACAGATTATTTGGAGTTCTTTTGCCTTTGAGTATTGTTTTACCTGTATCAAGATCACGAACAAGACATCCATTCGATCTAAAAATAACCTCGGTCCTTTGATCACACATCTGGCTGACACTTAGAAGATTATGCTTCAATCCATCAACATACAAAACATTTCCAGCCTTGACCTTTCCTTTTAACTGAGCAATGCCTTTTCCTTTTATAGTTGCAGGAGTATCGTTTCCAAAAGAGACTTTCTTTCCTTTTTCTAGAACAGAATAAGATTCAAGTTTTTCTTTATCACCTGTCATATGCTTCGAACATCCACTGTCAATGTACCATAGATTTTCCTGTCCCTCTGCATAAAATGCTATTCCACATCTTTCTGTTTGAGGTTCCTTTATTCTCCATGTTTTGGTGCTTGAGGCTTGCTCCTTTTTCTGCTGAAACCTGCTCCTGCATTCAGATTCTTCATGACCAAAGTTATTGCAAATAGAACATTCGACTTCATTTTCAAGAACCGAAAAGTTGTTATAGGTCCTTTTTGTCATCCCTGTCATACTTCTTTGTTTTTGAGCTTCCCTAGTCATGATTGTTTTATATGCAACACATTGAGCTGCTTTGTGACCAAAATTATGGCAAGAAAAGCATTGTCCATTGAAGAAGCTTCTGCGGTTATTGAATCTACCTGCCAACTGATTGTAATTTCTATTTTCATCTATTCTTGAACCAAACTGAGAAGATTTTACCTGTGGCTGGTTGTAGCTTTTGTTCACCCTTAAGATGGATTGCCCCTGATAGTTTCTGTTTGTATTTTGTCCCTGCTTTACCTGATTATCTTCATTGTTCTTCTGCTCATTTCTTCTTGCCGCATCAAGATAACTTTTTGAGGTGGATGCTTGAGAGGTTTCTCCATTGTAACCCAAACCTGTCTTGTTTAGAGGAGACCGCTGCACATTGATAATCTCATCCAAAGTTTCAGATCCTTTGACAAACTTAAGATTAATAGCTTTTGTTTTCTCAATTTCTTTTCTGAGACCAACAATTTCACCTTCTAGTTTTTCAAGATGTTTTTCTTTTTCATCAATTTGAAATTGTAGAGTATCAATGATCACATTCTTTTCTTCTATACATCTCTTGAGTCTAGTAATTTCATCATAGAGGTTATTCACATCTACAGCATCCTCATAATCATCATCTTCAAATGCCATTAACAACTTATATTTATTACCTTGTTCATCTTCATCACTGTTTGATAAACCATCACTATCTTCATGGGTGTAGTAGCTTTTCTTATTTGCACTTTGTTTCTTGTTCCATCTAGCAGGTTCCTTTCCTTTATCCTTATAAGGACATTTTGCAGCATAATGACCTACTCTTCCACAAGCAAAGCATTTGAAAGGTAGCTTACCTCTGAACCTTCCAGAACCCCTTTGAAGATTTCTGACAAAATTTGATTCTTCTTCCTCTTCTTCTGGAACATGGCTTGCTTCATAGTAATCTTCTTTGCCTGATGCCTTAAAAGCAGCTTCCCTTCTGTCTGATGGACCTCCCTTTCTCATTTCATAAGCAGTTAGAATTCCATGTAGCTGAGACATAGTGAGAACACGGAGATTTTCCTTTTCTTCTATTGCAGATACTTTAGATTCAAACTTGGGGGATAATGATCTTAGAATCTTTTGAACTACTATAGCCTCTTTTATTTCTTCACCCAAATTTTTCATACAATTAACAATCTCATCTACCCGAAGAAAATAATTAGCAACACTTTCATCATTATACATCTTGAGAGTCTCATATTGAATCCTGAGAGTTTGAAGTTTAGCTTGTTTTACCTGTTCATCTCCTTCATAGCTCGTGACCATTTTGTCCCATATCTCTTTTGCTGATTTGAAGTGCATTACCTTCATGAATTCTGTTTGGGATATACTTCCTAATAGAGTACTGACTGCTTTTGCATTTGTTTCATACTTCTTTTTCTCAGCTGGATCTGTAGGAGTAGCTGAAGGAAAAGCATAGCCTGTTTCTACAATGTCCCAAACTTCTGTACCAAGAGATTGAAGATATGCAGTAACTCTTACCTTCCAATAATTGAAGTTTGTCCCATCAAAAATCGGTGGCCTGATTGATGCTTCTCTCTCGTAGTTGCTCATGATGAACGATCTACCTTCAAGCGATCAAGCTTCTCTGAAGGACCTGCTCCGATACCAATTGTTGGAAATAATACTGAGAGGGGGGGGTGAATCAGTATTATCTAGCAATTTAAAAAATCTTGCTTATTTGATCTTTGAATTATTTTAGCATGTCAGTGCCATAAAATAATGAGCATGAAAAACAGATAGTCACACCAAAGAACACAAGATGTAAGGTGGAAACCCAATGTGGGTGAAAACCACCTGCTGCAATATGTCTCTATCTTCTTTCAATTTAGAAACTTCTTTTACAATGATTTTGTACTGGTGCAGTCCTTTACCAGTACGCAGGCTGCAACCTGCAGAGAGCTACAACTCTCTCTCTCTCTCGTTTTCCAGTCTACTCCTGGAAGGGAGCTACAACCCCCTACTTCTTTTCATAAAGCATAAGATAATCAACAAGTACATAACAGATATAGATCACTACAGATATCAGATCAGCAACAACAGAACTAACCCAGAACACCTTATCAATAGAGAAATTCAATCAACAGAACATCTTAAAACAGAGACGCAGTTTTTCTTTCTATGGCCTGCGACCAGACGCCGTTAACCTTCTGCTACTCTGCGTCCACACGCAGATATCCTTCTGCTCCGCTGCGTGCCCACGCACTGTTCCTTTGACTGCTCTGCGTTCTGTTGCTTCAGGGACGCACCCAAAGATACTATCGCGCCGCGTCTTTCGCTACAGAGACGCACCTGAAAACACTATCGCGCCGCGTCCTTCTGCTTCAGAGACGCACCTGAACCTTGATCGCCCTGCGTCCCCACGCAGGTCTCTCTCTACTGTGCTGCGTCTCGGCGCACTTGCCCTTTACAGTACCTGCGTCCCGGCGCACTTTTCTTCCACTGAACCTGCGTCCCTTCAGATATAAATGATATGAAGACTTCAAGACTAACCCAAACAGTCAGATCTACAGATCTGATCATGCGCCATAGAGATCACAGTCCATTAGAAGATTCGCCCTCTTAGATCTGGACTAGATCTCACCAAATAAGATATTCAACCAAAGACAATGCACAATCCAAATGAACTCCTTTGCTTTATATAGGCAAGCTCCTCCCCAAAACATGGAACAATACCACGAGCCGACACCATAGAAACACAAAACCGTCGGCTAGATACCACACAAGAAACCCCCACATGCTTTTTCTCTGCCTTGAAATGTGTGCACTGGGTGGACGCACCCCCTGAACGGCTGGCCAGCGTTGCTGGACGCGGACCCTGCATGGTGTACCTGCGGGTACGCACCTCCTGAACTGGTTTCCTGCGTCCTTCTTAATTTTCAACAAACTGAGAGCCTTGCCACTGGAGTTGCCATCAAGTACAACATCTGTAACATACAGTCATACCAGAAAACATAATGCCAACACTCCTCTGGTAAATTCTTCCATCTGATGAGGTATTCCGAAATTACTCTTCCCCTTAACTTCTTTTCTCGAATGGCCATGATCATTTCCAGGATCAACTCTAATTGTCCTTCTTCATCTAATGGGGGCAGCTCAATAAAGGTGGTGACCTGCTGGCCTACAACCTTCTTGAGGCACGATACATGAAATACATTGTGGATTCTACTCACTCGGTAGCTCCAACTCATATGCCACTTCACCAATTTTTCGAATGATCTTGTAAGGTCCATAAAACTTTGGCTTCAATTTCTCTGCCCCGCTCTTCTTGAGTGTAGACTATCTATGAGGTTGCAATCACAAGAAAACAAGATCCCCTACCTCAAAACTACGTTTTGTCCAGTACTGGTCTGGGTGCATCTTTTGCAGATTTTGAGCAACCTGAATATTCTCCTCGAGTACCCTGAGAATGTCCTAACTCTCTTGTATCCAGTCCTTGGCAAGGGTTGCCTTGCTGTCTCCAAAGATTTTGTCGATGAATGAGGGTGCATCATACCCATATAAAGCCTTGACGAGTGTCATTCCAATGGATAGGTGGTAGGTAGTGTTGTAGGAATGCTCCCTGAGGTACAACCACGTGAAAATGCCTTCTGTTGACCTGTCACATAGTTGAGCAAATACCCTTCAGTCCACTTATTCACAATTTTTGTTTGGACATCTGTTTGTGGGTGATAGCTAGTGCTAGGGATCAACTCAGTTCCTGCTAGTCTAGAAATCTCCTGCTAGAATGCTTCCATAAATCAACTATCATGTTCGCTAACTATATTCTTTGGCAGCCCATGTGGTCTGAAGACTTCTTTGAAGAATAGTTTTGCCACTTGTTTGGCCAAGTAATCCACTAAGATAGAAAAGAAATGTGTGAATTTAGTCAATCTATCCACCGTCATGTATATGCAATCCTTGCCTTGTGCTTTGGGTAATCTTGAGATAAAATCCATTGATATGCTCTCCCATTTATGTTCTGGGATGGGTAGGGGTTAGAGAAGACCTGCGGGAGGTGTGTGCCCAACCTTATTTTGTTGACATGTCATGCATTCCCTGACATACTTCATAACGTCCTCCTTGGGCCCTTTCCTCGAGAATCGTTCTCGGATCTGACGATATATCTTGAAGAACCCCTGGTGTCTGACTAAAGGAATATCATGTGTAACGTTCATAATTTTCTCCTTAAGTGTAGATTCAAGAACCAGATATATCCTGTCTTTATAGTAAATAACTTCATCAATTACTTTGTACCTGTCATCCTGGATAATCTTGTCAAGTAGTGCGCAAGCAAACTAGTTATTGGCATACTCGGCAGAGAGGTGCGCCTTCCAACCTTCTGTGAGCTCCATGAGGGTGTAAATTGTTGATTTCCTGGAAAGTGCACTGACCACCACATTTTTCTTCCCCTTTACATATTCAATGTCAAAATTGTAAGCTTGAATTTTGCTTACCCATTACTATTGTCGTTCGTTCATGTCCCTTTGTCCCAAGAAATGTCGCAGGCTATTGCGGTTTGTCTTGACTACGAACCTATTACCCACCAGATACTGTATGAACTTTGCTAATGCGTGCATGATGGCCTGCATCTCTTTGTCATATATGGAGTAGAGTCTTTCTGTATTTTCTAGCTTCCGACTTTCAAATGTGATCGAATGACCTTTAGGCTTTTTGCATTAGGACAACCCCTATTCCCTCTCCAAACGTATTGCCCTCTAATATAAATGGTTGGCCAAAGTCAGTAAGAGCTAATACTGGGCACGAGCTCATTATTTCTTTAAGCTTGTTAAATGCCTTATCAGCGGCTTTTATCCACCTAAATGCCGCCTTTTTTGACAAATCTGTCAAGAGCACACTTAACTAGGACTCTGGGAGAACCCTTTAATGAACTGTCGATAGTAGCTGCAAATCCCAAGAAACCCTCGTAACTCTATAAGTGTTTTAGGTGTAGGCCAATCTACTATTTCCTGAATCTTCTCTTGGTGGACTTGTACCCCTTGTGCGTTGATCATATGCCCTAAATAAGGAATCTTTGTCAACCCAAACTCGCATTTTGATGCCTTGACATACAGAGACTGTTCTTGCATGATGCTCAAAATCTTATCCAAGTGTCCCAAATGATCATCCCATGTTTTACTGTAGATGACGAGTTCATCAAAGGATACCAACAAAAACTTCCTTAACTGCCTATTGAAAATGTTATTCATGCATGATTGGAATGTGGTGGTGGCGTTGGTTAGCCCAAATGGCATGACCAAAAATTCTATGTATCCATAGTGGCATCGAAAGGTTGTTTTTGGCACGTCTTCCTCCCGAACTCGAATTTGGTGATATCTGGACCGTAGGTCGATCTTTGAGAAATATGCTGTAATTACATGATTGCAATCACGTTGTTTCATGTATTTCTCATTTTTCATGTAGCAGGGTCCATCAAAATTATGAAACATGGGTATTCCTTGGATGAGGAATTAAATTCCACATCCAATGAGTGCTCCCGCTCGAAATTTGAGTAAAACCATAGGGAGATAAGTTGAAAATACAAGTTGAAAAAGTAGTTTTTTTTATTTTTTAATCTTTTTTACTCCAAAAATGTTGAATCATCCCCCATGGTTGACATCATCATCTTGAATCCTATTGGTTCTCATAAAGTTGATTTTGGTTGTACATTTTTGTTTTGAGGCCCATTTTAGACCTCAAAATTTCTCTAATGGGGGCTTTACTATCTAAAGCCTTTCATATTTTTCCGCACATAGAGGACAAAGGTCGGAGACATCACAAAAAGAGGGTCGTTCCTAAGAAAAATTGAAAGTTGCAAGATGAATTAAGCTAGAGTGGAGGCAATTTACAGGAGGATCCCACTCCACGAAAAACACTGGTCATAGCAACTTGGAGGGAAATCTACTTCACACTCCAGCAAAAAGTGAGATTCCAAAAGCACGAGTAAAAATTCCAACCACCAAAAAATCCAATATTCTCCAAAAAAAAATTTTTTTTACTGCAGTTAAAGTAGGACTTTACTTGTTGGTTTTTACTGCCATATCAATTTACAACAAGCCATTCATTGGGAAAAATTAACTAAATTGGTAAGATCTAACCCCTCCTCTTAGATACAAGTTCTTATCTATTGCATTTTACACTTGTATCTAGCCTTTGTGAAAATTCCTAAAACGGAATCCCTACTGCAACAACTAATGACATTTCTCCTATTTGTTAAATTCCTTTAAACAAACTACTTGCAGTTTCATACGGCAAATATCGAAATACATACACTGCAGCCTTCACTTGATTAAATTATATGCGGAAACAAGAAACTGAGCAAGAAGGAAAATACAACACTAACACTGTTATTTTTGGACAAATGTCCTCGGAAAAAACACAATGCGGGAAAACCTATGCAGCAGATCTGAGGGTTTTATTATTATGCAGTAGTAATTCTGAGTACAAGTCCTTAGGTGCTCAACTAGCAATCTGATACAAAGAGAAACTTGACAAAACAAATAGTGAGATGCTCTCACCGTGTCACTGGAAGAATCTGAGTCTGATCACGCTGGACTGGAGCCTCTGCATGGCCTCTGCGTAATCTTCACGCAGTCTCTGCATCACCCATGCTGGGAATCACGTTGCTCCTCCTTCAGATCTTCTGCTGGCTGGAAATTCTGAATTTCTGCCTCCCAGTCTGACACCCCAACTCTCAGCTTCTATAACTCTACTTCCTCAACAAGAATTTGATCTCCCTCTAAGGCATGCGCTGCCACTGTGTCAACTCTACGTGGGCCAGCGTCTACCTCTTTCTGGACGTCGTTCTGCCCTCTCTACCTTGTACTCTCCGGCCCAAAGAAACTTCCCTCTTCTAGATACTATCCTTGGCCCTCACTACAAAATATCACTCCGATCACTCCTCTAGCAACTGCAACACTACCTTCTTTGAGAAATTCGATCTTCTTGATCTCTCACGGTGTGTTTTCCAAATGACCCTCAAGCCTCCTTAAATAATCTTCTCGTTCACATTCAACGACCTAGATTAGAAGCTAATCAATGGCTAAGATCATTTTTGCTTGATCCTCGTCTTCTTCTAGAAGTTATACACACACATTTAGATTAATACCCATTAATTATTTTAATTTCCTAAGTTTAGACTTAGGGTCCCATTAAAAATAATTAAATATTTTAATAAGACCGTCTCTAAGTGGAATTTTTACTGCCATATCAATTTACAACAAGCCATTCATTGGGAAAAATTAACTAAATTGGTAAGATCTAACCCCTCCTCTTAGATACAAGTTCTTATCTATTGCATTTTACACTTGTATCTAGCCTTTGTGAAAATTCCTAAACCGGAATCCCTACTGCAGCAACTAATGACATTTCTCCTATTTGTTAAATTCCTTTAAACAAATTACTTGCAGTTTCATACGGCAAATATCGAAATACATACACTGCAGCCTTCACTTAATTAAATTATATGCGGAAACAAGAAACTGAGCAAGAAGGAAAATACAACACAATAACACCGTTATTTTTGGACAAATGTCCTCGGAAAAAACCCAATGCGGGAAAACCTATGCAGCAAATCTGAGGGTTTTATTATTATGCAGTAGTAATTCTAAGTACAAGTCCTTAGATGCTCAACTAGCAATCTGATACAAAGAGAAACTTGACAAAACAAATAGTGAGATGCTCTCACCATGTCACTGGAAGAATCTAAGTCTGATCACGTTGGACTGGAGCCTCTGCATGGCCTCTGCGTAATCCTCACGCAATCTTTGCATCACCCATGCTGGGAATCACGTTGCTCCTTCAGACCCTCTGCTGGCTGGAAATTCCGAATTTCTGCCTCCCACTCTCACACCCCAGCTCTTGGCTTCTAGAACTCTACTTCCTCAATAAGAATTTGATCTCCCTCTAAGGCCTGCGCTGCCATTGCGTCAACTCTACGTGGGCCAGCGTCCACCTCTTTCTGGATGTCGTTCTGCCCTCTCTACCTTGTACTCTCCGGCCCAAAAAAACTTCCCTCTTCTAGATACTATCCCTGCCCCTCACTACAAAATATCACTTCGATCACTCCTCTAGCAATTGCAACACCACATTCTTTGAGAAATTCGATCTTCTTGATCTCTCATGGTGTGTTTTCCAAATGACCCTAAAGCCTCCTTAAATAATCTTCTCGTTCACATTCAACGACCTAGATTAGAAGTTAATCAATGGCTAAGATCATTTTTGCTTGATCCTCATCTTCTTCTAGAAGTTATACACACACAGTTAGATTAATACCCATTAATTATTTTAATTTCCTAAGTTTAGACTTAGGGTCCCATTAAAAATAATTAAATATTTTAATAAAACCGTCTCTGAGTGGAATTTCCCAAAACGCTTTCTGGGTTCTTTGGAATACATGTGCCCAAGCCCCCTGGCAAAATTTGAACTTAGAGCACATCCTATGCTACCAAAAATCAACACTCCCTCTTAGCGAGGAATGTGCTCTAGCAATGCCATCGTCCTCTGCGTTGTTGATGTCTGACATGTTGTCAAGCAACTATTGTGTTGTTGCTGCAACTGTACTGTTGTTGACACTGCCACTGTTAACACTGCATCCATACTACAACCCCCTCTCAAGTGTTGCATCTATGCTGCTACTAGCACTGCCACTGCTAACACTTCATCTGCACTGCAACTAGAAAACATGCCAAAATCTGAACAACTATTCAGCATAGATGCATCTTGATCTTGAAGATCTGACTGCTGCTTGTCCCACGCTATCCCTATGAAGCCACTGCGCGGTTGCTGCTACTGCATTGTGCCTCCCCGCACTGCTACAACTCTGCACTACGCTGCTCAAACTTGGCGTTCTAACCACTGCATCTGTCGCTCCAACACTCCTCCGTAACAACTCACACTGGTCCATCCTACTACTTCTGATTTGGGCTCCCATAGCAAGGAATTGATCCGAGAGGTGGGCTCCTCAAAGATCCTGCCCATCTGTAGCTTTTTTGAACTACAGCTCTAAATCAGCCCACCTCCCTCCTGGAGGTATCTCGGCTGTCATGGAAAACTCCTCCTAGATCTTCATGGGTGTAGCCTTCGAATCGTGCTTCTCATCTTTGTCCTTCTTCTTGAGAGGACACTATGTTGCGTAGTGACCCATTTCACCACACCTGAAGCATTTGATCTTCAAGACACCCTTCCGCCTCCGCTGCTCCTACTGCCCCTTGGATGCAAGGGCTACAATCTCTTCCTCCTCCTTGGGTTTTGACCCACTTTTGTTTCTTTCATCAAGCTTACACTTGACTAGATCTCTCCTTACTCTTCCCACTTGAGAGATGCCCACATACTATCCTAGTCTGGCAAAGTTGCCTTGCCCAAGATGCTCTGGACAAAGACTTTCCACTCTTCTGAGACAAAGTTTAGTGCCAGTCTCACCATCTCGAAACCTTGAGGTGTAGACCCCACAGCTGCTAACTCGTCCCGAGTCTCCTGAAGCTTCGTGAGGAATAGATCTATGCGCTCCCCCTTCTACATTTGTGCAGATCTCAGTTTCTACTCTAAGTACATCTTTCGCTGCTCAGAAGATCCTTGATACAATGTTGCCAAGGCATCCCACATCTCCTTAGCAGTCCCTCTGCTAGCGATGTTCCATACCACGTGATCACTTACTCCATCAAGGATCATCCTCTTGGCCCTAGCTATTTCTCCCTTGTACTTCTTCAGCTGATCTAGATCCACGAGCTCAGCCACCACGTTGTCGACATAGACCTTGAGAAAATGCTCATCTAGAAGGCACGACATTCTTGCCTTCCACATCACATAGTTGGATGCCCCATCCAACCTATCCCGATCTCTTAGTCCACTGGCTGCCATCTCTGCCACGAAAATGTCGAACTGCTCCTCTATGTTTCTTATTCCTGTTGCTCAGCCAATAAGAAAACAGCCTTCTTGGCAAAAAGTCTACTGAGGAAAAATTCCCTCACTGTGCTTCTCCTCTCTCTTCTGATGTCTTTTCAGCCCAACAATCTGCCTGTTGAAAACTGCTTCCCACCAGCTCTTTCCTCACCTGAGGCTTTGCGCTACTCCCTCTATCACAACAGAATTTCGATCTGGAAGACCTTCCTCTTTGTCGACTCACTCAGAGGGAGGTTTTCCTCGAAAATTCAACCCTCCTAGCTTGGACTGCGCAATCCCTCTAGGGATTCGAACTGCTGCCTCCTGCAACTATTCGAGCTCCTTCTCTGCTCAGCACTGGGTTCTCTGGCACTACTCTTATTGTTTCACCCGCAGCTCTGATACCATGTTAAAATTCCTAAACCGGAATCCCTACTGCAGCAACTGATGACATTTCTACTATTCGTTAAATTTCTTTAAACAAATTACTTGCAGTTTCCTACAGCAAATATTGAAATACATACACTGCAACCTTCACTTAATTAAATTATATGCAGAAACAAGAAATTGAGCAAGAAAGAAAATACAACACAATAAAACCGTTATTTTTGGACAAATTTCCCCGAAAAACCCAATGCAGGAAAACCGAAGCAGTAGATCTAAAGGTTTTATTATTAAGCATTAGTAATTTTGAGTACAATACCTTGGATGCTCAACTAGCAATCTGATACAAAGAGAAACTAGACAAAACAAATAGTGAGATGCTCTCACCCTATCACTGGAAGAATTTGAGTCTGATTACGTTGGACTGGAGCCTCTACGTCCCCTCTATGTGGCCTTTGCGCAAAACTGCGTAAGCCTCCGCAGTCTCTATGTCACCCTTGTTGGGAATCATGTTGCTCCTCCTTCGGACCCTCTGCTGGCTAGAAATTTCGAATTTCTGCCTCCCGGTCTCACAACCCAACTCCCAGCTTCTGAAACTCGATTTCCTCAACAGGAATTTGATCTCCCTCTAAGGCTTGCACTGCCACTATGTCAGCTCTGCTTGGGCCAACATTTGCCTCGCTCTGGACATCGTTCTGCCCTCTCTGCCTTGTACTCTCCGACCTAGGAAAACTTCCCTCTTTCGGATACTATATTTTCCCCTCACTGCGAAAGATCACTTCGATCACTCCTCTAGCAACTACAGCGCTACCCTCTCTAAGAAATTCGATCTTCTTGAACTCTCACAGTGTGTTTTCCAATTGATCATCAAGCCTTCTTAAATAATCTTCTCGTTGACATTCAACGGCCCAGATTAGAAGCTAATCAATGGCTGAGATCATTTTTGCTTGATCTTCGTCTTCTTCTAGAAGTTACACCCACAGTTAGATTAATACCCATTAATTATTAATTTATTTTAATTTCCTAAGTTTAGACTTAGGGTCCCATTAAAAATAATTAATTATTTTAATAAAGTTGTCTCCGGGTGGAATTTCCCAAAACGCTTTCTAGGTTCTTTGGAATACATGTGCCAAGCCCCCATACAAAATTTGAGACTTAGAGCACATCCGATGCTACCACAAATCAACAGCCTTTTGGTTGCAAATTACGAGGTTAAGAGGGATTTTTGCTTGTCAAAGGGCAATCGCTCAAGTGGTAGATAGTGGGGGGTTTAATTCCCCCTCCACCCAAGTTTTATTCTCCAAAGACATGTTACCCTGTGTGGCAAAAATTTGAACATGTTGAAAATCATGACAAGTAATTCCTATAAGCCCAAAGGGGTTGAAAAAATTGAATATCTTGACATTGAGGTGAATAGTGACAGCCATTGTGATTCAATCATGGGTCTTGCCCAAAATAGTCCTCCGAAGTTACCAATTCACCAATTATTGTTAAAAAAATGGTTTTCTGCTTGCTAGACCTATGTTTTCGGCCAACAAAAACGAGTTCTACAGGCCTATGGATAAGTATCTTACAGCAGAGCTTGTGATTTTTCAACTCCATATTAGTTTATAATCATATTTTTTTGTTAGAGTTGATTTTATTTCACTTTCCAATTGGTTAAGTTTATAGATAATTTTCTTGAAAATTTATAGGTTAATAAACATACCCAGAAATCTGAAAATCAATTTATAGTTAGCTGAAAATTGTTTTTCCAGTGTAAATTTAGTAGAGGGGAAGCTTCATAGCCTCTACAATCACTATCTAGCCATTCGACACTCAAGGGCAACTTCCTAGAGGTGTTTTTCACATAGTGGATTGGCTAATTAAACAAAATAGATTGTTGTCCCTGCATTTTTACACAGGTTTTACAGGCTGTCATACAGAACAACAACCTATTTTTACCTGTAACTCCAAAGCCAAGCATCAAAATTGATAAATAATTGTATATTTGGTTAGGATAGATTCAGTAGACCAACATCCATAGTTCATATGCTACATATTTTAAGTATTTTGGCTACTGATACCTTCTATTAGAAACCTATTCTGTTTTTAGAACTATTTTTATGTAAGACAACAGAAAAATCAAGAACACCTTCACCCCATTGACTCCATACAAGGCATTGGACATAAACCAGAGTTATTGGGGGATATTTAGGGACTCCTCCCTTGGTTGTTTACGGGGTGGTCAGCCTAATAGCGAGAACTTGGGACGAGGTGATAGTGGTTCCCTGCCCTCTGTGTGCCCATCTAACAAGGTTATCAGAACCTTAGCAGCCCTACTAAAAAGATCGATAACACTCCCTACTCTCAACAACCTTGGATGGAAGACAATCACATGTTTACACTATCGTATTTCCAAGTGTTTGTGGATAAAGGCATGATTGGGATTAACATAATGATGAAAGTGTTCAACAAAACTTTCAACAAAATTGTGGTGAGATTGATTAAGGTACTAATGAAAATGATGAAGACTCTTTGTTGACAAGCAATAAACGATGACATAATGCAAGTGATGGCTGAAAAACATGGAGATTGATGGTATCATAATGAATGAGAATATCGTGCAACTAAAAATGTCAATGAGTGGCCATGTAAAAGTAGAAGATGGCTTAATGAAGAAGTGAGTAATAATTTGTACAAGGCAACTTAACAGTGTACAGCCTCATTATTGAGGATATCCTCACAATGACTTCATTAACACAAACCCTAGAGGAACATGATGACCTCATTAATAAGAACATGTTGGAGAAAGAGGAGGACCTCATTTGTGAGGGCATCTTGGAGAAAGAGGACAACCTCAGTAATAAAATGTCCTAGAGAAAAGAGTATGACCTCATGATGCCCTTGTTGAGGATAGCATGGTCGGGAATTATGTACAATGGGAAAATCATGAGGTGGGGACGTCATGTATGATGAGAAAGACATCTTCAAAGACAAGCAGAATAACATGCAAGAAGAAATGAAAGACAAAACAAGCTGAATGAATACTTAGGTAAGAAGTCACAAAGAAAGCTATCATATTAGTTGTGAGATGGACCAGCCAGACATCATAATTTCTAAGAGTATGGCCTAAAGAATGCTGTAAGAGTTCATATACAGAGGATGTTATGCTCCAGTTGCAACAGTCTATAACATCAATGAAAACTGGAAAAAGATTTGGAGGTTAGACTAATACATGGACAGTAAGTGCCAAATGGAAAAGTGAAAAATGGGGCAATCCACTTCCTTCCAATGGGCTTGTGGTAAATGAACAGAAAGAAGAATGTGATATTGCTAAATATCAAGGCAAGGAAGTTATTCTGGAGAAGTCCTATGTTGCATACACATTAGTAAGCAATGCATAAACTGTACCATGGAAACCTTATTGCAAAGCTCTGAAAATAAATCAGACTTCTAAAATTCTATACCAGAAATATATAGGTGTTAGTGCATGTACAGTCCCAACCAACAATCACATGCACTGCAGTGGAGTGCAAACACAACTTTAACAGCAATAATGAAAAGCAGATGCACTATGTGCAGGAATGTGATCCTTGCAACAGGCATATCAAAATCCAAATATTTCATGCATTAATTGAACAATTCTTTCGGCATGCAAATCAAGACACATTCCCTACACTGCATCATCAACAGAGTTCTCTCCACATGCAACACACACTAAATCCCTCCTCACAACTGTCCCAGCATCATTATATAACCCAGCCCGGATTGCATCATCAAACAACACCATCAACATGCAGCTACACCTCTATGCATGTACAAATTCTTGTGGAATATATACCTCACAGTAATGGAACCATTATGTTCAAAACGAATTTAAGCGTCAAGATCATCCAGAGTGAGTCCTGTGTATTCAACATCAGCACCTGAAAACAAATCCTCATGTTAACCAATATCAAGCCAATATTCAACGAAAAATAAAATCAGAGGATACCTTGGTTGAAAAAAGGACTAACATCATATTTGATATTTCCCTACTTTTCTACAAGCAATCGCTGTCAATAGTAAGAACATTCTCCCTTGATTAAGGACCCTGATCACAGACATGACGCTTTGACAGTTCGAGGATAAAAGCATAATGAAATGTATCATTGGAATATATAGCATGTGGGTGCAAGGTGGACCAAGCATTGATATGCATCAAGTTAGAAGGAAATTTTATCCAAAAAAAAATCAAATCAACATTCCAAGAAGGCCATCCTTCAAGTTCAATCACTTGTTAGTAATTACAGATAATTTATTCCCCGGAGAATAAGCAAATGCACCTCCACATGTAACATTCAACTCAGTCATTCGAATTTAAAGGATGCATATAACTGTCCATCCTTACTACAGAAAAAGGGGTACAACTGCACTTCCCAGAAATAGGCAGAGTTGAGTAAGAACGAAAATGTTGAAAAGGGAAAAGTTACCAATTTCACTAGTTATAGCTAATATAACTCTTTGAGAAAGACGTTCTTTTTTGAGTCAATGTAAGCTTCTATCAGCTATCTGGAAATTTCCTATGTAGGACCAAGTTCTCACATGGTGGAAAACCCAAAACCTCAAACTCCAACCAACCTCTAATTGGCACTTGGGATGATTTCAAATTTGTCTTCTGCAACTTACCCTAAGGGTACAAGGATGCAATGTTCGAAAAGTGGTTCCAAGTTCCAACTTTGACAAATCTAAGGATAGATTGCCCACAAGCCATTGACATCTTCAATAGAGTCTCTATCAAACTTCGTGTTAAGTTGATTTCTAGTTCATTGCCCTATCCTTCTATCACTCTTTTGAAACATGCCTTCCAACTTGCATTTGAGATAGAAACCAAACTACCTAGAACTAACCCTAACCCTTAGAATAAACTTGCTTTTTCTCCTTATCCCTCTGCGAAGGGTCCACACAAAAAAAGTGGACCCCACACAAGCTCTCCCAACTCTACATCTATTGTCGGGACATGGAAAAAGTGTTGAGAAATCTAGAGCAGCTAGATTAGGGTGATTCCTCTTTTCTTTGATAAGTGCTTGTGGTGTTCTTTACTTCAACTTGTAGTATTTATAATTAGCTTCTTCTTCTCCTGATTATTATAATGTTCTTATAATCAAACAACTACCAAAACATGAAGATCAATAGAACAAAATGGACAAAAGATGTAGGCTGCTAGCCAGGGCCAAAACCTCTCCTAGAGAGGAAAACCCACAAGAAATTCTTCTCTTCTTATAGAATCTTCAAATGAAGAATTCCAAGACACTTAGACACAAGACCAAGACCCCTCCAAGACCAAGTCAACCTTTCTTTAGATGAGCTTCGTTTCCACAAAAGTCAACACTAGTAAAATAGCTTCAAACTTCAGATTTTGGCCTCTATTTCAGAATTTCAGCTACTGCTTCAGGTCTACAACTTTTTGGCCCTTCTATAGCAGTTGCAACTTCAGACGTGTGGGTGATAGAGGCTAAATTATGTCTTCTCTCTTCTTCACTTGGCTTGATATTCTTTCCTTATGTATTCGGTCTTAAAACTTGATCTTCTAGCAATAGAATTTCGACTTCTTGATGGAAAACTTCAATGTGATCTTGTAACTGCAAAAACCCTAGCTGCAACTTGCACGTGTGAGAGAAATTGACCCAAAAACTTCAGATTTATTGTCTTCTAATCTTTTTCTTTATCTTTGCTTGCTTGTAGACTTCTTCTTGTGATCGAACTTGCTTGGATGTACTCCTTCAAATGAAATCGAATGTACTTATATATACCTTTACACGAGGCTCAAATTGCCCTTAATGAGGCCAACTTCTTCTCTGTAGGCTGACTTGGTCTTGGATGGGTACTATGACACATTTTAACTCTAAATAAATTCTTTTGACTTGATACAAGATGCCTAATGGGGTCTATTACATATAATGATGACTCTTTTGACTCCTTGACTCTATGACTAACCCTAGAAGCACACAATGGGTGCTTAGACCTAAAACAAATTGACCTAGAGCATGAAACCCAAGATAATAAAACAATAATAATAAATTTTCTTTCTCTTTTACATCAAATACATAAAATCAAGAATACATAAGATATTATGAAGACCGAACCTAGTTACATATTTCTACACTCCCTCTTAACTAGGGAGGTATTTATAATACATGGAAGGTACATGGACATTCTCACACTGAAGAATTCTCATAAGAAGAGTTGGATTGGTAAGCCATCTCATAAGTTGTCTTTTCAGCTTATATCAATGCATCTCATCATATCAACCAACATTGTCATATAGCAAGGCCTTGACTAAAAGTGCTATCTCTCCACTAGATTAGAGCACAATGTTGGGGAGACAATGATTTATAGATAACTTTATCATTGTCTCTCAAGGCACATACCCCATCCGAATGTTCACAAGGTATGTCCTTTTAGGACCATTCCCCTCTTGGATTTACACATCCTCAAGGAATTTCCTCTTCGACTACTCTTGCCTATTGGATGCCCTACCTCATCCTCAAAGAGTATCGGTATTGGTCTCAAATGCTTACCCAATCCTACATTTTTTTTCATAATATGAAGACAAGAATGATGTGTCGATCTCTCCCTCTCAACTAGGGAGGATCTACTCATTCCTTTACATGAAAGGAATATACCCAAGCTCCCTCTTAACTAGGGACTTGCTTCCAATATCGGCTTTTTATTCTTCATGGAGATCATGGTACTATCAGTTGCTAGTAGGGCTCCTCTTTTTGCATCATCATGTCATGAATAAACTTCAACTTCTTCATCGTGGAGCCATTTTCTTTCATAACTTCTTCGTAGGGCTTCAACCATCTTCCACATCACTTCCCTTCAACGAAACATAGTGTTGAACCAATCAATGCTAGTCATGTCATCCTTCTTTTCATCAAAAAGTGATCTTCTTTGTCATCATCTAGTATCCTTCGTATTTTTTTTTCTTTTTTTTTTCTTTTTTTTTTCACTATTGGTTCATGGATACCCATGGTCAGTGGGTCCGCTACGTCCAGGATCGAACAACGCAATAGGTGGACCCCACCCGAAGGGGGTCACACCCCTCGGCCTATTTACTGACCTGACCCCAAGAGCTTTCGGGTTTCGACCCTGTGTCCTCCCATTGGCGAGGCACTTGATTGACCGATTGAGCTAACTCTTGGGGCTAGTATCCTTCGTATTGCTACCTCTTCCAAGTTCTTCTCATAATCATCTATCACATTTATGTGTACTATTTGTAGGTGAATTTCTACAACCTTCAGTGGGTATCCCTGTTCCAACAACCAGATCCTTTCAAAAAATCAGAAATGAACATCAAAAATAGAATTACCTCTTCATGATAGCCCTTCGTCATGACATTTGTTTCTCCAACATAAACATATTTTCTTTACGAATCTATCTTCAAGGCTTTCATCACTGAGGTTATGCTTCTTCATCATACTTATTAGGGTCTTCATAGCCAAATCATTTTTAAGGATTGGATCTTGATTAAGTAGTTGTAGACACATCTTCACGAACTGTCCTTTCAACTTCTTCACATACTACTTCCTCAGGATCTCTATACATAGCTCTTCTTGCATAGAGACAATTTGTTGTCCATCACCTCATATGAGGTCATATGATGTTGATTCTCTTCCTTCCTGTGGTCATCTAGACTTCCTTTAGCGGCTTTCTTTCCCTTGCTTGAAGATGGAGAAATACTTCTACTAAATTATTATGCTGCACATTTCTATCATCTTACCTTCATTCTTCCAAACTATGGATCCCACACTAGGTGGAATGTTGCCCATCTATGTAACACTTGCTTCTTCCAAGTAGAGGTAAAACTTTTTCAACAAAGATTCAGGTGGAGGATCTTGATGATCCTTTTCTGCAGATACTTCTTTGTAATGATGATGAGGTGTGACGAGCCCTTATCTTTCAATCTTGCTAGATGACTTACTTCAATCATGCAAATTGCTACTTCTACAATCCTTCTATACTTCTAATAATGATACCATCTCAATTAATGCTACAATGCATCCTACCATAGTTGTAATGCTTCCTACCATGACTGTTATTTTGAAAATAAATTCAATGTTTGAGAGACCTTTCATAATAGAGGTCTTTCACTTCTTCCTTCTTTGTTTTCTTCTCTTCCGGTTCTTCTACTTCTTCAGTCACATGGGATTCACTTCTTTCTTTCCTTTTCTTGTTGCCCTTCTTGAGTTTAGGACAATTCCTCTTGAAATTCCCATATTCATTACATTCATAACACAGAATCTTAGACATGTCAATTTTCTTTTGAAATTTCTTCCAAGGCTCGAATTTTCCAAACTTTCCTTTCTTCCATGTCATAGCTATGAATGCTTGTGTTTGCTCATTTGATCCAACGTCATTCTTTGATTTTAAATTGGTTTATTCAATCTTACATAATACCCATAGATCACTAAATGGTGTAGCTTCCTTCTTTCAATATATGCTTGGTACAAAGTTGCCCCATTCATCTAGTAGTGCATTGAGTACACAAGTGGTCATCTCTGGATCTGACATTATTTCTCCTAGCTCTTGTAGTTGATCTCTCATTTGAGATACCTTCATGAGATATGAAGCTACCCCTTCTTCTTTTGATACTTTCATCTTGTATAATTCAGTTCTTAAAGATATTATTTCCCCGGTTGTACTTACAGAGTACAACTCTACCAACTTCTCATAGATCTCTTTTGATGTCTTCAATTTTTCTACAAAGGGAATGAGAGAATCCTTGATAGATTCAATGAGGATTATTTGAGCCATTATTTATCCTTTCATATACTTTGACAATGCTTGAGATTGTTCTTGGGGAGGCTTTGTGATGGAGCCATCAACATACTCAAAAACTTCATTTTCTATGAGAATCAAATCTATTCTCTTCTTCCATGCAAGGTAGTTTGATGTACCAACAAGTTTATTGTTCTCCTTGCATAAAGTAGTCATGTGATTTGTAGGATGAGACATAAATATAAAGTACTTACTTGACAAAAGAAGATGCCTCCTGGTTGATGATGTCTTCCACTAGAGTGTGAGATTTAGAATAAGGTAGGGATGATCTACCTTCTTCAAAATGATGGTTCCTTTTCTTCAAGATGAGAGAGAGATGTTCTTCTTCCTTCACAAGTGCTTGAGGTGTGACCTTTCTTCAATATGAGCAAGATCACTTTGATTCCTTTGATGATTGTGGAGGCTTCCCAAAATAATTCAAATGTGTAGAGTCCTCCTTTCTTTGAGATGGAGGTGGGGTCCTTGAGGTCTTCTTTTGTTCTTCCAAGAGTTCTTCCTTCAAGATGATAGGCCTTCGTGATGTGATGACTAGATCTACTTGATATTCTTCTTTTTATATTCGACCCTTATGATCTTCAAGTTGCCTTTCCTTGTCAACTTAGCTCTGATACCATATTGAGAAATCTAGGGCAAATAGATTAGGGTGATTTCTCTTTTCTTTGATAACTGCTTGTGATGTTCTTTACTTCAACTTGTAGTATTTATAATTAGCTTCTTCTTCTCTTGATTATTATAGTGTTCTTATCATCAAACAGCTACCAAAACATGAAGATCAACAAAACAAAATGGACACAATATGTAGGCTACTAGCTAGGGCCAAAACCTCTCCTAGAGAGGAAAACTGACAAGAAATTCTTTTCTTATAGAATCTTCAAATGATGAATTCAAAGACACTTAGACACAACACCAAGACCCCTCCAAGACCAAGTCAACCTTTCTTTAGATGAGCTTCTTTTCCACAAAAGTCAACACTAGTCAAACAACTTCAAACTTTAGATTTCAGCCTCTATTTCAGAATTTCGGCTATTGCTTCAGGTCTGCAACTTCTTGGCCCTTTTGTAGCAGCTGCAACTTCGCACGTGTGGGTGATAGAGGCTAAATTAGGCCTTCTCTCTTCTTTTCTTGTCTTGATCTTCTTTCCTTAGGTATTGGGCCTTAAAACTTGATCTTCTAGCAATAGAATTTTGACTTCTTGATGGAGAACTTCAGCACGATCTTGTAACTGCAAAAACCCTAGCTGCAACTCACACGTGTGAGAGAAATAGGCACAAAAACTTCAAATTTGTTGTCTTCTAATCTTTTTCTTTATCTTTGCTTGCTTGTAGACTTCTTCTTGTGATCGAACTTGCTTGGATGCACTCCTTCAAATTGGGTCAAATGTACTTATATATACCTTTACATGAGGCTCGAATTTCCCTTAATGAGGCCGACTTCTTCTCTATAGGCCGACTTGGTCTTGGAGTGGTACTATAACACACTTTGACTCTAAATAAATTCTTTTGACTTGATACAAGATGCCCAATGGGGTCTATTACATATAATGATGACTCTTTTGACTCCTTGACTCTATGACTAACCCTAGAAGCACACAATGGATGCTTAGACCTAAAACAAATTGACCTAGAGCATGAAACCCACGCTAATAAAATAATAATAATAATAAATTTTCTCTCGTTTACATCAAATACATAAAATCAAGAATACATAAGATATTATGAAGATCGAACGTAGTTACATATTTCAACAAAAAGAGGAAGTAGTACCCCTAACACAAAAGGGATGGGCATTTTGATGAGGATTGTCACATGCTATAGGGGTAGGCCACCAAGAAGGTTGAGGTTCTTCTTGAGCTACAACAACCCTCTAGAGATAAAAATATAGATGTCATTTGTATATCTTTTATAGAACAATGTATAGTCTCAATGGGCACAAATTACACCAACAATGATGAAGAAGTTCGGTTCACCCAAAATTGTTAGATCAAGGTCATTCTTACTTCTATCATTATGCATAATGATAACTGGACAAATATGGTGCTCCAACAATGCTTAACAAACCTAATGCTACTAGCCACACCTCATCCTAAGATGCACCCACATGGATGCATGAAAGAGTCCATATAGCCTACCCTAATCACTTAGAAGCGGTCTATTACATTTTCCTTTGCGCATTTTTTGTGACACAATGGATTGTTATGTCTATCTACTTAGTTTCTATTACATGATTATGGACATATCATATCATTCCCCCATAAGAGCACAATGTGATGGATATTAGAACACCTACAAGCTTTGCATAAAGTGTAAGAGGTAAAAATTCACTTCTACTTCTCCCTCTCCTGTTCAACCTATCCTTGCAAGCAAACGAATTGTTAAAGTACGTCGATCTCAACAAGTTCGTGATGTTGTGTGTTCTCTATCAAATCAAGGAAGACAACAAAGGGAAGTTATCTCCCTATGACATGCAACAGCGCATTGATACATACACAGATTTATATGTAGAATCCAAGGGCTAACACCTCTTAGGAGCATCCATCATTCCATTAGTATGGTTCTTGATCTACCTTATCCAACTGTTATGCTTGTCGCACCTCATTTGTTGAAAGTTTTGAGATAGCAAAGTTAAGCACACAACTTTCTGACATCAACAAAATCAAGCCTAGCACATCCCCTTATGGACACCCTACTTTGGTGACAAATTTGCATAGTAGATTACAAGGCCCTTAAAAAGGTCATAGATAAAAAAACTGCTCCTTGCTTCCTTAATCAATCACCTTCTTTATGAACTCAAGGGAGCCAAGTACTTTACCAAGATGGACCTTGCACTTCATGTTGTCACTAAGCCCATATAGAGCCTAATTACATTTAAAAAGACAACTTTCAAGATGATATCTATGAGTAGTCAATCATGCCTTTTGGCCTCACTAATGCCCCTACCACTTTCATGCAAATCATCAATGACGTATTCCATCCATATGTCAATAAGTTCATGATGGTATCCTTAAATGATCTTTTGGATAACTTAAATAAATCACTTGTAGCATATCTAAATACCATCACTACCAACACAAGTTGCATTCTTTGGGCAATTTTTTGCCCAATACTTGGGCTTCGTGATTGATGAAAGCAAAATCCACACAGAGCCTGCCAAAGCAAGGTTTTCGAGCCACCCACTCCCTCCAATACCAAAGATATTAAGAGTTTATTCAAAGGCATGAATTCTTAGAGAAAAATTATCCACCAATATCACATTTCTTTCCCAACAATCAGATAACTCTTCGCTTGACTCTCCAAATAAACTAAGCATTCAAGAAATTGAATGGCACTCTAAGCTCGAACATGGTGCTTTCTTTCTTGAAGTTGTAATAGAGCATTGAGATTGAGACAAATGCTTGCCAATATGCCATAGGTGTGTCTCGTAAGCAAGGAGGGCATCTAACTACCTACCACTCTAAGACCTTGTCCTAAGGAAAGCTCAACTAAAACATTTATGAAAAGGAATTCTACATGTTAGTCCAAGCACACATGTAATGGTGGTATCACATTCTTTGTAAGGAAACTATCCTCCATATAGATCATCAACCTCTTTGATTTTTTAATTCATAGTCTAAAAATTCAAGAGCAAAGACCTTTAAAATGGCTTTCCTACACTCAATCATTCCATTTAGACATTAAGTACAAGAAAGGTAGCTCCGAAAAGTGATTGATTCACTCAAAAAACTTCCTTCTAAGATCCTTCACATTTTAGATTTAAGACATTTAGACAATGAGGAATGGAAGATTAATGCTCCACCAATCCATGTTTTGATCCACTCATGGACTCCATATATTAGCCCATAATAGACAATTAGACCCCTTTCATAAACTATATTGTATTAGACATTTTGCTATACAAACTTAAATCAATTGTGTGCTCCAATTGGTCCAGCTTGCCTTCTACTTCTTAATGAAGCTCACTCTTTATCCTATTCTTTATCCTATAGAGAAAATTTAGTTGTGTACAAAATTGTGTTGCACCTCTTAAGGTACTTCTTTTGGCTTTCCATGAGAAAACAAGTAGAAGATTCCATCATAAGATTTTGGCATTGCGGCCAAACCAAATTTTCTACCAAGCAACTTGGATTGTATCAGCCTTAGTTTCTTCCCTCCATGCCATGAGAATCCATTTCCGTGGATTTAATCAATGGTTTACTTATCACTCAATCTATGCATGTATGTATCTTTTTAGTAGTTGTTAAATTTCGGTAGTTGTAGTCAATATTCATTCATTGTATTTGCCCACAAAACTGTAAAAGAATAAAATATAATTTTGATTCCAAGTCGGCTCCAAAACTAAAGAGGGAAAATAAAATTTTGAATTTCAAAAGTTTGCCTCCAAATAGGTCAAGTCGGTCGTACTAGAGACACCCTAATTCGGCCCATTCATTCACTATATATTGGCATTCGTTCTCCTCCATTTGGCATCAAGGTAGATCACACAAAAACTTCTATCTTCTATTCAAACGTGGGAGAAAGAGAGAAAACTATTTGAGGCAAAAGAGCCTGAATTCCTCAAGATGAAACTTTTTGTGGTAGACCTAACCGTTGCCCAACTTTGACTTCACTTTTTTTGGCAGGAGGCCAAATCTCTAGGCAACAGACCAAACTTCTATGAAACAAGTTGAGTTTCTTGGCAGAAGATCGAATTTTTAAGTAGCCGCAGGCCGAATTTCGACCTATTTCCAACAGGTTGACTAGGGTAGAATTATGGTCATTTTGACTTTGACAATGACTGAAATATCATATTGTATCTATTATTGAATTGAGCAATTTCTCATAATAAAAGGTTGTTGGGTTTTTCCCTAGGGTTTATCCAGGGTAAAATTTGTGTCTTTATGCATCATTTTTCTATTGTGATCTCTATTGTCCTACTGAATTTTATGGTTGAATTTATCAAGTATAATTCCTTAATGATAATCTGGAAGTGCTAAGATAATATTCAATATCATTAGAAGTAATTATCAGTTTCAGGAATTATGCTTGTATCTAATGCACTTGAAAAATCAACATGGGATCAGAGCTTTGGTGAAGGAAAAAGGACATTGAGATCACTTTTGAAGACACCTACTTCTACAAATCTAATTTTGTGAACAGATCTTTGACCATGGGTTCATCTACTAAGGAAGAGAATAAGTTGGAAGGTGCCTCAAATTTTAGGGCATGGAAGACAAGGATTGACCTCATACTTGAAGAAAATGATGTTATGGATCATGTGGAAGACAAGGTTATCGGACCACAGGACAATGAAGGAAAAGTCTAGGTACAAGAAGTCTGAAGTCAAAGCTAAGAGGATTCTTGTTGAATTCATCAAAGATCAATTGATTCCATATGATTCGGGATTGGACACTTCAAAACAAATGTATGATGCCCTAGTAGGATTATATACCATCAACAACATTGGTCAAAAAATTAGTTTGAAGAATCGTGATGTTCAAATGACTAAGGAAGATATTATGGCTTCCTATTTTTTGAGGATCTCTCAATTGAGAGATCAACTTCAAGCTATTGGAGAAATTATTTCTGATACAAAACTTGTGGCTACATCACTGAATGGTCTACCTAATTCATGGCATACATTTGCATCTAGCATTCGGGGTAGAACAAAAACTCCTAAGTTTGATCAGCTATGGACCTCATTTACTCAAGAAGAATCTAGACTGATATCAAAAGGGAAGATGAAGAGTCCCAAGCATTTGCACCTCATATCAAGAATGGTAAAAGAAAATTTGGAAAGTTTTAGAGAATGAATTCAAGTAGACGACCTACTCCTCAAGAGAAGGATATGTCAAAGATTCAATGTTTACGTTGCCACAAATTTGGTCACTACAAAAGTCAGGCCTTGAAGGGAAGAACGATAAGAAGAGCAAGGGCAAGCAGTAGGCTTCAGCAACAGACAGTGATGATGATGAGCACCCACATCAGAAGAAATCCAAGAATGACACTACAAATGCATAGGAGCCGATGATAATGATGAGGATATGTTTTTATAGATCGATAAGATTGCAAATAGATTTCAGTGATTTCTGCAAGTAAGCAAGGAGCAAGAGGGAATTGACAATTCCCTACAATCCTCAAAAAATAAGTACTCTATATCGGTCTTCCTTGATCATTGTTAATTTAATTTTAAGTCAAACTCTTGCCTTTGTTTCTTTTTCTAAGTTATAATTGTTTCTTCCATGGCCTCCTAGTGAGGGTTGCAAGTACTTCGTAAGGGCTACCAACACTCTAGCAGTAGATGAAAGCATTAGGAAGAATGAAGTAAACCGTGTGACAAGAGGATTCTCCCAAAATGATTTGTGTTCAAGAAGGAGAAGTTGTACTGTCATCGTGCCTTATGATCGGAAAAACTCCTAGTTCAAAGGGAGCAAGCAAAAGAGCAAATGCTATGATGGAGAAAACTGTGCTAAAGAGAAATTAGTAGATCTACAAGATCAAGCATGTAACAGATAGCAACATGGAGAAGTACAAAGCAAAATTAGAGATGGTTCTCTCAAAAAGAGGAGAGGACGATGAGGAAATGTTTGCTCCAATTGTCGAAGGGAGCAGCAGTGGTAGGAAGATTTGTCTCTGTGATAAACGGAGTAGTCAACCCTTGCTTCAGTGTCAAAGGGAGTTGATCTCTAAGATTGAGATGAAGGATCTTGGTTGGATACATTACTTCTTGTGACTAGAAGTGTGGCAAAAGTCGGGTGAGATCAAGTCGGGTGAGATCTTCCTTGGTCAAAGGAAGCATATTATTATGATCCTTCAGAGATTTTGGAATAATGGACAGCTAGTCCATGGCCACTCCCATGGTAACTAATATAAAGAAGCAAAGTGGCAGAGGGAGTAGCCAAGATTGCCACAGCAAGATTTGTTTCAGAGGCGGCACTTAGTCAGGGTGCCTGGAAAGCAACTGTGGTGATGGATCCAGTGAAGGAAGTCAGTCAGTTTATGGTTGAGTTGAGGCATGCGATACAACATGTGTTGAGATACCAATATGGTACATGTCTAAAATGATTAAGTACAACTGCAGGGATATACAGATTCAAATTGGGCATAGAGTGTTGAAGACAAGAAGAGCACATCAGGACAATGATTCAATTTGGATTTTGCTTGGGCAAGAAGCAGACATACGTCACACTCAGGATTGTGGAGCCCAAGTATATTGCAACTAGTTTTGCGAGTTGTGAAGCGGTGTGGCTTCCATAGCTACTCGAAGAATTGTTTGATCTGGTGCAAGAAACAATCTTGATGATAGGTCAAAGAACATTGAGTCCCACTATATCTGAGATATGGTACAAAAAGGAGCAATGAGACTCCAATGCATTTTTCTACAGACGAGCAGGATGTTGACATTCTCACAAAGCCTTTGTCCCAGGGTGAAGTTTGTATATTTCAAGGACAAGCTTAGATTAATTGAGAATGCTTCCCTCAATCGGGGGGGTGTAGAATGATCTGGGATTTTATTGATAATAGATGGAATAGTAAGTTTCATCATCCCATTCATACAACAACGGTCTACCTCAACCCCACTTTTTCTTACTCTTGTTAGTTTTGTTAGTTTTTGGTAGCATTGGAAGTGCTCCAGCCTTGAAATTTGGTGGAGAGGCTAAGGTACATGATTCTAAAGAACCCATAAACCGTTTGGTGAAATTCCACCTGGATTGTATTTTATTAAAATAATTAATATTTTTAATGGAGTTCCTAAGTCTAAACTTAGGAAAATTAAAATATTAATGGGTATTAATCAAAATATGGGTGAGAATGATCTAGAAGGTGAATCAAGTCATGTTTTAATCTTAGTCGTTGATTAGAGACTTAATCTCGGTCGTTGAGTAGAAGACTCAATAGGAAAAGTATAAAATAGGGGCTTGGCGTTCATTTGGAAACACCCACGGAGAGAACGAATGATCTGGAGTTCAATTTCTGGGGCTAGGAAGCTGAGAAATTCGAACTAAGTGTTCATTCAACAGCAAAGGGGCAGTGAGAATCCAGGAGGACTTTCCGAAGAATAGTGACAGAGAGGCAGAGAGGTGGTGCAATAGCCGGGAAAGCTGATGTTGGGCCAGTCTGGGCCCACGCAGCCTTGACGCAGAGCTAGAAGGGCCAGCATAGAGGGGAAAGATGCCTGTCATGCAAAAGCCGAAACTGCCGAGAACTGCCGGAACAGCCGAGATAGCTAACGCAGAGGGCAGAAGAGGTGACGCAGGGCCAGTGTAGAAGTAGTCGGGGTTAGCCAATCTTGTTGCCAGATCAGCCGGAATTATGCTGGGTGAAGTGAGGTAAAACTCACTCAGATTTTCCACCAGTATTTTCTCTGTAAAGAATTGCTATATGAGAATCCTAGATTTGTATTCAGATATTTCTCCTACATAATAATAAACCCTCAGAGTTGTTGCACTAGTTTTCCTGCATTGGGTTTTTCTGGGGACTATTGTGTCCAAAAATAAGTGTGTCCTATGTATCTTGTTCTTTGCTCTGTTTTCTGTTTCATGAGATCAATTATTTAATTAGTGTAGGCTGTAGAAGTAATTTGCTTCAATATTCAGAAGAATAACTTGATGAATGTAATTTTAAAAATCAAGTGGGTGAACTAGATTCAGATTTGTTGTGGTAAGGGTTCCTTCAGTGTAGGAATTTTCACATGGTATCAGAGGGTTGATTTTGACACAGAAAAAGTGAGATCCAGTGCTGAGCAGTGAGGTCGAAAGCTACACTTGGCAGCAATTCAAATCCCCTTGAAGGGATTACGCAACCCTTGTCGGGAAGCAGATCCGAGGAAATCTCTCTCTGAGTGAGACGACAGAGTGAGACGACAGAGTGTTACGAGTTCGTTAATTCGCAAAGGTAGAGGGAGTGACGCAGAGCCTCGGGGTAGTGCTTGAAGGGCACAGTTTCTGCAGGGGCAGAAATCCACTGGAAAAGTATGAAGACACGTAGAAGGGGAATTTTTTCCTCAGAGAACTTTCCGCTAGAAAGTTCGAATTTCTCACTTGCTGAGCAGTTGAGCAGTGATAAGCAGTGACTAGAGGAGTCAATTTGACAGTTGGGTGAGATGGCATCACATGAGCTCAAAAATCAGGACAAGTTGGAAGGTGCTTCCAACTATGTCATATGGAAGACCAGAATCTTAGTTGTTCTGGAAGAATACAATCTCGAGGCCTACGTCAAGAGTACTGTGGGTGTTCCTGCTGACAACGATCAAAGGAAGAAGTACAAGTTCGAGCAAGGGAAGGTGAAGAGGCTCATTCTCGATGGAGTTCGAGATCATGTGGTCTCACACTTGCAGGGCAAGGATATAGCCCAAGAGATGTGGGAAGCCTTGTCGTCACTGTGTTGTCACACAAAGTGTCTAGGCACTGCGACAACGCTCAAACAAAGGGTTGTCACTCTTAATCCTTACTCACTCCATTTAGACTCTCTCCTAGGCAAGTCAAAGGGGGGTAGTCTCTAAGGTAAATGGATGAGAAATCTTGCGGATCATGGGCTCTAGAAGATTTTAATGATGGGCAACTTGATGAATCTAAATGATTTAATCAGATGAATACGCCAATGTAAACAAGACAAGACCACGAAATAGAGACAATTATAGACCAGTGCCTTCGATATTTGAATAAAACAAGTTATCTAGAACGATTTTCAATATGTGACGAACAGTGACAATCATGAATGATTAATATAAATGCCCAAAACTTTAACATGCAAGAGATCTAGATCTAAAATGATTCTCATTAACTGCCCAGATCTACATTTAATTAACTTTCTCCAACAATCAAATATGATTTAAAACGTTTATTGCACCTTGACCATAGAAAAATATGCATTTAATAACACTAAGGAACTTCAAATTTAAATCTTGATAATTAAAGAAGTAAAACAAATCAACGGGTTAAAAAATTGAAATTTTTAATGGGCCATAGGCCACATTAAAAATTTTAATGTTTAAGCGAAACCCCTTAATTCATTTCATTTTTAATTCTCAAGTCACCAAAAATTTAAGAGTTTTAGAAATTTTTTAATGTTTTAATGTTTTTTAAGATTTTTTAAGATTTTTAATATTTTATATTTTTTAAATATTTTAGATTTTTTAAGATTTTAGATTTTTTTAAGGTTTTTTAATTTTTTTTTTTAGGATTTTTAAATGTTTAAGATTTTTAAAGTTTTTATTTGAATAAAAATCAAAATCATAAAAAAGAAATTCAAAAAAAATAAGAAAATCAAAATCAAATCAAAAAGTAAATATCAAAAAATCAAAACAACTTAAATTTTTTTTGAATTTCGATGAATTTAACTAAAGCTCTTGTTTACATGAAAGTGAAAATAAATAAAAAAATAACAAACAGTAAACTTAAACGAATATATAAAAGAAATGAAAGAAAATCGAATGAATAAAAAATAAAAGAACTAAACCTAAACTATGCGATGTAACATAAAAAAAAGAGGGGAAATCGCACTGTTGTTTGCGTTTAGTGTGTGCAGGTGAGAGAGCAGAGATGGCAGCAGCGTGAGGAGATCCGCTATTTCGCGAGGGTGAATGCTGTGCGTAAGTCAAAGGAATGAAGAGCAGTTGTATGGAGAAGAATACGTGGAAGCTTGCAGACATCAGCGTATAAAGGTGGTGGTTTTGCTTGCAGGTACACGGGAATGGGAGAGCAGCAAATTTAGGACAGGGAGAAGACTGCAGCGGATGGAGCTTGGGCAATGGCAAAAGGAGAGTTGCGGGTTTCTATGGCAGCGTGTGAAGCGAGCAGATGCGTGAAGAAGGGTTTGAGGCAAGTCACGCAGGTGGTAGCGGATTTGAGAGATGGAGATAAGCACGAGGAGAGAGGGAAGCTAGCAGCGTGAGGAAGAGGGGACGTGTGGATTGGCTACAGGATTCGACGAAGGAAGCTGCGTAGACAGTCAGAGAGTACGAAGAAATGAGGGGGAGCTGCATGGATGGGGGTGAGCTTTAGGCAGCATATGGATCTACTATGCGATGGGCAACGAGGACTATGATGAAGACAAATCGATGCAGCAACGTTTGGCAGAACTGAGGGCTGCAGCAAAAGAGAGGAGTGCAGGAATGGTGATAAGAGAGATCTGTATGAGGGAGAAGCGTGAGGTCGCTTTTGGGCAACTGTAAAAAATAATGAGAAGGGTTAGCAGAGAAATGGAGCGGATAGCTTGAATGGCCAGCGAATAGCCAAGAGATAAAGCAAGACAGGAGTTCAATGGCTAAGAGGGTTTTAAAAAAAATCGAATTTGCACAATGAGACCCAAAGAACCAAGGAACAAAGCCCAGAAACCCTTTGAAGTCTTTCTGGAAACTTAATAAAATTTTGAATTCACCTACTACGAAATTCCCAGGTCTTATAAAATTTTTCAGATTTGAAGCTTTTGAAACCCTTAGACTACAAAATTAATTAAATAATCTCCCTGCAGAATTATAATAATGGACCTCTAGAGATCCAGATCTTACCCTCCATGGCCTAGATCTGGACTCTGTACAGCGTTCAGCTTCAAATCTGCAGTTGCAATACAACAGAAAACACCCAAACGATATACACAATGACCCAAAAAACACTAAAACCTCGAAAACCCAAGTCATAAAACTAAAATTAATTACATATCTATGTACATAAATGGCAGATCTATCAAAGCTAGGGAGTGTGAATCCGACTCCACTCCCATATCTGATGATCTGCGGCTCTCAACAGCCAGATCTGACGATTTAGCACATCAAAATTAATTTTTTTTTTAATTTTTTGAAGTACTAAGCTTGAAACCCTTCATGCATCACCCATAAAAATAATATCTTATGATAAGCCCGGGATCAAATTCAAACTGAGCTCTTCAAAAAACACGGATCGGGAGTTAGCTAGTTCAGCCGAGAACTTCCCCGAACAACCAATGATCTAATAATCAAGGATTTTCCTGCAAAACTCAATTCAGTCGCCAATCATAGAGCGAAAGAACAATAATAAAATTCAGATCTAATAGAGATACCTGCTATTATATTCAAAACTTAAATTATCATTCAAACCCCATCGACTGAGCAAGATACCTGTACTCAAATCGCTATTCAGAAGCTATTATTAATGGCAAAATAGAAATTACGCAAGAAAATAATACATCTTACAACATTTCCATGAAGAGTAACACCAACAGAAATTAACCCAAAGTCTTTTTTTATTGCTCATAAAAGATTACAAGAGAGAGCTTTTCGCTTAGTACAAGATCAAAAAATCGAATGACACTGACTGACAAATGACCTGCTATTTAAAAATAAATCGTCCAACGACTAGTTCGAGTGATCCTTGTCAAAGTGATCTCGAGCGTTGATGAGGATCAAAATTTCTTTTAATCTCATCCGTCGAAATTTTAAATGTTGAGGAAATTTCGAATTTTTCAATTAAATGCATTTTAATAAATTCAAAAATTAAAATTTTGCATTTATTTCCTCAAAATTTTGACTTTGACTTAACCCCAGGGACCCAAGGCATAAAATTTAGCAAAATAATCAATTAGCCTTAGTCCCTGGACCTGTTAAGATTTAATTTTTTAAAGGATCCACGAATTTTACCTCTTGAAAACTTAAATTTACCTAGGACCTAGGACCTATGAGGAGATAAATTATTTTTCTAGCCCTCAAGACACTTTACATCATGATTTTTTACATTTTTACATCTCAAGGGGGAAAACCCATTTGCAAAAGACCCTCACAGACTACCCAGTTCTGCGACACAAATATAATCTAGCAGATCAAGCAATTTGTAATAAAATAACCTAACCAAATAGTTAGGAATATTCCCAAATCACTTTTACATAAACTCGATTTAGAACACTAGGACTCCCCTAAGATTCTAGTGACAAAATCCATTCCGGCTTTGGGGTAGACTAAAGGAAAACTCTGCCGACCATCCGAGAATGGATCGGTGAGACAAAAAACCTCCCGAAATGTAGATCGTTACCAGAAAACTAGGTTTACCTAGGTGATTACATACACGACACGGATCTGCTGAGATTATTTACATTATACACATGCAGACTGGGTTTACATTATGAGATGATCCTTAGGCTGACGATGATAGCTGGATGGCAGGAACACGTCGATCAGGCGCTATCCCTTTTGCAAAAAAAGGGGGTGTACTGCTATGGGTCATTGACACGTAGTGGTCAACATCTGGCTCTACTTGGGGACACATTGCTGCACTGGAGGAATGTGAGAATCCAGAATCTGCATCCAAGCAACACACAATAAAACATAAGTAGCGTCCATCCAAAAATCATCATATAACATTAAGCACAAGAAAGATATAAGCTCTTCATTTATTAACTAGTTTAACAACATGAAAAACCAAATCTAACTACAAAATGAAACACTGAAATAACAAGGCATAAGGTTAGAAATACAATACAAAGATGCCCATGGCATCATATGCATTCAATATAGTGCATACTGAGCATTTGCATGCTTTCAGAAAAATCTGTCAGTTGTTTCTCGGATGTGCCATGTCCAATTCTGCATACGGTAGGACTTTTTCCTATCCGAAAATCAAGCTGCTCGCGGCCATCTGATGCATCAAATCGCTTTCTCATTCTCTTTCTCTTGCATCTTTTCTTTGTGGCAAGCTGTATTATTGATGACGTGGAACATTCTGCTTCCAAAATCTCAGATGAAGTATGTAAGATATGCGTGACATGTCTTTCTTCATTTTGCATCTGATTTTTATCGCTTTCAATTTTATCTGGGTCACCTTCAATCAACCACTTTTCAATGGAACAAATGACCTCCTCATAATAAGATGGAGCTTGCTGCAGCAGATAAGGAGGCCTCTGATCTACTGACGTCTCCTTATTTCTTTCATCCTCTGACTGATGCTGAAATTTCTGTACCTGTATTGTTATGGCATCCATCTGGTTAGAGTGTTCAACCTTCATAGCATTGACTTCCCTAGCATGGTTTTCCTCCATCGTCAATAACTTATTTTGAAGACATATCTGACTAGCTTCATCTTTTATTACTTTTTCATTCTCTTTTTTCATGCCCATGAAACAATTTTGCATATAGTTTATCTCTTTCTTATGATTTGCTTGCATGGTAGCCAACTAATTATTATAATCGAACGTCCTGATGATCATTTCTTTATCCATAGTTAATAACTTGTTTTGCATAGAATTAATTTCCCTGTCATGATTAGCTTTCATGGTTTCCATCTCCTTATCTCGCTTTTCCAGGTGGGTGTATAAAGTTCTCATATCCTTGACGTAATCAGTTACAAATTTTTCTTGATTAAACTCCATATTTTTTACCAGCTGCTGCATGTCTTTAACAATTTTCTTCTCATTTTCCCTTTCATTGTCAACACTGATTTGATAACTTGTTCCCGCTTTTCCACTATCATGGATTTGATCTGCAACGGTAAAAGTGGATGACACATTCTGATATAGAGAATTGTCTTGAAATCTTTCACCGACAGCTGGACCTTTCACAAGATCACTTTCATTATGTTGCATATATCTATCTTTAAAAGCATTGACGATGTCTTGTAAAGAAGCAAAAGAATCTTCAGGACAATTATTAAACCAATCCAAAGCATCACCCTCTAAAGAAAAGGCAAATAGACGCATTTTGACATCTTCATGATCATACTGGCGAGAACTATAATATATGAGCATTATACGAGTAAACCTGCATAAATGCTTTCTAACAGCATTTGAATCACCACCCGAGAACAAAGACAATTTATGAATGGCCACTTCCGGAATATCATGGAGAACATCAGTAAAATGACACGGGGTAAACGAATAATCCATGATGAATAATGAGGGACCAAATGGATGATAGAGAGAGACCTCTGCTCAAGAAATTCAAGAGATCCACAAGAAGGGAGCTTCTAGTAGAAATTCTTGTAGAAATGAAAGAAGTGGAGTCGCCACTTAAACATAAATCTAACTCTAGGATCCAAAAGGCAACAAACAACCGGATATAATGGAGGGCTTCTTGTCTGAGAAATAATAAATAGAAGAAGTGGAATTGCCATCCAAACAAGAAACGAACCGAAATGTCCAGGTGCTAAAGGTGCAGATGAAACAATTAACGAGATGACGAAAGATAGGGCGATGAAAAGATCAAATGACGCCAGGAAAAGTTGGCCGCTTGATATGCTAATGAATGGCGGAAAAGATGAAATGATTGAAATGATGAGGAAATGTCGTTGAAACGCAGAGAATAAAATGTCCCCGCTAGCGGCGCCAAAAATGTTGTTGCGCAAAGTGTCTAGGCACCACGACAACGCTCAGAGTAAGGGCTATCACTCTTAATCCTTACTCACTCCGTTTAGACTCTCTCCTAGGCAAGTCAAGGGGGGTAGTCCCTAAGGTAAATGAATGAGAAATCCTACGAATCACGGGCTCTAGGAGATTTTAATGATGGACAACTTGAAGAATCTAAATGATTAAATCAAATGAATACGCCAACGTAAACAAGACACGACCACGAAATAAAGACAATTATAGACCAATGCCTTCGATATTTGAATAAAACAAGTTATCCAAAACGATTTTCAATATGTGACAAACAGTGACAATCATGAATGATTAATATAAATGCCCAGAACTTTAACATGCAAGAGATCCAAATCTAAAATTATTCTCATTAACTGCCCAGATCTAGATTTAATTAACTTTCTCCAACAGTCAAATATGATTTAAAACGTTTATTGCACCTTGACCATAGAAAAATGCATTTAATAACACTGAGGAACTTCAAATTTAAATCTTGATAATTAAAGAAGTAAAACAAATCAACGGGTTAAAAAATTGAAATTTTTAATGGGCCATAGGCCACATTAAAAAATTTATGTTTAAGCGAAAACCCCTTAATTCATTTCATTTTTAATTCTCAAGTCACCAAAAATTTAAGAGTTAAAGAAATTTTTTAATGTTTTAATGTTTTTTAAGATTTTTATATTTTTTAAATATTTTAGATTTTTTAAGATTTAAGATTTTTTAAGGTTTTTAAATTTTTTTTTTAGATTTTTAAAGTTTTTATTTGAATAAAAATCAAAATCATAAAAAAGAAATAGAAAAAAAAATAAGAAAATCAAAATCAAATCAAAAAGTAAATATCAAAAAACAAAACAACTTAATTTTTTTTTTTGAATCTCGATGAATTTAACTAAAGCTCTTGTTTACATGAAAGTGAAAATAAAAAAAAAAATAACTAAAACTTAAACGAATATATAAAAGAAATGAAAGAAAATCGAATGAATAAAAAATAAAAAAACTAAACCTAAACTATGCGATTTAACATAAAAAAAAAAAGAGAGGAAATCAAATTGTTGTTTACGTTTAGTGTGTGCAGGTGAGAGAGCAGAGACGGCAGCAGCGTGAGGAGATCCACTATTGCGCGAGGGTGAATGTTGTGCGTAAGTCAAAGGGATGAAGAGCAACTGTGTGGAGAAGAATACGTGGAAGATTGCGGACAACAACGTATAAAGGTGGCGGTTTTGCTTGCAGGTACACGGGAATGGGAGAGCAACGGATTTAGGACAGGGAGAAGACTGCAGCGAATGGAGCTTGGGCAATGGCAGAAGGAGAGGTGCGGGTTTCTATGGCAGCATGTGAAGTGAGCAGATGCGTGAAGGAGGGTTTGAGGTAGATCACGCGGGTGGTAGCGGATTTGAGAGATGGAGATAAGCACGATGAGCGAGGAGAGCTGGCAGCGTGAGGAAGAGGGAACGCGTGGATTGGCTGCAGGATTCGACGGAGGAAGTTGCGTAGACAGTCAGAGAGTACACAGAAATGAGGGGGAGTTGCGCGGATGGGGGTGAGATTTAGGCAGTGTATGGATCTACGGTGCGATGGGCAGCGAGGACTGTGATGAAGACAAATCGAAGCAGCAACATTTGGTAGAACTGAGGGCTACAACAAAGGAGAGGAGTGCAGGAATGGTGATAAGAGAGATTTGTATGAGGGAGAAGCGTGAGGTCGCTTTTGGGCAGCTATGAAAAACAGTGAGAAGGGTTAGCAGAGAAATGGAGCAGATAGCGTGAATGGCCAGCGAATAGCCAAAAGATAAAGCAAACAGGAGTTCAATGGCTATGAGGGTTTTAGAAAAAAAATCAAATTTGCACAATGAAACCCAAAGAACCAGGCAACAAAGCCCAGAAATCCTTTGAAGTCTTTCTGGAAACTTAATAAAATTTTGAATTCACCTACTAAGAAATTCCCAGATCTTATAAAATTTTTCAGATTTGAAGCTTTTGAAACCCTTAGACTGTAAAATTAATTAAATAATCTCCCTGCAGAATTATGTTGATGGACCTCCAGAGATCCAGATCTTACCCTCCAGGGCCTAGATCTGGACTCTATACAGCTTTTAGCTTTAGATCTGCAGCTGCAATACAACAAAAAACACCCGAACGATATACACAATTACCCAAAAAACACTAAAACCTCGAAAACCCAAGTCAAAAAACTAAAATTAATTACAGATCTATGTACATAAATGGCAGATCTATCAAATTTAGGGAGTGTGAGTCCGACTCCGCTCCCAGATTTGATGATCTGCGGCTCCCAACAAACAGATCTGACGATTTAGCACATAAAAATTATTTTTTTTGAATTTTGGAGGAAGTACTAAGCTTGAAACCCTTCATGCATCACCCACAAAAATAATATCTTATGATAAGCCCAGGATCAAATTCAAACTGAGCTCTTCAGAAAATACAAATCGGGAGTTGGCTAGTTCAGCCGAGAACTTCCTCGAACACCCGATCATCTAATAATCAAGGATTTTCCTGCAAAACTCAATTCAGTCGTCAATCATAGAGCGAGAGAACAATAATAAAATTCAGATCTAATAGAGATACTTGCTATTATATTCAAAACTTCAATTATCATTCAAACCCTAATGACTGAGCAAGATACCTGTACTCAAATCGCTCTTCAGAAGCTATTATTAATAGCAAAATAGAAATTACACAAAAAAATAATACATCTTACAACATTTCCATGAAGAGTAACACTTAGCAGAAATTAACCCCAAAGTCTTTCTTTATTGCTCATAAAAGATTACAAGAGAGAGCTTTTCACTTAGTACACGATCAAAATATCGGATGACGCTGACTGACAAATGAACTCCTATTTAAAAATAAATCCTCCAACGACTAGTTCGAGTGATCTTTGTCAAAGTGATCTCAAACGTTGATGAGGATCAAAATTTCTTTTAATCTCATCCGTCGAAATTTTAAATGTTGAGGAAATTTCGAATTTTTCAATTAAATGCATTTTAATAAATTCAAAAATTAAAATTTTGCATTTATTTCCTCAAAATTTTGACTTTGACTTAACCCCAGGGACCTAAGGCATAAAATTTAGCAAAATAATCAATTAGCCTTAGTCCTTGGACCTGTTAAGATTTAATTTTTTAAAGGATCCACGAATTTTACCTCTTGAAAACTTAAATTTACCTAAGACCTAGGACCTATGAGGGGATAAATTATTTTTCTAGCCCTCAAGACACTTTACATCATGATTTTTCACATTTTTACATCTCAAGGGGGAAAACCCATTTATAGAAGACCCTCACAAACTACCTAGTTCTGCGACAAAAATATAATCTAGCAGATCAAGCAATTTGTAATAAAATAACCTAACCAAATAGTTAGGAATATTCCCAAATCACTTTTACATAGACTCGATCTAGAACACTAGGACTCCCATAAGATTCTAGTGACAAATTCCATTCTGGCTTTGGGGTAGGCTAAAGGAAAACTCTACCGACCATCCGAGAATGGATTGGTGAGACAAACAACCTTCCGGAATGTAGATCGTTACCAAAAAACTAAGTTTACTTAGGTGATTACATACACGACACGGATCTGCTGAGATTATTTACATTATACACATGCAAAGTGGGTTTACATTATAAGATGATCCTTAGGTTGACGATGATAGCTGGATGGCAAGAACACGTTGGTTAGGCACTATCCCTTTTGCAAAAAAAGGGGGTGTACTGCTATGGGTCATTGACACGTAGTGGTCAACACACTGTATGAAGTCTCTTCCGAATAGCGGAAGATGTATTTAGAGCAGAAGTTGCAGCAGACCTTGATGCAAAAGGGAAAAGGAGTCAACTCCTATCTTCAACGTCTTCTGGATACCAGAGACCAGCTTGCTGCAGTGGGGTCCACTCCTCAGCCAACCGCGATGGTGAGGATAGCCCTGAATGGAGTCTCAGATGAATGGCAAGTTTTTGTCCAAATTAGGCAGGGAAAAACTACCTTCATGGGAGGAGATGTGGGCGGCTCTTCAACAAGAGGATTTAAGGAGGGACCTAATGAAGGTCAACCTCAATGGAAGCAGCGGGAGTGGCACAAAGACGAAGGAGGAGGAGGAAAATGCAGCTCTAGCATCGAAGGGGCAACAGAAGCCAAAGCGAAAGGAGGACATTTCGAAGGTGAAATGTTTCTGATGTGGCTAGATGGGTCACTTCACATCTCAGTGTCCTTTGAAGAAAAACGATAAGGACGAGAAGCATGATCCAAAGGTTATAGTCGTGAAGATAGACGAGGAAGAGTATGCCATGAGTGCCCACGCATCTCCAAGAGGGACATGGGGCGATATTGATCTGTATTCAGGAGAACTACATGTGGGCAGGATCCTTGAGGAGTCCACCTCTTGGATCAATTCCTTGTTATGGGAGCCCAAGATTCAGTAGTATCGAGATGGACTTACTATCATATGATGTAGTGGGGTGTTTGAAGGACAAATGCGATGGCTTGGGACCAGAGATTTATCAATGCGTAGCAAGGTTGGCAGCAGTGCAGAAGTCAGCAGCAACGCAGAAGATTCAGAGGGTCAGCAACAGTCAGACTCCAAAATTCATTGTATTATGTTGAACACAGTTAAGTTCAGCTAATTTTGGATGTTTTTCAATTGCTTCTAACAATTGAGTTGCACTACGAATGCAGTGTTAGCAGTGGCAGTGTTGGCAACATAGCAGATGCATTGTTTGAGAGGGAGTTGTAGTACAGATGCAGCAGTGGCAGTGATAGTGGCATGGGCAGTAGTACAGTGACAGCAATAGCACAGTGTTGGTGGTAGCAACAATGCAGAAAGGAGGTGCTTCAGAAATAGAGCAACATGCAAATGGACATTGTTGCTAGAGCACTTTCCTCGCTAAGAGAGAGTGTTAGTTTTTGCTAGCATCGAAAGTTCTCTAGCCTTGAAAATTGGAGAGGCTAAGGCACATGTGTTCTAAAGAACCCAGAAACCGTTTGGTGAAATTCCACCCAGATTGTATTTTATTAAAATAATTAATATTTTTAATGGAGTTCCTAAGTCTAAACTTAGGAAAATTAAAATATTAATGGGTAGTAATCAAAATATGGGTGAGAATGATCTATAAGGCGGATCAAGTCATGTTTTGATCTTAGCCGTTGATTAGAGACTTAATCTCGGTCGTTGAAGACTCAACAGGAAAAGTATAAAATGGAGACTTGGGGTTCATTTGAAAACACACACGGAGAGAACGAATTGCTCTGGAGTTCGATTTATGGGGATAGGAAGATGAGAAATACGAACTAAATGATCGTTCAGCAGCAGAGGTGTAGTGAGAATCCGGGAGGACTTTCCGGAGAATACTGACAGAGAGGCGAAGAGAGCTTGCAGAGAGACAGCGCAGTAGCCAGGAGAGCTAACGCTAGGCCAATCTAGGCCCACTCAGCCTTGACATAGAGCCAAAAGGGTCAGCGCAGAGGGGTAAGTTGCCTGTCACGCAGAAGCCGGAACTGCCGAGTACAGCTGGGATAGCTGACGCAAAGGGCAAAAGAAGTGACACAGGGCTGACGCAGGGCCAGCGTAGAAGTAGTCAGGGTTAGCCAGTCTTGTTGCCAGATCAGCTGGAATTTTGTCGGGTGAAGTGAGTTAAAACTCACTCAGATTTTCCGCTAGTATTTTCTCTATAAAGGATTGTTAGATGAGCATCCTAGATTTGTATTCAGATATTTCTCCTGCATAATAATAAACCCTCAATGTTGTTGCACCGGTTTTCTCGCATTGGATTTTTCCGGGGACTATTGTATCCAAAAATAAGTGTGTCCTAGGTATCTTGTCCTTTACTCTGTTTTATGTTTCATGAGATCAAATATTTAATTAGTGTAGGCTGCAAAAGTAATTTGCTTCAATATTCAAAAAAATAACTTGATGAATGTAATTTAAAAAATCAAAAATAGATTTAGATTTGCTGCAGTAGGGATTCCTTCAGTGTAGGAATTTTCGCAATTTTAATTTCAATGGTGAGATTATGGAAGGATTCTTTGCTCATGTTCAAAGGTTGGTGCCTAATCCAAATGATAGCATCACCATATATAGAGAAATGGAAATGTATAGGAGACAAACTACATTATTTGGATTTGACATGACATCAAGAGGTGGAAAACTACAATTACAAGTAAGCAATTTAATCTTTAATTACAAATTTCAATGCATTTTTCTTTTTCACCTATTAGGTACTTTTTGGAAATGTAAAACTTTAGTGGGCTTAAGGGTTACGAACATGTGTTTCCTCCTTAGAGGTCATAGGTTCAAATTCAAAGGAGGATAGGGTATGCACACCTCTGTAGTCTATGCAATGAAATTGCTAAATGGAGAACAAGGGGATCTCATACATCAAATTGGTGTTTGGCTAGGTTGAAATCATAAAATGAATTATTATTTTTTATTATTATGATTTATTTTTTCATTCTTTTTCTTATTTGTCATAGATGGTTGGCAGAGAAAATATGGTGGAAAAAGACCAAAATTTCAAAAGTTTGTAATTTGGATGTTGAAACAAACCATAATTTTAAAATTGGGACTTGAACTTCAATTTGACCACCTATCAACTCGATTTTCGACTCAAACTCAGTTTGATTTCAATGACTCAATTTTCAAAACCATACATAATCTAATCTAAGAAACAGGATTTCTTCCCCTGGCCCCACATGTCCCAAATTGGACGAATCGGACACGATTCAGTGGAACACGTGTCCTCCGGATCGTGTTTGATCATGTCCCAATTCCAGGACATGTGTCACGAATTTTTGCCCTCCGCGTGGCTATAAAAGTGTGATTTGGCCATTCTAACTTCACCAAAGTCATTCTCTCTTGTTGTGGGTTTGTTGTGGGTGTGTGAGAGCTAAGAGCAAAGGGTGTGGGAGCATTTTGGAGGTGATTCAAGCAACAGGGAAGTGCATTTTCTCTCTATTTTTTTTGCATTTTTATTACAGTAGTTTGCATATGCATTTGTTTTACAAATTTGTGCATTTTTTCTTTATTTTCTTACAGCATTCATGGCAATGTTGTGAACATCTCGATAACATCCCGATTTTAGCTCGAAATCACGATTTTTTGGCATAGCCGATGTTTGCGGATTTTTACCGATATTTTCTCGATTTTTACAATTTTTTTGTTTTTCAACCCTTGTCGATTTTACCCGATGTCGATGTTCGCAACATTTATTCATGGCTCAATCAAGGGCAACAGGGAAGGGGCAAAGGAAGGGGAAGAATGTTCCCATTGGAGATGTCCCTCCTCTTCCGATTTCGTCAGGGTCTACAAGTGTTCCCTCTATTGCAAGTGGGGTTGAGCCAACAGCTTCAAATGTTGAGGGAAGACAGCAGCGTCAAGATAACAAATATACCTTGTGGAAATATGTCACAAGAGAGCAAGGGTCAGGTAGCGAGATGAAGGGAAGAGGCAATGTTGCTTATAAATGCAACTATTGCAAAAATCATTTCATGAGCACATATTTCCGTGTGAAAGCTCATTGGTTGGCTTTACCAAGTTGTGGAATTGCAACATGTACACGGGTGTCTTTAACTAATAGGAAAGAAATGGAAAAAGAGGCCAACGTTGGTATGGCAAAGATGGCTGCAAAATCTTAAAAAAACAAGAATGAAGACCCCCTTCCATTCTTGAGGAAAAGCAGCAACAAATTTCCATTTGAGAGTTTTGGTGGGGGATAAACAGCAAAAAGAAAGGCAATGGCACTTGGTCCAATGGACAAGATTTTTCAGAAAGAGAAACGGGAAGAGCTTGATCTCACCATTGCATTTTTTTCTATCAGAACTTCATATCCTTTAATGTTGCATGCTCACCTTTATTTATTGAGATGTGTCGAGCTCTAACTCAAGGGGCTCCATCAATCTATGTGCCTCCTAGGTCAAAGAATCTTAGAACCACATTGTTGACAAAGGCAAAGAAAGAGGTGGACAAAATGCTTGAGCCTATTAAATCAGCATGGCCAACATCTGGGGTTAGCATTGTTTCTGATGGATGGACAGATCCAGCACAACACCCACTCATCAACTTCATGGTGTCTTCCTTGAATGGTCCAGTTTTCGTGAAATTAGTGGATGCACTTGGACAATACAAGGATGCACAATATATGGGCGAGTTGTTTATTAAAGTTATTGAAGATGTAGGTGTTGATTCTTGTGTGCAAATCAGTACAGATAATGCACCTATTTGCAAGGCTACTGGCATGATTGTGGAAGCTAAATATCTACAAGTATTTTGGACACCTTGCATTGTCCATTCTTTGAATTTAGAACTTAAATCTATTGCTTTTGATGTGCTTTGGATTGGAAGCATTATTGAGGATGCACGGCATATAGGAAACTTTGTACAAAATCATACAAATGCCCTCACTATCTACAAGGAGTACACCAATCTATCATTGTCGAAGATTGCAGATACACGGTTTGCCTCTTCATTCATGATGTTGAAGAGGTTGAGGAAGGTCAATACTGCTCTTAGGGCCATGGTTATTTCATAGTTTTGGTCTTTTTGGAGAAAGATAGATCAAGCAGCTTCAAAAAGAGTGAAGGACACAGTGTTAGATGATGCTTGGTGGGAGAAGGTAGCTCTACTTATTCAGATCATGGACCATATCATTTCTTTGCTTCGATTTGCAAATACAGACCAATCTATCCTAGAAGAGGTTTATGAGGGATGGAATTCCATGATTGAGTCAGTGGGGAGCATTATTTTACAGAGTGCCATGAGTATGAGACATCATCAGAGGCCTTCTTCACCACCATACAGAATATTCTTGTCCCATTTGTCAACAGATGGGACAAGAATTGAACACCCTTACATTGTTTGGCTCACTCATTGAACCCCAAATACTACAGCCATGAGTGGTTGAATGGTGGACCTTCCCGTAGATTCCCTCCTCACATGGATGGGGAAATTTCACAAGGGAGGAAAGCTGCATTGAGGCGGATTTTTCAGGATAGAGCATCCCTTGATGAGGTGGAGGATGCCTTTGCAAAGTTTTCCACTGGCACTGGTCGATTTGCAGGATATGATGTGATTAGAGACAGGGGGGCTAAGAAACCCTATTCTTGGTGGGCAACTCATGGGGCAACAAGCCCTCCTCTACAGCAGTTAGCCATGAGGCTCCTTTCTCAGGTGACTTCATCCTCTTGTTGTGAGAGGAATTGGAGAACATATGGGAATTTGTATAGTGTCAAGAAGAGCAGGCTTGAGCAGTCTAGGGCAGAGATAATGGTGTATGTGCACACCAACATTCGTCTTATTTACAGGCAGAGGAATGAGCGGTTGAAGGGAAAGACAAAGGTGTGGGATGTCTTTCCTGATGATATGGGTTTGGAAAGCAGTGTTGAGTTGGCATTGGCCAACATGGATCTTAATGAGTCAGTGTTAGAGCCTGTCACTTTTGATGATGGTGATACTATAGAGGGGTCATCCTCCACACCAACAGATGCAAAGATGACATTGGATACAGAGGAGGAGGATGCAGCAGAGGAGAGCAGTGGTGACCATGATGATGAGTACAGTGATGTTGATTTTGATTATGAGAATTGATGACTCATGAGCTACCTACTACCTTCAAGGTTGTAGTTGTTTTGTATTTGCTATTTCTATTTGCCATTGCCATTTCTAATACCTCTGTAACATTGTACACATTTTGATTTTGATGACTTAATGAGAAAACTACAATATCTTGTCTTTCTTCTATTGAATCATTGATGAATATGTATTATGATTTATCATTTATGTCACAATTGTATTTGTATGCATAATGTTACTTTGTTAAACTTACATCTAGATGAATATCTATGTTTGAATCAATGAATTTGTATCATGAATGAGAATTTGAGTAAGAAATATCTAATTTTTAATATATACATATATATATAATGTGTCTTGTTCCGGGGGTCCCTGTGTCTGTGTCTGACACTCGAATCCCCGTGTCCTTTGTGTCCCGTGTCCCCATGTCAAGTGACTTAGAAAATAATTAAATGTTAATGAAAAAATATATATATATATTAATACTCCAAATCATGAGAGTCAAAATATGCAAATTTTGCTCATATATATAACATGTAAGGGTGAATATATCAAAATGGCACCAAGTGCAATACATATCACTAATATCAACAACAAATACATAATATGAGGCTCTAAAAGGATTCTAAAGTACAAAAAGCATGCTACAAGCTATTGGCTTACAAAAAATCACTAATCAACATCATCACTCAACAAACTCATCACCACCGCTAGAAATGGGAACATTGGCAGGAGCTACAAAAACATCCTCTAGTTTAGAGTCTTCAAACTCCTCAAACTCTTCAAGGAAATCTACATCCTCAATAGTAGTAGTAGTAGTAGTATCAATAGAAGCATTAGCTAACTGAGTTGCAGGACTAGTGCTTGCATGTGCCATGCTTGGTGCTTGGCTTACTTCACCTCCTAGTCTAACTATTGGATCTGTATTGACAAACTTCTCAACAACATCTACAACCTCAATAGTAGTAGTAGAAGTAGAAGAAGAACTTGTTGGTCGAGCTTCAAGACTAGTGCTTACATGTGCCATGTTTGGTGCTTCGCTTACTTCAACTCCTAGTTTGACCATTGGATCTGTATCAGGACCAACCCCCCTCAAAAAAAAAAATCCATTGCATCAATATCATACTTTGCAACAAAATTTGTTGTGTGAGACTCCTCTACATATTCTGAAGCTAATTTAATATCATCCAACACAATGGGATCTATATCAAGTCTTCTTTTATGCAATTGGTGGCACCTTAGTTGAATGTTATAGTGCATGAAGACGAGATCATGTAACCATTTTTGTTCCAAATCGTTTCTCTTCTTCATGTGAATCTGCTCAAAAACAAACCAATTGTGCTCACACCTAGAAGCATTGTAAGTTTGGCTTAAGATTCTAACTGCAAACCTTTTCATTTGAGGACACTATTTGCTAAATGACTCCCACCAATGTGCTGCAAAGACAAATTTAGTTCAACAAATTAAATTATGAGTTTGGCTAAAAAATCAAGTATTTATAGTTTAATTTTAAACAATTGAACTTGAAAAAACCTTTCGAATTGCTTACTTGGTTGGTCTACATCTCTTGCAATCTTTGCTAGGTTTTTACCAAAGGTACTTGTTACCCCTATTTCAACAGGGGTACTCCAAAACTTTTGACCAATGCATTTGTAAGCCCAACCGTATGCAATTTATAGCACTAAAAGGCCATGTGAGATGAAGTGTAAAAGTGTATTCTAGACCCTCGATGGTAGATGGTCATGGCTAGTCTTCTTAGATTTATCTTCATGGTGCCTGGTGTTATGGCTTTGCAGACTACCCCGTGGTGGGTGGTAACTCCCTACCTTGATAGGCATTCATATATCTTGTGTTGGTATGTGGGCATCATGGAGGTGGACCTGCTAGGACACATGATTTAAAGGAATGCATATTGTTTAAAGCCCTATAAAGGTGATCACACCATGTGAGGACGGAAACACCTATGTTGTCATTATCCTAGTGCACATATTTGTTCCCCAATGGACAATCTTCTTATCTATGCATACCACTTTGGCCATGGCCATCATTCTTCATGGTAGTCTCACAATTCACGATGCATTTTCACTCCCCAGGGAAACATCCCACCTCCTCCAAGGCATAGAGAATGTTCCCTGCAATCTCCAAATCAACCCAAGTCATCTCCAAGTCAAAGCACTCAAAATGCCTTCTTAAAGTACCCTTTCAATCATGTGGTCATCTTCAAGAGGGAAATGACTTCACTAGGGGCAACTATGAGGGGTTGAAGGAGCAACGTGGCACCTAATATGAGCAAAGGAAGGGCCAGAGAGAGTCAAAGATACTTACATGGACCAAAGCTAACTCAAAAACCAGCAAGATCAAGCCTTAAAGCACATTTCAAGCAAGGAATTGGACAAAGTTGAGGATGTTATCCACCTTCTACTAGTCATTGGAGGTCTCCAAGGTCAAAGATGACGGACGTTGGGCAATATGTGGAAGTCGTTCGGCCTCCCAAGCATTTTTAAAATTATTTCAAGACATTTCAAGCTAGAATCTAAGGGAATCTTGCACTATTAGGCCAAACCAAACCTCTTCTAGTGGGATGTCACCTCTAATTGAGGGTTTTAAGCAATGTAAAATATAATTTCTTGTATTGTCTTAGTCTCCAAACATTTTGTGGATGACAACTCACCTTTTTCTAAGGAGCAAAAGGAGCAGAAATGTTGACAGCACCATCTATAAATACAAGCCTCACTCTCATCCCAAATCATAGTGTATTGTTAAGATCATTTATGCCATAATGTGACTATTCTCATGAAAAGCTTTGGTGTTGACATTGGAGTCTCTTTTTCTTGGTCGTTCTAAATAATTTTCAAAGGCAAATTTGTGATTAATTCAAGACTACTACAAGGCTATCAAAATCAATCCATTTGAAAGACAACTTTATCACCTGGAGAGAGATGTCTAAGATTTTTTTCTTTCACTTCTCTCTTGTTGGTGTGAGACAATTATTGGATCTCCCTGTTGGGATATACATAAGGTTCTTCAACAAGGGTTTGATTTTATTTCCTGTCATAATTGAGCTTATGGTTGAAGGCTTCCCCTTGACAGGGATCCCTTCTAGTAGGGCTTGGTTTTATATATTGTCCTAATTAAACAAAGATGCAATTTAACTCCTAGGGTTCTACCTCTTTTCCCTAATCCACAAGCTTTGAACAACCTTAAGAGAAACTCCAATAGCCCTATTGGAGATAAGACACTTAAGCCTAATCCAACAACCAAGTAATTTTTGCAAAATTCTTGCAATTGTATTTTATATATTTATATTATTCAAAAACTCTAAAAATAGAAAAATCAAAAAATAGAAAAATTAACTATAAAAATTAAAAAGTAATCCATTGAATGTCTTTTATTTCTTGTCTAGAAAAAATTAACAGATTACATTTCTAATTCTAGACATTACTTCTTAGAAATCATGCCATTTTTAAGATCTAAAGGCCCAAGTAAAACGACCCTCTTATTTTGAGAAATTCAAGGTCATCTGACATAGAGTTGAGGGTTTTGAAGGTGTTCAATGTTTTCATTAATCTGATTTTATCTTCAACAAGATTGGTGAGGCTCTTTGCCTAGGATTTTGTGAAAGTTCATCTCTAATCCTCAAAATCCCTAGTCACATTTCTCAAGTGATTTAATTGCATATCATCCATATTTAAAGTTGTCCCAAGAACTGCAACAAGCTTTACCTTGTTTGGGGCATCTTTCATTTCTGACCGTAAAGGGATTGGACCCCCTTTTCGATCAGAGTGCTGTAATTTACCTTTTAATTGCATTTTTTTCATAGTTGGGATGTATTTTTTTCTCTTATTCCAATCCCCTAGCTCAAGCACCCAAGGATCCATCTTTCTAGTGTGTTTTCCACACTTTTGGGTTGCTTTAAGGACACTCCAAATTTGGTTTTCTATATTTTTTGTGTTATTTTGCAAATCTAGATCTGTAGGACAGTAGCAAGTTCGTCCCAATCAAGTTACAAATCAAGTGGCAACTAAAGGTAAATCATCTCACTTGAATTTTGTACCTTTTTGTCACTCAAGCTTCCAAAGTAACCATTTATTAAATAATTTTGAGTGAGTTTTGCTTGCTGGTTTGTATTTTTTGCCCTAGAATATCATATATTAGACCTAGCATTCATTCTATTTTAACTCCTAACCTTCATCATATTGAGTGTTTATAGACACTGGTCTTCTAAGATCGTTGGTGAGTATGTATAGAATGGGATACCCTCCATGGCATTTCAAGGGTTGATTTTTGTAGCTCAAGTAGGTACTTCTGAACAGGCCTAAGTGTCTAGATGAGCAGAAGTCACCCAAAGTCTCCTTAGACACTTGCTCTAGTGTGAGAAGATTGTTTTTGTAACTTACTAAATTAGACTTAGGAAAAACACATAATTATTATGTTGGTTTATTGAGTTAAAGTTAACTTAACGAAAAGTAACGTAAATTACTTTAGTGAATATGTTTTAATCTTGGCCCTTGATCTCAAGTGAGATGAAATCTAATCTCAGTCATCAATCACTTTGGAGATTAGGGTTAGGGATTTAGTTCAATGTAAAATTATCAAAGCAAGGCTAAGAAGGAGAAAACACACCAAACAACAACACAAGATTGAGAGAGTCATCCCAATGAGTGTGTTGGGTCAAAGGAAGGGGGCAGCGAGAAGAACCAGATCAGCCAAGGAGGGCTTGCTCAGCTAGATTAGATCCAGTTGTTGTATGTATTTCCTCAGTTGGGTCATTTTCCCAAGAAGGGATCCCAAGTAAGTTCTGAAGAATTTAATAAAGAATTGTGATTGGGTAGAATATATTGAGTCAACATTTAGTGATTGAGATTGGTTTGTTTTGCTTCCGCTGAATTTTTGTGTTAATGAACCTCGTGCAATTGATCAGTAGATCATTAATCTACTAGGAATCAAGTGTCAAGTGCAGGGTTTGCAGGAAGTCTAACATGGCATCAAAGCAAGTGGTCAAGGAATTGAGGCGCAGACGTTTGGATCGGTTGACAATTTGACTGGTGGACAAGTTTCCAAGTGTGAGTGAGGGTCACAGAGAGCAGCCACCAACAGCAAACTAATAGTCGACAAGAGACAGGAGAGCCAGGGCTACGGGTCTAGAATGAGATTGTAGAGAAATCGATGCAGGCGCAAGGGTTGGCAGAAGCCATAAGTTTGGCAGGCAGTGACAATGCGCAGGGTGGAGTTGCAGCAAGCGACTGGCCAATCGCTAATAGATAACATGAGGATCCGTCGCACAAAGGTAGTAGAGCAAGTCGAGAGACTAGCCACAATGATCTACAAAAGGTTGAATGTTTGCATATGCGTCACGATAGCCAAGGGCACAAGGATCCCAAGCTACCAACAACCATATCCGCAGAGTAGCCCAAGAATGCACAATGATTGTATGAGGGTCGTGCAACAACGCATCTCTGAGAGGGAGAAACGGAGACCATACCAATTAGGGCATCATAGTTAGTTGATTTTCCGATTTCAGGATGACATCAACTAACTTGAGGTTTGAGTACAGGTTGGATTGGGTCTACAACTTCAGTCCATGGAAGGAGAGGAGAATGGCCTATGGGAGTTGCAATCACCTAGGTTACAGCTCCTTCAGATGTTACAACGCTAGCAGCCCACGAATTGAAAGACATGAAGGCCAAACATATCATCATGGATAGGATGAAGGATCATTGATCCCTCAAATATCAAGGAAGGATAGTGCCCCTGAGATGTGGACCACTCTGATGAGCCTATACCAAAGTGACAATCAGAATAAAAAATATGGTGTTAACAGAGAAGCTCATAAACACCAAGATGATTGAATCAAATATCGTGGCATCATACCTCACTAAGATCTAACAAGTTCGAGATGAGCTTGGAGCTATTGGGGTAGCCTTGCCAGATGATGAGCAAGTAAGGATAGCCTTGACTAGATTCTCAAGACCGTGGGCTACCTTTGTGACAAGTGTTCTATCAAGATAAAAGCTACTATATTAGAACAAATTGTGGGATGACTTCACTTACAAGGAGATCTGAGAGAAATTATTATCTAGAGAATAGTAGAAGAGTGGGGATGATGAGAGCCTTGTTCTTGCCAGTCAGCAACAAGGAGAAAAGGTTCGAGTACCAGGGGTGATGACTCAACCTCACAATTGAAGAAGGACTTGACTAAGGTCAAGAGTTTTGCCTATCATAAGACTGGACATTATGCTTCATAGTGTTCAAAGAGGAAGAAAGGGGGAAGGGCATGTAGCCAGTTGTCGCTGCATAAGCAGAAGCTTAGGAGGAGTTTGCCAAAAATTTCGAAACATAATTTGTACTTGTTTGCTACCTTACCTCAGGCACATTACCAATGGGTGCATGGCTGTTAGTAGCAAATTCACAAGACCTATGATAGGAGCACAGGAACAGTTTGACAGCCTGATCGAGTGGGACTCCAAATTGCATGTGGAGTTTGGTGATAATGCCAAACATGTAGTAAAAGGGATGGGAACTGCGATATTCCAACTTGAGTCAAGAAGTAGAATGGAAGTTGTTGATTTGGGGTAGCATCGGGTGTGCTCTAGCGACGAAAATTGGTGGAGAGGTTAAAGCACATGAGATCTCCAATACCCAAAAAGGGTTTGGGTAAATTCTAAACAGTTTGGGAGATATTAAAATAATTAATATTTTTAATGGAGTCCCTAAGTCTAAACTTAGGGAAAATAAAATATTAATGTGAATTAATATAAAACTGTGTTACAATGGTCTAAAAATCATGGATCAAGCTAGATATAATCTTAGCTATTGATTAGAGACTTAATCTCAACCGTTGATTTATCAACGAGAAAATTATAAGAGGGGGCTTGAGGGTCAATTGGAAAACACACCAAGAGATCAAGATTTCGACTTTCTGGGGCTGGGTTTGCTGAGAAAGTTGAGAGAGTGATCAGAGTTGTAGTGGAGGGGCAGTGAATACAGAAGCAGAGAGGCAAAGATAACACCGGGATAATCAGCGTAGTAGCCGGAGAGAGGGACGCAGAAGCAGCCAAGGGTTCACGCAGAGCCAGCAAGGTCTCACGCAGAGGCATCCAGGAGCTACGTAGTGCCTCGAAGGGCCAACGTGAGTGATGCAGACGGCCAGAGGACTGACACAGTGCCTCCAGAGGCTGACGCAGGCCAAGCCAGAGTGACGTTGGGCTAGATAGAGTTGACGCAGTCCCTAGAGTCTGACATTGGGGTATCGTGGGGCAAATTGGAGCTGTAGAGCTTTAGGAGTGTTTATCCGGGGTTTCAGCCGGAATATCTGCTTCCGAGTAGAGAGGTACTACTGCCGAGATTTTTCTTTGTTGGGTGAGCTAGATTTGGCACCCAGATTGTATTCTGAAACTGCTTAATAAATCAAACCCTCAAATAGCTGCATCGGTTTTCCCGCATTGGGTTTTTCCGGGGACATTAGTCTAAAAACAACAGTTTCACTTGTGTGCTTGTTTCTATTTGCTTCAAATGATGATCTATAATTTGTTGAGCATGCATTTGTATTTATTTCCAGTATTTACATGGTAAATAACTTGTTAATTAACAGAACAAGTAGGTAGGAATAAATCAGTAAAGTGCATGAAGGGTTTCTAACAGTGTCAGACTTAGAAATTCCAACATGGTATCAGAGGGTGGTTGCAGATCACAAGAGAACTGAGGACATCAGCCGAACAGAGAAACAACAGCAGAAAACAATTGTCTCGAGTGACAAAAGTTCTTCCTAATAGAGTAGCAGCAAGGAAGGGGTGATGCAGTGCCTACGTCATCAAGATTGAGCCAGGAAGAGGCAGTGCAGAGGCTGAGGGAGGCAAAGGCAGGCTCACACAGAGGCTAGGAGGGTTGATGCAGTTGATTGAGGAGGTTGATTTGCCAGTGCCGGGATTGCGCAAAGCCTAGGAGCTCTAACCTTTAGTTTACTGGGGTTTAGGAGGTTGTGGGTAAGTTGCAAAGTGGAGCTGGTGGGATATTGTAGTCAGAACAGTACCTAACAGGGCAAGACCAAGGTAGAGGGAGTTGCTGCCGAGGTGGATTTCTAGCCAAGGAATCCAGATCAGTGTTGCAGTTGCATAGACGATTGGAGAGGGGCATCTCGACATTGGCAAAAGGGTTTCCAGGAGGGAAATCGAGGCTCAGAGGAGTCATACCAAGAACTTCCAGGAAGGAAGTAGAAGAGAAACAAAATGGCACTACACGGAGTAAGAGACTGTAGGAATTTACAGGCTAAGTTCCTCAGACAGAACACCAAAGGACACCGCTCACAAACAGATCACAGATCAATACACCAGTATTGTTGACGTGGTTAAAACCCTCAAAGAGGGAAACAATCCACGCCCTGAGCCAACGCGACCACTTCAGGCAATTTATTAAAAAGAATGAAAATTTACATAAGCTTCTCTCATGAACGGTTACATTACAAATGACCCTCCATGCTTTTTAAATAGAGATCATGGACCAATCGGGTGTTAAGCCACAGATCAAGTGTCGGTAATACTGGGGAGAGAATGAACCGTCGGATCACTACATATCGTGACCATCAGATTGTAAGTTACAAAAGTACATAGTAAACAAACACACTTTACCTAACTCTACACTAGACCAAGTTATACTTAACTATTTCCTATGTGTCGAAATATCCTAACATCCCCCCTTAAGAACAACTTGGGATAGGATTGAAGGATGTACAAATATGACACAATAAGAGAAGGAAGGAGGCATTAGAGCCTATCCCCCCTTAGTGACAACTTCCTGAACTCAAACCATAAATCAAAGTTTAGTAAACTTCGCCTTTGTGAGAGCCTTTGTAAAGATGTCTGCAACTTGATCATCTGTTGAGCAATATTGCACTTCAAGAACATGGTCGTGAATGAGCTTTTTGATGAAGTGCATGTGCAGTTCAATGTGTTTGCTACGCTGATGTTGGACTGGATCTTTGCATAGTTGAATGGCACTTTGATTATCACACCAAAGTGTAGTCAAATGCTGCTGCTGAAAGCCAAACTCTGACAGGATCTGACGAAGCCACAGGGCTTCCTTGCTAGCTTCTATGGCACCACGATACTCTACTTCTGCTGAAGAAAGAGAAATGCACTTTGTTTCTTGCAAGCCCATGTAATAGGTCCTAAACCAAGAGTGAACACATAACCTGCAGTAGACTTTCGATCATCAGGGTCACCAGCCCAATCAGAATCCTGAAACCAACCAATAGAGGAGATGCTTCTGCACTGTAATGAATCCCAAACTGAACTATACCTCAAACATAACGAAGTGTTCTTTTAGCTGCTTTCCAATGACTTTCATGTGGGTTTTGCATAAACTGAGCAATAAGGCCAACAGCAAAGGAAAGGTCAGGACGAGTATGGGTCAAATACAGAATTTTTCCTACAAGTTGACGGTATAAGGTAGCATCAACTTCAGGGGAAGTACAAGTGACTGAAAGTTTGGCTCCAGACTGAAAGAGAGAAGGGGCTGGCTTACAGTCTTCCATGTGAAAATGGTGTAGAAGATCACAGGTATACTTGAACTGGGAAAGGGAAATACCTTCCTTGGATTGCAAGACTTGAAGACTAAGAAAATAATGCAAGTGTCCTAAGTCTATCATTTCAAACTTCTTTTTAAGGCTGGACTTCACATGGTTTATAAGGTTGGGATCACTACCAGTAAGAATAAGATCGTCAACATAAAGAACAAGAATGATAAGAGACTTGCCCACTTTCTTGGTGTAGACAGTATTGTCAGAATGACACCTAGAAAAGCCAGTTTCTAAAAGAAAGCTATCCATTTTGGCATACCAAGCCCGAGGAGCTTGTTTGAGACCATAAAGGGATTTCTTAAGCCGACATACAAGGCTGCAGTTTGTTTGTATAAAGCCAGTAGGTTGTTCCATATAGATTTCTTCATGCAAGTCCCCATGCAAGTCCCTATGCAAGAAGGCAGATTTAACATCCATCTGATGGACTTCCTATTTGAAAGAGGCAACAAGGGAAAGAACAAAGCGGATAGAGTTCATTTTGGCAACAGGGGAGAAGGTTTCAATATAGTCAATGCCTTCAACTTGTGAAAAACCCTTAGCAACAAGACGAGCTTTATGTTTATCAACTTTTCCATCTGGTCCATACTTGGTTCTGTAAACCCATTTGCATCTAACAAGTTTTCGTCCCTTTGGTAGAGGAACAAGATCCCATGTATCATTTGCCAATAATGAACGATATTCTTCATTCATAGCTGCGTCCCAATCTGGATGGCCTGAAGCTTCTGCAAAGGTGTCAGGATCATAATCCGCTGAAACTTGAGCCAATAAAGAAGAGGCTCTATCGAACTGAGAATGTGTACGTTGTTGATCTGTAGGATCACCGGCAAGAGCGCCTGCTACATCCCTAGTAGCACGAACCCATTTTGGAAGCTGAGGAGCTGAAGGAGGATCCTGAGAAGGTGGGGGAGGATTTTCATCCTCGCTTTCATCATCTGAAGAAGAAATATTTTCAAAAGTAGAAGAGATAGAGAGAGGTGGCACATCCGCCGAACTAGGCTCGTAGGCCGATATATTTTCAGCAAACTTTACATCTCTTCTAATGATAACATTTTTGGACTTAAATGGAATAAGTCTATATCCTTTGACATCTTCAGAATATCCAACAAAAATACATTTTTCACTCTTAGGTTCTAAAGCTTTATGTTTCTCATTGGAATATGGGCCCATGCTTCACTTCCAAAAACACGAAAGTGACTCACATCTGGGTTAATTGAGCTCCATGCTTCTTCTGGAGTGATATTCTTTAAAACCTTTGTAGGAGTGCCATTTATTATGTAATTTGCATAGTTAATTGCTTCTGCCCAAAAATTAAGACTAAGTCCTTTAGATTGAAGCATACAATTAGCCATTTCCTTTAAGGTGCGATTCTTCCTTTCAGTTACACCATTTTGTGGTGGAGTATATGGAACAGTATGTTGCATTTAAATTCCATTCTCAGTGCAAAAGTTGATGAATTTGTTGTTAACATATTCTCCGCCATTATCAGATCTTAGCTTAAGAACTTGATGTCAAGATTGTTTTTCAACAAAGGCCTTAAAGGCCAAGAACATGTTAAATACTTCACTCTTGAGTTTTAAGAAGTATACCCAAGTGCGTCTGGAGAAATCATCAATGAAAGTTAAGAAATGCTTGTAGCCAGAGAATGAAACAATTGGAAGTGGACCACATAAATCTCTATGCACAAGCTGTAAAGGGGCGGAGGCGTGCCAAGAGGCATGTTTTTCAAAACTATTCCGATGATGTTTTCCGAGTACACATCCGGAACAAACATCATCTCTGCAAGATACCATGGGAGGACCTGTCACCATATTTTCTTTACATAGAATCTGAAGGGAGCGATAGTTTAAGTGACCAAATCGCTCATGCCAAAGTTTGCTCACTTCATCATTATGAGCAACAAATACCGAGGGAAGATTTGATGACCCAAAGTTGTTAAACTTATACAACCTTGTAGAATCATCGGCAATGCCAGTAGCTAAAATCTGTCTAGGATCTCTTAGGTCCTTAATTACAACATTGTGAGGTGAAAATTCAACGATTTTACCTTCACCTTAATGAGTTATCTGATATACATATAGAAGGTTGCAGGATAAGGTTGGAACACATAATACATCATTAAATTGACCATTGTCTATATGAACAGTTCCAGTCCCTATAACACTAAGAGATCTATCATCACCAACATATATATTTTTGGTGTTACAATCATTTAAAGAAAAAAACATGGCTTTGTTTTTGGCCATGTGATAAGAAGCTCCAGGATCAATGAGCCACTCATGAGAATTAGAAGAAGAAGATACATTTAGTGCATATCCAGACCAAGATGTTTGACAAACACATGCAGAAAGTGCTATTCCTGAAGATGAAGTTGAAGTTGATGAGTGCTCCAAATGGATGTTATGCTTCTTCATTGTTGCTTCCAAGGCTTCCATCTTCTTAAAGCATTTGGATTCTAAGTGGCCATCTCGATTACAAAAGTGGCAATGTCTATCAATCTTTTTCCCTTTGTTTCTATTTGCCTTATCATTTTGTTGAAATGATTTTTCATTTTGAAGCTGAAATTGCTTAAGACCCTTGTTTGGTTTAGGACCATTCTTTTTAGGATACGACTTCTTAGGATTCTTTGAATTTGGTTGTTGTTGGGCGGGTAAGGCTTTCTTAGAAGAGTTTCCAAGATTAAGAAGACCAAGGTGTAAGAGTTTTTCTTGTTCTCTTATTAAAGAATCACAAAAGGAATCAAAGGAAGGGGACTTGTAGTCTTGTCCTTGAGAAATGAAGGCTTCTCTTGTAGAATGGAAGGTGGAAACAAACATAGAGTAGGTTGGTCCCAACTTAGTAAGAATGGAATAGATAAGGTTACCATCTTCTCTTTTAACCTTAACACATTCCAAGAGAAGTTTAAGGGTCTTGAACTTGGACAAAAAATCTTCAATGGAAGAAAAACTATTGGGGTCCAATGTAAGCAACTCATTTTCAAGTTGATGGGCTCTAAGTTCATTTTTAATTCCAAAAGCTTTAGTGATCTGTTTCATTGCTTCATTAGGAGTATCAAGTTCTGCGATATGGAATTTAAGGTCTAGAGAAATAGATATCCCTATCAACCCACGTGCTTGATCTTACCTATTTTCCCATTTGGTTGCCTTATCTTCATCTTTCGGTTTGGTTTCTTGGCCTGAGGCTATTCTGTAAAGACCTTTACTTCTAAGTAAATCCACAATGTAGGACCACCATTGGAAGTAGTTGGTGCTGTCAAGAATAACTTGGAATGGACTTTCCATTTTAACAAAAACTAAAGATATAGATGCTGAAACTAAGTGTTCCAATGGAAAGATCTCGAAAAATTAGACTGATTCAAAAGAAACGGCTCTGAAAACGACTTCCGGATGAAGAAGTTATGGCTTTTTGAAGAAAAATTGTTGAAGATGCCGACGAAGAAAAAGGAATGTGCGGAAATGAATGATAATGTTATATTTAAAAAAAATCTGCCCCCTTTCCAAACTTAATCTAATTAGCTCAACAAAGAGAAAGACTTGAATTCAAAACCTTTATTCTCATAAAGTAACTTTGGACCAAGTGAGCTAATTTAAAAGGTTAGTAATTTTTGGAAAAGAGGAAGGAGTTTTTTTTAGTCACCGAAGCTTTGGGGTGTGTGCTTACTTGAGAAAGCTCTTTTTTTTTGCCTGCAAAACAAAAACCACAAAACCCAAAACGGACATACAAAAAAAAACAAACCTTATGGTTTGAAGTTAGCTTTACCCGAAAACTAACAATTTTCCTCAATGTTTCTGATTTTCCGAGATCACACTAAGGCGCGGCGGAAAAGAGCATACGCATGAGAAAAAAACTTCCTTTCTATTTCTGATTTGCCCAAATCGCACAGAGTCGCGGGGCAAAGAGCATACGCAGAAATGAAAGGTGTAGATCCAGTAATAAAAAACAAAGAGATAAATAAACCGAAATAAACAAAGAGAAAAAAACTAGAAACTGCAAATAAACACTATATACCTCTAGATCTTAAAAATGACATAGCTAGGACTACCAAAAACCTTTTCGCGTGAAACAAAAGGGGTTCCTCACTGGAACAGATGCTCCTAACACAATAGAGTAGTCCTCTTGGCCCGAAAGCAGTCAGAAATAGTAGATCTAAGAAACGGAAATTGGATGCAGTTCTACCAGCTTCAGATTTGGATCACCGACAGATGCGGCCCTCAAAACCCTCAAGAGGGAAACAGTCCACGGCCTGAGCCAACGCGGCCACTTCAGGCAATTTATTAATAAAAGAATGAAAATTTACATAAGCTTCTCTCATGAACAGTTACCCTACAAACGACCCTCCATGCTCTTTAAATAGATATCATGGACCAATCGGGTGTTAAGCCACGGATCAAGTGTCAGTAATACCAAGGAGAGAATGAATCGTCGGATCACTACATATCTGACCATCAGATTGTAAGTTACAAAAGTACATAGTAAAGAAACACACTTTACCTAACTATACACTAGACCAAGCTATACTTAACTATTTCCTATGTGTCGGAATATCCTAACAGAGATGAGGACAAACTGGACGGAGCCTCAAACTTCGTAGTCTGGAAGGCCAGAATCTTATCCATGCTAGACAAGAATCGTGTTAAGCACTTCGCCTTGAGGACAATAGCTATCCCAGTTGACCCGGCTGATAACGACAAGTATGAGGATGCAATGGCGAGGGCTAAGAGTATCATCCTTGACGGGGTCAAGGATCATATAGTACCACATATTGCTGAGAAGAACACGGCACAGGAGATGTGGGAGGCCCTGACCAAGTTGTATCAGCATACTTCCGTGCAAAGGAAGATGCTACTAGAAAATCAACTGCGATCATACCAAATGAAGAAGGGAGAACAGATCGACCCATTCCTCGGTCGATTGAAGGAGATCCGGGATCAGCTGACTTCCATAGGGGCAACGTCAAATCCATAATTGATGGTGAGAACAGCCCTAGACACAGTCTCAAAAGACTGGGAGGTGTTTGTCCAGAACATACTGGGCAGGGCGACCCTTCCATATTGGGAGGAAATGTGGGATGCTCTTCGCCAAGAAGAGATCAGAAGGCTGAGCAAGGCAGGAAGCAACAGCAAGGGGATCATAATCAAGAAGGAGGAGGAGGAAGATGTTGCCCTAATATTTGAGGGAAAGCAGGAGAAACGAAAGAAGAACGACCTCTCCAAGGTAAAATTCTTCCATTGTGGGGAGCTGGGTCATTATGCAACCCAGTGTCCAAGGAAGAAGAGTAAGGGAGAGGCCTCCGAGACCAAGGCAGTGCCAGCAAGGGCAGAGAAGGAAGTGGAGATAGATGATGATTATGCCATGAGTGCTCATGTGCCACTTCAGAAGAAGTGGGGAGACATCGAGCTATAGTCAGGAGGACTACAGGTGATGAGGGGCAGGATCCTCGAGGTACTTAGCCTCTTGGATTAGACCTTGCTACGAGAGCCCCAAAGAGGAGTAGTAGTACTGGCGATGTCAGTAGAGACGGATTCGGATGGAGCGATAGACGGAGCTACAGTGCAAGATTCCCAGGACAGCACAAGGCTAGCAGGCTGCAACAATGCGAGAGGCACGGGAATGTTGCACCAGTGCAGGATCGCACAAGAGGTGTGCAACGGTGCGAGATGCATGGAGTTGTTGCAGCAGCGCGGAGGTCAGAGAGGGAGCACTTGTCAGTGACAGAGGGAGCTTCAGCATCAGGAGTGTTTCTAGCATGACGAAGATATCAGAGTTGGGAGATCAATTACTTACTTCTCAGTAAATAGGTTGCAATGCAGCAGTTAGCAGTGGTACTGCTATGGGAAGCACGATGTAGCATGATGAGGGGGGTTGTAGTGCAAATGCAGCAATGGCAGTGGCAGGGCCATGGGCAGTAGCACGGATGCAAAGGGGGTTGCAATACGGATGCAGCGGTGGCAGTGGCAGGGCCATGGGTAGTAGTATAGGATGCAGCAGTGCAGAGGACGTTGGCAACAGGCCTAGCATCAGCACAGGGACCGATGCTGGATGATCAGAGTGATGCTCAGTGAGGAGTATTACTAGAGCACAATCCTCGCTAAGAGGGAGCGTTGATTTGGGGTAGCATCAGATGTGCTCTAGCCACGAAAATTGGTGGAGAGGCTAAAGCACATGAGATCTCCAATACCCAAAAAGGATTTGGGTAGATTCTAAACAGTTTGGGAGATATTAGAATAATTAATATTTTTAATGGAGTCCCTAAGTCTAAACTTAGGGAAAATAAAATATTAATGTGAATTAATATAAAACTGTGTTACAATGGTCTAAAAATCATGGATCAAGCTAGATATAATCTTAGCTGTTGATTAGAGACTTAATCTCAACCGTTGATTTGTCAACGAGAAAAGTATAAGAGGGGGCTTGAGGGTCACTTGGAGAACACACCAAGAGATCAAGATTTCGACTTTCTGGGGCTAGGTTTGCTGAGAAAGTTTAGAGAGTGGTCAGAGTTGCAGTGGAGGGGCAGTGAATACAGAAGCAGAGAGGCAAAGGTAACACCGGGATAATCAGCGTAGTAGCCAGAGAGAGGGACGCAGAAGCAGCCAAGGGTTCACGCAAAGGCAGCCAGGAGCTGCATAGTGCCTTGGAGGGTCGCATGAGAGACCCAGAGGGCCAGAGGACTGACACAGTGCCTCCAGACGCTGACGCAGGCCAAGCCAGTGTGACATTGAGCTAACTCTAGGCCAGATAGAGCTGACGCAATCCCTAGAGGCTGACGCTGGGGTTTTGTGGGGCAGATTGGAGTTGTAGAGTTGTCGGAGTGTTTATCGGGGGTTTCAGCCAGAATATCTGTTTCTGAGTAGAGAGGTACTACTGTTGAGATTTTTCTTTGTTGGGCGAGCCGGATTTAGCACCCAGATTTTATTTTGAATCTGCTTAATAAATCAAACCCTCAGATAGCTGCACTGGTTTTCCGGCATTGGGTTTTTCCGGGGACATTAGTCCAAAAACAACAATGTCACTTGTGTGCTTGTTTCTATTTCCTTCAGTTGATGATCTGTAATGTGTTGAGCATGCATTTGTGTTTATTTCCAGTATTTACATGGTAAATAACTTGTTAATTAACAGAACAAGTAGATAGGAATAAATCAGTAAAGTGCATGAAGGGTTTCTAACATGTCAGACTTAGAAATTCCATTAGAAGTAAAGGCCATGTTGTGGGTGTCGAAACTCAGGTGGAGTTTGCTTCCAATCTCTATGATGGAGAAGAATCTATGTTACTTTCCAGGATGGAAAGGTACTCATCAGACTTAGGGGATCTAACTCTTATGAGGAGCAACATGTATAGGCTAAAGGGATAGCCTATTTGAGCGATGGCACAAAGAAAAACAGTGACAAAGAACAAGGAGCAAGTAGCTCTGAAGGTTGAGCAACTCAAAGGGAGTCAACCTTCATGTTCAACAAGAGAGGAGCAATCGACAAATTCCTCCAAATTTATCAACAAGGTTTATTGGTATGAGATGACCTTATAGAATGTTCAGGAGCAAGAGGCTTCTATGAACCAGGCCAAGGATAGCAAGATTTCAAGGATGTTTCCAGACCAAATGCAAGGAAGGCTTCCAGTTCAAAGGGACCAACCAAGGCAGCGAATGCAGTTCCAAGATCAAAGTTTGTTCTAGGTGGCAGAAGTACCTCTTGTTCTAATAGGGAGTGTTGATGTTTGTATCTCGAGCAAGTACTTCTGCACAGGCCTAAGTGTCTAGGCATGCAGAAGTCACCCAAAGTCTCCTTAAACACATGCTCTAGTGTGAAGTTTGAACAAATTGTTTTCATAACTTAGCCTAAGTTAGACTTAGGAAAAGCACATAATTATTATGTTGCCTTATTGAGCTAAAGCAAACTTAGGAAAAGTGCGTTAATCTGCTAGAAATTAAGTGTCAGGTGCTAGGTTTACAGGAATTCTAACAGGGGTTGACCTAAAGTGAAAGGAGAGTGCACTAAAGTGACAATAGGTGCATCTCTTATGTGCTTACCATTTAGCATCTTGACCAGACCTTGTCGAAGCTACTAATTCAGACTAATATATTTTGGCATTGTTGTCGCAAAATCTAACATGCTTTGGAGAGGGAAACCCTACAAGACATAAACTAGACCAAGAGACAATAATGGGGTTGTGGCCCACTGTCACTGCAGCCAAAACCTCCTACTCTTTACAAATTTTCACTGATGGGAGGAGTCCCGGTATGTGTGTAAGTTACCAATAGATATTCTAGGGTTAGCGTATGATGCAAATTAATGAGGCCTATTGACCACTGAAGTTGTATTTGAAAATATGTCAAAGGTTCCATGATCAAAGTATGCTTGAAGCTTTCCAACATCGTCAGATCACGTTAGAATTCCAAAATTTATCTTCTTCCTCTCATCATATTGTTGTCAAATTCTGCAACCCTACGGGGACATTGTAAAAATGATTCTAGTATGATGAAAAAGAGTCATGTAACATGCCTAGGTAGCTTATGACTATATTAGCAAGTGAGTTCATTCTAGGGAGTTTTTTTCTCCTTAGCTCATTATTTGTGTTTTTCAACGCTTATATTCAGTTGGGTTTTCCTCCCAAATGTACCCCAAAGCTAGAGTGTGCTTAATGGTAGAGTCTTAGGTGAGTCCTAGTCTCTAGAGTCAATGTACATTACCATACTAGATCATCTCTAAAGTTTTTTGGTTTGGTTAAGTCTAAGAGTCAAATTTTAATTGTTAAAAATTCCTTGTTGGACGGGAATTTTATGTAAATCTTGATGTAAAATGTAATAAGTGTTGTCTATAGAAGTTGTATGAGATATGAGTACTCAAAATTATACCTCTACACCTCAACTTTCTATTTATACACACTTTGAGGGTAAAAAAATGTGTATTTACCCCTCAAAACCCATTTTTTCAATCTTTGGCAAAAAATGGGAAGAAAATAAAAATTCTCTCCAAGAGGAAAATGATTAAAAAAAAAATTGGACTATCCCAAGAAGCAAAATCAAGACAAAAAGTGGTGGGACTCCATGAATCAAGCAAGAAAACCACAAAGAAAAATTTGTTGGTCCTCAAGCACAGCAAATGGTTTAAAATTCCACACTTCTCAAGGGAGACAATTCGAGTTCCAAAGATTGAAGGGGGTGTGTGTCAAGTTTTGGTCAAGAATAATTTGAAAAGGGTCATCTACCACTCTAGCATTGATTTACCACTCCACCAAGCCACTCCTCAAGTGCAAGCGGCTATCTCTCCTCGGGATCTGAGCAAGGGCAATCAAGGGTTTTGATTTGCTTGGTTAGATCTAGATGTTTCTCCTTGCGACCAAGTGGTTTTGCCTTTGGACCACTTGGTAAGGAGTCTTCTATGAAAATTTTTCTATAAATTGAGCCTTAGAGTTCCTCATTGTATCATCAGTTCTATATCGAACTACTGGCTAGTGAAGCTCTGTAGAAATTTTGTACTGAATATTTTTCTGAGTAATAAAGAAAGACTTTGGGGGTATATTATTTATGGTGTTATTCTTCTGCTTTTATGGTAATATTTTTCAGATTTATTTGCGCTTAATGCCCTAACACGATTTGATCTATAACTCGTTAGTTTCATATGCCTTTGTGGATTAATTTATGCAACGTATCTTGTGTAATTTTCTAGATTAGAGGGCCACTCTAGATCTAGAAGCACTAGCCTTCTTTTTCATTGTGTAATCTAATCCCTTGTGGATCTAACAATATCTTTTAAAGTGTGTAGAAATCTAGTATTTTCTAAAGTAGATCGCGAGTGTTGGGTAAGTTTTTGGTTGAAAGAACCAACTCTCAAGGGGATAAAGGTTGAAGAACCCATATCGATTTTCCTCAAGGGCTTATCAAACAATTTTTTTGTGACGAGGGAGTTTCTCTGCCATAGCTTGCAAATATTATAAATTTTAAACTCTACTTACCTATTTTATGTGCTTTTACTGGTTTGATCTGGCTATTTAGAGCTTATTTAAAGGGTTTTCCCTTTCTAGATTGCCCAAGAGTGAAGGTGTCCTCATACTCTTGTGGATAGCTTTTGTATTTTTATGTAAATATTTCTGATCTATCTTTACGTGCTTCAGATCTAATCATCCTCTTCTCCGCTTGCACAGTTCCTTGTGGAAGCGAGACGGCTAGAGTTTTGAGGATGATTTTGAAGGGGTTAGTACTTTGAGGATTCAACAATCACAAAACTACAGCTTTGAATCCTTCTTCCCCTTGGCCGTGGACATAAGAGAGGGTCTCTCTCCCTCTCTTGCGCATTTTCTCTCTTAAAGCTTGGGCGTCTATCATTTTGAGGGAGATCCATTTGAAGAAAGCGAAATTCCTTTCTTGAGGAATTTTTCATTGTAATTTTGCAAGAGGCATTTGTAAATATTTTTCTCATTTTCTTGAAATTTTGAGGAAGGGTGTTCTCTCTTTGAAACCCTTGTTGTAGAGCCCTCAAATCCAAACCTTCTCTTCTCTACAAGAGGGTTTCTCTCTAATTAATAAAATATTTTTTCTTCTCAAGGGAGCTTGGGGTTTTCCCCTTGGTATCCCTAACTCCTCATTTGGTAGGAGAACGTTGCTAGAACTAATTCCTACCTTGCATATTTCATTAAGCTAATTAGCACATTGAAGTATTTGATTTTCATAACTGATTTACTAACCTAAATCCGATCTATTTGTTGTTGGCATAACTTATCTTATTGTTGGTATATAATTCATACTCCATTGTCTAATTGGTTTGTATTTAAGGTCTAACAATCTTATACAACTGTAACAATTTGAGCCATAATTAATATTATCATTCATCAACATCTTGTCATAAAGCACTTGTTCTAATTTCGGATCTCATTCACATTTTGCATTTTGTTTCTCTAAAATTTACCTCCAAGCATAAGTTTGGTTGATAAGACATTTTGAAACACTTCCTCAACTGTCATTCAATCTCCCAAAATTTGAGTTTGGAGAAAAGGTAAAACGCATTACCCTGCAGTTCTCTTGCATGGCTAGGTCCCTTGTAGGAACGAAGGCATGCGGGTTGTCTTGAAGTACTAGGTGGGTATCGTTAATGAAGCCATTGCTTCCTCATCCTAGCCTTCTTGCAACCACCTCAGTCCTTACCAAGTTGAAGGAATTGAGGGGAAGTCAAACCTTAGACTAGGGATTTAATAAAATTCACCAAGATCACCTACTTCACACACCCACCTATAACTTTGTTTCATCTTGCATATAATTGGTTATTGTACAAGTTTGGATTGTAAGCATCTCATTTACTTTCAAGCAGTGCGCTTAATGTTCTTGTACTTGCGTATTTCATTTACATGCTCATGCTAATTGTCCTTTAATGTCATTTATCATATTTGAGCATCTCTTTTAAGTGCAAGTTATATTCTCTTGCAAGCTCTATTTTAAATCTTGTTGTTGATATCTCAAATTTTTATACCAGCGTAGATCCATCTTAACTCCAGATCTATCAAGCTTCGGGAGGGATCAAATCTCTCAAGGTGCAAAACTCTTTTCTGAGTGCAAAACTTGAAGAAGGGTTTGCACCTCGAGAGATTTGATCCCTCTCAGAGGTTGATAGATCCAAAGTTAAGTTTAATTATTATTTTTTTTCGTTTAATTCTTATTTTTATGTAATTTCACTAAGTCAAAATGTTTTAATTAATAATTTTATTCTTTAATTTTATTTTTATTTTTATGTAATTTGATAGGGTCAAAATGTTTAGATAACATAATATAACAAAACATTACAACATATCTTCCATACCAGTATGGAGAGTGTCTCTAGCCCAAAAATGTAATAAAATTAAATTAAAAAAAATATACATATTTACAAAATATTTTGATTGTGAAATGAGAGGTGGTTTTTAGCATAGGGTATTTATGAGTCGTGATATTGGCCCGTGGTATGGCATGTTTAATAATATCCACAGTAAAGTGAGGTGAGTATCCATGGTTAGAATCTTGTTATATTGTAAGTATTATTTTAATTTTTTATTGGGAAATAAGATAAGGTTTTTGGGGATGTGTTATTGATGAGCCATCATATTGGCTCATGGTATGGTATGGTTAATAATATCCATGGTAAAGTGGGGGTGAATATCCATAGTTAAAAATCTTGTTATATTTAAGTATTAAGTTTTTATGTGCTTATTAATGAAATTTAAATATGGTTACAAAATTATTATTTTAAATAATATGGTAAATGGATCTTAATTTATAGCTTCTATTTATATCTGATATATTTTAATGTGATAGAAGTGTAGACATATCTCAAAAAAAAATTATAATTTTTATTCTTTTAGATTTAATCAAAAAAATGTTATAAAATTAAATTCAAATAAAATATTTTGATTGTGAAATGAGAGATGGTTTATGGGCATATTGTATTGATGAGCCATGCTATTATAACAAAGCCTATTTACAAGTTAATAATATATATGCCAATTTTTAACAAACATGCAAATGTTTACCAATCCTTTATGTATTATAAACTAGACATATTACTATAAATTCAACACTTTTAACGGACATGCAAATGTTTACCAATCCTTTATGTATTATAAATTGGACATATTAATATAAATTCAACATATTAAGCCGACATGTGAAAATGTTTACAAACTTTCTTACATTACACCTACACATCACTCCTATACTGGGTTGTAGAGCACAGAGATTGTGGTTTTAATTCACTAACACTTATCTTGCAGTTTCCATTTTTGCAACTTGTTGTAACTTGAAGATTATATCTCATCGCAAGTATTGTAATTTCTTCTTGAGCGTATATTTCTTGCAATTGTATTGTTGGCACTAGCCTAATCATAACTTTCCTTGTAGGGTCTATTTCATTGAATCTAATTGATCTATCTACATATTTGATGTTGTATATGCTCATAATTATTTCAACTTGCTAATAAATTTCACTTCAAGTTATATTTCAAGTCTGCCTAATTAATTAACTAAGATCATAATCTCCTAGAACTTGTTATCTTTAGTAATATTTCCATTTAGAATCTTCCTTAGGAACCACCCCCCTGGGTTTAGCTAGGAGAAAACCTAAACAGAGAGAGTTAGGATCAGGTAACAACCCCTTCTCTTAGTGTTGCCACAAAGAACACACCTTGTGGGGTTGAGGAATTTTCCCACTTGTCTTCGGTGTGCAATATGTGGACAACAAGACCCTCTACAATTTAGGCTCAACGCTCCAATAGGAGGCAATTCACTTTCTTGATAGAGACCTATTAGATGAGGCACAAGAACTAGGGCTTGTTTAGTATGTTGAGTGTTGGGATGACCCGAGGTCATGGAAAGGAGAAAGGGTTTCCAACAATGATCTTCAACAAGAAAAAGGCACATGATGTTGGATAATGTTTGTCATTGATGTCAAAGTATCGATTTGTTTCCATGAGTATTGCCCTTGTTAGATCATTAACTGGAAGGCTATTGAGTTTGTAAGATCATATTGCTTGTTTTACGTGATAAATTGTAGATAATAGAACATTTAAATGTTTGTCATCATATCTCTTTGACAATTTGAAGATTTGGACAAATTACTATGGAATCAGTTACTCAAGTCCTATGAGGAAACATGTCATCAAACAACATTTGGGCCACCCATCCAACCTTGACATGAGAAAGAAAATTATTTAAAACTCTGTGACCCCTCAACTTTGTTAATATTTCATTTTCACTTGCAATCAATTTAAAATGTAGTCCTTGTAAGGAACAATCTGTCACTGTCAACTCATTCAATTGTTCGAATAGTAGAAAGGCAACAAGCAAAGGGCAAAGGCAAGGAATCCAATTTGGCAGGTCGGCTTATGCACAAGTCGACTCCAAGTGCCTGCTAGGGCAAGGTAGTTTCATCAGTCTTTGCAGGAGGATCGATCTTTGGAGTTGAGGAGGAACTGAGCATTTTGATGATTGCGCAGTCTTGAGAGAGGAGGACGCAGTCTCTTTTGGTAGGAGCTTTGGTTTGGGTTTAAGTGGAGGATTTGAGCTTGGAGATTGAGCAAGGGATCAGTCCTTGCATATTGGAGGATTTTGGCAGAGTCTCGGGCAGAGTTTTGGAGGATTCTCTTCAGTGGCAGCGCAGAGCCTTGAGGGATAGCGTAGATCCTCAAGGGGGTGATTTTCGGGGGTTAACTATTTTAGAAAAGCTTTCTGGGCTTTTCTGGGTTTATTGAGCAGAGGCTGATTCCAGAGTTTCGGCATTTTCTGAGGAGGGGAACAGCCCCAAATCCTCACTCGATTCCAGCAGTAACAGCAGCACAGCAGTTCTCCGGCAGCTTGGACGCAGTTCAGAGAGGCCATTTCCTTACCATTCTGAGTGTATTTCTTCACTTGCTTTGTGCAAGTCGAGGTGCTATCTTTCTCATCACCTCATGTACTCTTTCCATTACTCAGTATAATAAAATGGCTTAGCATTTCTCTCTGCATTCCTTGAGTATCTGCTTATATTCCATGTATACATTATTGTATGTTGCACTACTGTTATTTTTATCTCTTTGAGCTTCCTAGCTACTATACCACTTGTGTGTTTTTCTCCTATACTCTTAGATAGAGTCTGGAAAGGGCCAGGTAGCCTCCAGATCTCGACCTCTTTTCAGAGGCGACATATCTGGTAAACGCCCTCCCAGTCCATCTCTGGTTAGAGTTTGCTTGTGTTTGAGGGATATCCCTGAAAAGGGATATTACAGTGGTATCAGAGCATAGATCTGGCTCAGCCTGTGGAGCTAGCAGTCTATGACACCGAGGGAGAAGCCTTACATCTGTTACAGAGATAGGAAATACAAAGATATTCAGCGTAGGTTGGAGAACACCTACGGAGAGGGAGACTGTGTTCGGGTGGTGGACACGAAACAAGAGGAGCCTTTGGTGAACACAGAACAGGAGGAGCCTGTGGTGGACGCAGAGCAGGAGGATCCAATGGTAGATGAGGGCGGGAAAAGATTTGCGGACATGCTCCTCAAATCAGTGCAGGATCTGTCGAGGCAGATCGAGGTGATGGGGCAGAGATTCACGGTGGTGGAGACTAGACAGCGTGAGAACCCACGGGCTTTCCAGGTTGGTGAGGGATTGGGTACATCCCACCATTTGCCAGAGCAGGGTGCCACTCAGCGTGATACTACTCGCAGATGGTCTCACATGCCCCTACACGCTCTACCATGCCCACTTTCCTAGGAGCAGACACGAGGGCCAGAGCCCAGCAGGAGGTAGAGCCCGGTCATATGGGCGATTATTTTGCAGAGTGCTAGGCCTATGGGCAAGAGTTCAGGGATGCTCTCTCATTCAGAGACTTTGTTCAGCTCCAACGAGATAGTAGACCCCGCGACCATCACAGAGGATACCGACATTATCATGATGGAGACACCCACCGCACAGCTAGTAGATTCCACGTGCCTACTTTTGATGGTTCATCAAACAGTTCGGCAAAGTCTTGGGTAGAGAAGCTAGACATCTATTTCCAGCTTAACCAGATGTCGGAGACAGAGGCCATCAAGGTGGCGACATTACATTTGGATGGTGAGGCCCAGGACTGGTGGCTCCATGGGATGGTTACACTCGGACACTCCACAGTGACGACATATGCCGAGTTCACCAAGAGATTGATAGAGAGGTTTGACCGGAGGGATCCGAAACAGCACTTTGTTGCGCTGACGAGGCTCAAACAAACCAGGAGCCCAGAGACCTACATTGTAGACTTCTTGAGGGTTTTAGTGATGGTGCCAAATCTATCCGCGACACGGAGGATCTACATGTTTGTTGAGGGGTTAGCAGAGCCACTTTGGGGTCTAGTCAGATCCACTAGACCAGCCACACTCCAGGATGCTATTAGCAGGACCCAGGACTTATAGGATGCCTTACCCAGGACCCGGACACCTTACCCCCAGAGACAAGCTTTCCAGCTTAAGGGGAAGGATGTGAGGATTCCGCCTCCAAAGGGGAATCCAGGATGAGCACAGATTGATGATGATGCCAGGAGGGAGCTGAAGAAGAAGCGGTTGTGCTTTACATGTCAGGGGCTGTGGGCACCGAGACATAGATGTGTTGCCGCAAAGCACATTTTATTGAGGTCTTCTCCGAGAGTAGCGGGGAAGAGGATGAGGAGGATGATGTGGAGGCAGGAGATAGTCATGCCGCGCAGGATCCTTTGCCACCTCCACCACTAGTAGCAGGTGGTGCAGCTTTTGCACCTACCGGAGGGGCCCTTGCAGCATTGCGAGGAGTTCCCAAGTATTTGACGCTACGCCTACGGGGGACAGTACGTGGCCAATGAGTATCAGTTTTGGTTGATAGTGGGGCAACCCACAATTTCATCGATGCACAGATGGTTGAGCGGAAAGGTATACAGACAGAGAGCTTCAATGGATTTTCAGTTTTGGTCCCAGGAGATCAGACCATGGTGTGTGCTCGTTATGTCCCAGAGTTATCAGTGACGATGGGCACCTACACAATGACTGACCACTTTTTCGTGGTCAATATTCCGGACACCAACATGATACTGGGTGTTCAGTGGCCTATCACTCTAGGGAAAGTCACGACAGATTGGAACGCCCTAGAGATGGAGTGGGATGATGAGAAGACAGGAAGGCATGAGAAGATACGGGGACAGCACACATATCCGCCTCAGACTGTTTTGGCTCATCAGATGGAGGCAGCCTTCCGGAAGGGAGACATAGAGTGGGCAGTGGAGCTGCGTGCATCAGAGGCAGGGACTACAGGGCAGACGGTGCACCCAGAGATACAGTCCATCCTTGACCAGTATGCCACAGTGTTTGGGGAGATTCCACCGAGACAGCCACCGGACTGGGGGTTTGAGCACACCATTGAGCTTGAGTAGGGCATATAGGCAGTGATTACTACCCCCTATAGGCATCCCAAGGCCTATCGGGATGAGATTGAGCGGGCCATTCAGGAGTTGTTGGGTCTTGGGCACATTCGGCCGAGCATGAGTCCTTTTTCTTCTTCCGTGGTGTTGGTGAAGAAGAAGGACGGCACATTGAGGATGTGCATTGACTACAGGGCCTTAAACAAGAAGACACTGAAGAACAGGTACCCCATAACTAGGATTGATGAGTTGATAGATGAGTTGAGAGGAGCACAGTTCTTCTCAAAGATTGATTTGAGATATGGGTACCATCAGATTCGTGCGAGTAGGACATTCCCAAGACCGCCTTCAGGTGTCACTATGGGCACTTTGAGTTTTTGGTGATGCCCTTCGAGCTAACCAACACTCCAGCTACATTCCAGTCCTGCATGAATCACATCTTCCGCAGTTACTTAAGGAAGTTTGTGTTGGTGTTCTTTGATGATATCCTCATTTACAGCAAGACTTGGGAGGAGCATCTCCAGCACATTGAGACAGTGTTGCGCATCTTGGAGGAGTAGCAGTTCTCTGCCAAGCTCTCCAAGTGTGAGTTTGGGTTGATGGAGATGTTGTACTTGGGACACATCATAGGGGTGGATGGAGTGAGAGTCCACGAGGAGCAGATCAGGGCCATCAGAGATTGGCCAGAGCCGAGGAAAGTGACAGAACTTCGAGGATTCATTGGCATTTGTACTTACTACCGGAAGTTCGTCAAGAGTTTCTCACAGCTTGCTACACCCTTGACAAATCTGACAAGGAAGGGGGCATTCAGTTGGTCGGATACAGCGCAGCGAGCCTTTGACAGGCTCAAGGAAGTTATGAGCAGCTGCCCAGTGCTTGCATTGTCGGATTTTTCGCAGCCATTTGTTTTGGAGTGTGATGCGTCGGGAGAGGGGATCGGCGCAGTGTTGATGCAGGGAGGTCACCCTATAGCCTTTGAGAGCCGAAAGCTCCTTCAGCACGAGAGGTTGTATTCTATATACGGCAAGGAGATGTTGGCCATTATGCATGCATTGGCAAAGTTCCGACAGTATTTAGTGGATAACAGGTTCAGGGTGAGGACTGATCACAACAGCCTCAAGTTCTTTTTGGAGCAGAAACAGCTACAGGAGAGGCAGCAGAAGTGGATCAGTAAGATCCAAGCGTATGACTTTGACATTGAGTATGTCAAGGGTAAGAACAACGTGGTAGCAAATGCCCTTTCACGTAGACCAACCACGTTGTCTCTTCTGAGCTTGGACACAGACTGGAGAGCTCGACTCTTAATAGAGTACTCCAAGGACAGATTTGCATGTGAGGTTCTGAATGGGCAGGTGGCGGATAACAGGTACAGGGTGGTCGATGAGATCATCTACTACAGGGACCGGATCTTCTTGACTGAGGGACCTCAGCTCAAGAAGAAGATACTTCAAGCATCACACGATTCACCATTGGCTGGCCATCAAGGGTTTACCAAAACCTACAGGGCCATTAGAGAGAGGTTCTCATGGAAAGGCCTCAAGGAGGACGTACTCCAGCATATCCGGGAGTGCGATATTTGCCACAGGAACAAGGGGGAGATGAGCCATCCCGCAGGATTATTGCAGCCTCTTCCCATTCTGGAGGGGAAATGGGAGTGTATTTCGATGGACTTCATCACAGGGTTGCCCATGGTATAGGGCAAGGATTGTATTTTTGTCGTCATTGATCGACTGACAAAGTACGCACATTTTTTCGCCATATCTGCACACTACACAGCAATGCAGGTGGCTGAGTTGTTCTTCAGAGAGGTCTTCAGGCTACATGGTCTTCCTAAGACCATCATCAGTGACAGGGACAGTTGTTTCATGGGCGGTTTTTGGCAAGAGCTTTTCCGGTTGGTGGAGATGGAGTTGACACTGAGTAACAGTTATCATCCACAAACGGATGGGCAGACAAAGATAGTTAACAAATGGCTGGAGGGCTACTTGCGTAACTATGTCAGCGAACAGCAGCAAGCATGGCTAAAGTGGCTGCATCTGAGGGAGTACTGCTACAACACTACACATCACATGTCCATTGGTATGTCACCGTTCTATGCCTTGTATGGATATCATCCTTTATCTTTTACTGACGTGATGTTTGGTGCTAGCAAGGCTCCGAGAGCCAAGATTTGGATCCAAGAAAGTCAGGATATTCTTCGAGCTCTCAAGGATAATATGGCTACAGCGCAGAACCAGTAGAAGTTGTACGCTGACAAGGGTCGGGTGGAGAGACAGTTTGAAGTAGGGGACTTGGTCTACCTACGATTACAGCCATACCGACAGTCGTCACTGAAGCAGAAGGGGGCTAAGAAGCTCAAGCCCCGCTTTTATGGGCCATACAGGGTGATACGCAGGATTGGACAGGTTGCGTATGAGTTGAAGCTACCCCAAGGCAGCAAGATTCATAACGTTTTTCATGTATCATGCCTGAAGAAGGCCTTGGGGCAGTAGGTGACAGTGACAAATGAGCTACCATCGACGGATGATGAGGGGCATTTGGTGTTGCAGCCATAGGCTATTATTGATACCAGGGAGAGGCAGCTGTGGAGCAGGACGGTCCGGGAATTCTTGGTGAGGTGGAAGAATCTACCGGATGAGGATGCCACTTGGGAGAGTGAGAAAAAATTGTAGCATCCATCACTTCAATTGCTTGAGGACAAGCAACATTTTTCCGGGGGAGACTGTAATATTCCTAATTAGCCATGGCTAATTGGAATATTCGATTTTGCTCAATTTTGCCTTCTATAGTTATTTATAAATAAAAAGGTGAGGAAAGGGGGACATAACTCACTTTTTGAATAAAGTCACTCCCTAGTAGCACAACGTTGTAACTTAAAAGGGGAGCCAAGGGGGCCAAAGGACCGCGTAGAGAAGGGGGCCCACATAGACACTTGGAGAGACTGCGCAGATGGAGAGGAGCATGTGGCAAGAGAGAGGCTACGTTGGAGGAGGTGGGCCTCAGGGTTTTGAGAGAGGCCAATGCTATAAAGGAGAGAGGAGCCTCCTCATTTTGGTATTCGATTATGTTGCATTTGAGCTAGTCACTTCAACTTAGAGCACGCTGGCTGTTTAGCCTGTTTGCAGCACTGTTTAGTGCATCAAGTGTCTCCATTCGAAGATCTCACCCTTAGCCCCGGGGGACTTCAAGTGCCTGCTAGGGCAAGGTAGTTTCATCAGTCTTTGCAGGAGGATCGATCTTTGGAGTTGAGGAGGAACTGAGCATTTTGATGATTGCGCAGTCTTGAGAGAGGAGGACGCAGTCTCTTTTGCTAGGAGCTTTGGTTTGGGTTTAAGTGGAGGATTTGAGCTTGGAGATTGAGCAAGGGATCAGTCCTTGCATATTGGAGGATTTTGGCAGAGTCTCGGGCAGAGTTTTGGAGGATTCTCTTCAGTGGCAACGCAGAGCCTTGAGGGATAGCGTAGATCCTCAAGGGGGTGATTTTCGGGGATCAGCTATTTTAGAAAAGCTTTCTGGGCTTTTCTGGGTTTATTGAGCAGAGGCCGATTCTAGAGTTTCATCATTTTTTGAGGAGGGAAACAGCCCCAAATCGTCACTTGATTCCAGCAATAGCAGCAGCACAACAGTTCTCCAGCAGCTTGGACGCAGTTCAGAGAGAGGCCATTCCCTTACCATTCTGAGTGTATTTCTTCACTTGCCTTGTGCAAGTCGAGGTGCTATCTTTCTCGTCACCTCTTGTACTCTTTTCATTACTCAGTATAATAAAATGGCTTAGCATTTCTCTCTGCGTTCCTTGAGTATCTGCTTATATTCCATGTATACATTATTGTATGTTGCACTACTGTTATTTTTATCTCTTTGAGCTTCCCAGCGACTATACCACTTACGTGTTTTTCTCCTATACTCTTAGACAGAGTCTGGAAAGGGCCAGGTAGCCTCCAGATCTCGACCTCTTTTCAGAGGCGACATATCTAGTAAACGCCCTCCCAGTCCATCTCTGGTTAGAGTTTGCTTGTGTTTGAGGGATATCCTTGAAAAGGGATATTACAGTTGGTGGGTAATTATTGTTCAGCTTGCCCTGATCCAATTTAAGGTGCCTTGAGACCATCCTTGAAACAGATATTAAGAACAGTCTATGAAATGATTGTGGATAGACCTTGGGCCGTCCTTGATATCTATCATTGACTCAAAATTCAGACCTCTTTTTGGAGATATTATGAAGCATAATTTGAGAACATTCTAAAGCATATTTTGGAGATGTTCTACCAGCTTATTGGAGCCATCTTGAAGCTTATTGGAGAAGATTTTCCTAAGCAATCTTGAGCAGACTTTAGATCAGCATCTTGAAGAAGTTTTCTTGGAGAAATCTTGAAGCTTTTGGTGCAGACCTAGGACCAGATCTTGAAGCAATCCTTGAAGTGACTTTTGAAGTATTTTGGCGCAGATCTTGGAGACACTTTGGAGCAGCCCTTGAAGCTTTCCTTGAAGCAAAATTAAGGCAGTCTTGGAGCAGATCTTAAAGACTCTTTGAAGCAGCTTTTGAAGTATCTTTGAAGCAGACTTGGAGAACCTTTTGGAGCAAGCTTGAAGCCACTTAGAGATATCTTGAAGTAGTACCTTGAAACTATCTTGATTTTGAAGTTTAATTGAAGCATTTGGAAAGGTTGGATCCTAGGAGGATTGGTGTTCTCATATAAACCAGGTTGGTGCCTCGATTGGATTGAGAGGATTGGTGTCCACGTATAGACCAAGTTGAAGCCTGGATTTACTTGAAAGGATTGGTGTCCTTATACAAGTTTGGAGCCTTGTAGAATTAAATCATTTGAAAAGGTTGGAGCCTGATTTTGTAAAAGAGGATTGGAGTCCTCACTATTGTCTTCAATAATAAAATATTTTTTTGGTTCTGGCATTACTTGTGCTTCTAATTAACAAAAATCTTAATTGTCTAATAAACAATTGAAAGAAATATTGATTCACCCCCCTCTCAGTATTTCCAACACTTGAAACCCTCAAAAAGTTCCCAAGTTGAAATTAAATCCAAACTAGGATTAGCTTAGGGCTAGTAACTAGGGAAAATAAATTTATGGATGAAATTGAAGTGAATGCCTATCAAAAGAAGTGATTTTGTGGCAACCACTCTCCTCTTGGCATTCAGACTCTCCAACTTCAAAAATTCCTCTTCCCTAGGAATCTGCACCAAGCCCTAGCTTGACAGCTTTGCCTTAAAGGGACCAAAATAGGGCAAAAGAAAGGAGGATAAATTAATGGATTAAAAGTTAAATTGATCATCCACAAGGAGGGCCAATGCCTAGATCCCTAGGAGAATGGAGTCTATGATGTGATAGATCAACCAACAAGCTTCTAAGGAAGCCGAAATTTTGATGCCCTAGCACGACAATTTCCAACAATCACCTAAGAAATGAATAATGTATATTTCATGGGAGAGCTACCAAGAGTTCACCACTATGTTCATATGTTCACATGTTAGGTATGAGTAATTCATGCAATAGATATTCTAGATAGCAATTCAATAAATTGGGGCACAATTTGCAAGCCTAGATTGCACATTATTCCATACATTAAACATGGAGAGAAAGACTTAATCAACAAAGATTCACTTACAAGATAACATGCAAAAGGTTCCATCCATTGATCCAAAGAATAGCTCCAAAGATAGACAAGTCAACTCCAAATATCAAAATGCATTCATAGATCCTTGCTCCTCCATAAGAAAAGAGGCCAAAAATTTTAGAGAGGCTGAAATTCCAAGTGCTTGATGATGATGAGACACAATTTAGTCTCCTCTAATTATACGAGGAGATCGAATCCCTAATTAGCCTATTAGCCCCCCTAAACTATTAAAATAATGTGTCACAGCATGTTAGGCCACAAGCCGACCTAGTAGCTCATGAAATAAACTCAAAACAACCCACACGTGATCTGAGATGGTGATTATGCTAACATCATTCTAGCGTAAGCCTCTCCTAGGCAAGCGTTGAGGGCTAGGGGTGCCATGAAGTGTGCAATAGCCCTCTAAAATCATCCTCTAAGGGTTGGCCTCTAGATCTCTGACAATCTCCTTCTGTGGACCCCAACTTTGGCTTTGTCACACAAAAGTGGTCTCATGGGTCTCCAAGTGGCCAAAATGCATGTCTCTACACCAACGTTGAGGGTTTTCAAGGTGCTGCTAGCCCTCCCATGTCTCAATGTGTGAGACCATCCTCATCTGGGCCCTTAATTGGCCACCATCCATCTAATCAGTGCTAAGCCGGCTGGGAGGCATGTTGGTCAAGGTGCATCATCCCATAAAAGTCAACAATGTGGGGCAAGGTGTTGGAACATTGTCGGTGTTAGAGGTGCCCAAGGATGCTAGCGATGCTCTACAATTGTCTAGAGTTGCATGCCCCTCAACGCTTCACCTATGGGTGTCAATATGTCCCTCTAGAGGACCTAGACCCCAGTTAAGTTGCCCAGACCTATAGATGGAACCACCTGTCAATTACACAATATCTAATTCTACAACTTTCACCATTAGGTACATTTAATCATTATTGCATCTAAGTGAACCAAGCTTGAAAGTAATGGAAAAATTAACACTTCATACAAGGCTTCCCTTCCAAAATTGTGGCTTTGGTCATGTAATGGTGCTACCTCCCTAGGTAGAAGCAGTTAATACTAATAGATGACCCTATTAAGTGTCCTCAACCCCTAAAGGGAAGTGGCATGTCCTTGGTCCACCCTTCAATCAATATATGCCATGTGAATAATGATGGAACGGAGGGGAAAAGACTTCATGGCCAAGTGCCATGGTCAAAGAGACCATCCTAATGGGAATCCTCATCTTGGGTGTATAGATGTGAAGAGGGAGCAATCATGGATGCATGAGTTACCAAATCGGCCTTTGTATTTCTGCCCCTCTTATGCCTTTTGCTTTTTCTCGATTCTTCTTTGTATTACTGCTCGTAGCTCAAGGAATGAAAGCTTGCTTTGTATGATGTATAACAATTATTACCCCCGTAAGGATGGGGCATTTCGTCGACCATCAAGGGTTGGGACATGCAAGGGTTCCTTGTCTTCTATGAGATAGAGCAACATTGGCCCAAGAATCGGGTGATGGCCATATGAGTGAGGTAGAGCTCATGCTTGGCTTTTGCCCATGCGCTAATTTGAATGTCTTGGTCATCTTTTGCATTTTTCTTTTTCTTTTGTTTTGCTTGTGGCCATCATATGCTCTTTTTGTTTCTTTTGGTTGCATCAACCTCCTAGGGTACATTTCCAGGCCCTACTTAGGCATGAGGATGTGTGGGCGCCAAATTCCAATGAACCATTGGTGAGTTGAACCCAAAGAATGGATGTGGAGTAGGGGCTTGTAATGTAAGATGGAAAATGGTAAGTATGGAATAGGGAGAGATGAGGCAACACTATCTCAATCGTGGCTTCTCAAGTAGTGCCCATCCTATACCTGTTGGGCCATTAGGTGAGGTCCCACTAGACTAGGATTGATAATTAACCCTCCATTTAAGGTGAGGGAACAAGATCATAGCCAAGACCCTTCTTTCTTCCATGCTACCCCATAATCCATGTCAAATGCCCAAATACAAACAAGCATAGGCACTTAATTGCAAAATGAATAGAGTACCTTTTGATCAGAAGCCCACCTTCCAACATGTGCTCTTGCCAAATGGGAAACGAAACATATGACTACTGCAGCTGGCAGAGATATAAATGGGGCATTGCCATCGACTACTAGTGGCTGTCAGGGGATACTGGCTGTCAGCTGGAAGAGATGATAGCAGAAAAATTTCTCCTATGGGGTCACCCACTTTGCGTGGGTAACAAGCAGTATTGCCAGGAATAAGGTCAATTTCCTTAGTTGTTCAATGACATTTTATCATCATCTTTCAAAGCACTAATCTTCCCCTTGCACAACTAACACTTTTTGACATGGGAAGAGCTCAAATAATCCAACATTTGAACAACATTTTCAAGGTAGGTTTTTCTTTTGTATGGTCTCTTGGTGAGAATTTGTGCAACTAACTTGGCAAGTCTCACCTGGCGACTCAACAACAAAATATAAAGAGGCACTCTACAAGAACAAACTCCCAAAGTGATCTTCTTCAAGTCCTTGAGCCTAAACTCGTTTATCAACAAGAAAAGTCAAGGAAACAAAATATCAAGGCTTTGAAGCCTCAAGTGGTATAAGAAAAAGGTTTCAACACTATTTACATACTCAAGATATAATGGCTACTCTATGGATGGTAGATTCATATAAGCCATTCAACTTCACTACTATTGTAGGTCAACCCCATGGCATGCCAACTTCTTTAAAGGAACGCACACTTTTAGTGGGGACAATATTACTAGGGCAGAGAACATTGGGATGCATTTCTAGAACACATGATTTCTCTTGTTGTCTGTCATTTGGATGTTTTCCTTAAATGTTTCTCTTTGTCATTGAAAAAATATGATAAAAAACGGTTTCTTGGTTTTCCTAACAATAGCATTGATTCCTTTGAATCTTGTTGTGATACTTTTCTTAATAGATGGGCTAAGAAAAAGGATGTTCATTTCCTCTTGAATGCCTTAACCAACATTAACAAAAATGAGAATGAATCCATTGATGAGTTTAATGCAAGATTTGACAAGGTTGCGTAGGAAATCCCACAAACACATCAGCTAACCAGAGAAATTGTCTTGACTCTTAATGTCCTACACGAATATTTTTCAAGCGCACTTTAATTTCTTCTTCAATGAAGCAAAAAAGCCAATCACACTAGCTGAAGCTAAAGCCAAGACAAAAAGCATGGGTGAAAGCTGGGTGTTATCAGGTAGACCAAATATTCTAGTACCTTCAAGAGCAAATGTTGAATACAAGTAGAAAGTACAAGTTTCAACACCTCCTCCATCAAGCCCAAATCCCTTATCTTTCTTGGTTAACAAATTCAAAGAGTTAGAGCCCAACATCACCAAGAACCAAGCCTCTATGCAAGAAAGGATATTATGGAGCAACAATTAGATTTCCACCAAGGAATGGATTTAGAGGACCATCGTCGAATCAAAGACCTCCTCCTAGCTCATTGGAACTAGAGAATATGGTGGAGCGTCCCCATCTGTACTACTACAAGGCTTGTAAGGATTTTCACACTAAAGAAACTTGCACCATTTATTGGGAGAGTACAAGGGAGAATGATTCAATTCATCCAAATTCTTGCAACATGGTATTGAGGAATAAAGATTATTTTTATGAAGAAAGTCAACCATCCCAAGTGAAGACAATGGGAATTGACAGAGCTACAGAATTATTTGGTGAAATGCCTACACCAAAAGAGATATGTCAGATGTATGCCAACAAGTACAAAGGCAAGACTTACAGTACGAAGTGTTAATCTAGTTGTCATTGATGTCAATATATTGAAGAAGGCAGGGACATGGTAGCAATCAATGAAGAAGCCCAACACTCAAAGACACTTTGCCCTGCCTCCATTTCTACACCAATGAATGATCAATCACATTAAATAATATTTTTCTCCATCTTAGAGGAATAATCTCATCATGAGACCTAGACCATCTTGAAGGGCATAATTTTACCTTTCTAATGAGCTATTGTGTCTTGAAATTTCAAATAACGAGAGAGAAATTGATTTTACAAGTTAAATTATACCTTTGTTCATGGAGCCGACCTACACAAACTTATATATGTCAGCTTGCACTAAAAGACATGTTCGTTCAGGTTTATGGGAAGAATAGCCTATTAATATAGGCTTGGACCTCCTCCTCAAGCACAGAAGACAAGTAGATTTGCGGATTTATTCAAGGAAGAAAGTGACAGGAAAGTTCACACCTCGTGAACTGAACAACTAAAGTAAGCACCCCTGTACAGTGCGGAATATTTTTGAGGAAAAATACGGACTCCTGTGGACAGTTAGGGCTCCCATTCCAGATTCGTTTGCTGACTGTTTTTCTTGCTGCGGTGCCTTTTCGGACTAAGGATGGCTTTCTCTCTCGGACTGGGCAGACTGTATTAGAATAGTAACCACCTTCGAACCTAGCAACATATCTTTGTTCTTGGTACTATGGATAAGGGCTCTCGAAACTTAATACTGAACTGTGCAATAAACAAACCTCAAACTGCTAAACAAGGTCACATGGTGTTGACTATTTCGAAGTATTAGCCCTCAGAACTGTGGAATATTATGTCATGGATTGTGTAGCTCGGACCTTCTGAAGATTACTTTGGATCTCTGTCACCTTTGGAGCTGCCTTAGGATATTTTTGAAGACTGGGTTGCGGATTGTCTCAGGGTGTTGTTTGAAGACTGTTTTGCAGCTTATGGACTAGAACAAGAGCACCTCAAATCTCTCTGTGGTTTAGAACAGAGCCACCTCAGTACCACGGTGCTATAATCTCAAGAACAGTGATAAACTTCAAAAAGTGCAGTGTGATCTTCTTTGAACAGTTGGTGCAGACTTGGTGCAATGTGGTGCTAACTCTTCTTGGGAAGTGTGAAGACAGACAGTTGGTGCAGTGTGGTGCTATCTCTTCTTGGGAAGTTTGAAGATAGACAGTTGGTGCAGTGTGGTGTTAACTCTTCTTGGGAAGTGTGAAGACAAACAGTTGGTGTAGTATGGTGTAAATATCTTGATATAGTTGGCATGGTGAAAGAATTCTTGATGCTACAATAAAGTTTTTATACAGAAGTCTTGGTGCAGAATTAATGAAGAAGTGTGATGGTGCAGAATAGTGCAGATTGGTGAAATGCAATATTTGATCAAATAAGTCCAGTGAAGCAGCAGAGAAGGATTGGTGTCCTTGGGGTAGGTGCCCCTAAACTCAAGGTTGGAGCCTTGGTGAAGATAGGGTCAAAGCCCTAGCGGTCAGAGGCTCATTAAGTCCAAGTTGGTGCTTGGCAATCATTGTACACCTTCATTTGTAAAAGGATCATTTGTCCTTCTTATTTCAATAATAAAAATATTTATTTCTTTGATTTTTAAATTGTGTAGAATCTAATTGGTTAACAATTGAAAAGAAATATTGATTCACCCCCCTCTCAGTATTTCCAACAATTGGTATCAGAACCAGCTTCTTCATAATCAGCGTAACAGCGAGAAGAAGGATTCTTAGTCACAATGAAAAATCAAGAAGTGTCAAGAAGACTTCCTTTGTTCGATGGCACAAATTTTGGTTTTTGGAAAAAAAGAATGTCCTACTACTGAATGTCCCTTGGACTTGAAGTTTGGCATTCTGTTTTGAATGGGTACATTGCTCCTTCCACTCTTCCAACTGATCAAGACAAAAAAAAAGCTTACATTGCAAATGCAAAAGCCTTAAATTCCATCACTAGTGTAATCACTAATTCTGAATTTACAAAAGTCATGAATTGTGACTCGGCCAAAGAAGTATGGGATAAGCTAGTTAGCTTATATGATGGGGACTCCAAAGTTAAGAAGGCAAAGCTTCAAACTCATAGAAGGCAATTCAAAAGTCTGAAAATAGATGATGAAGAAGATATTGCATCATACTTTCTCCGAGTAACTGAAGTGGTCAACCCTCTTAAAGGATTGGGAGAAAATATTGAAGAAAGTGTTGTTCAAAAGGTCTTAAGATCTCTCCCTGACAGATTTGACTCCAAAGTAAGTGTTATAGAAGAAATGAAGGACCTAGATACTCTCAAGATGGATGAACTTCATGGAATCCTCATTGCCTATGAGATGAGAAAAAGAATCCCAAGTTCCAAAGATGCAGCATTCAAGGCCTCAAAATCAAAAAAGGGGAAAGGATGGAATACCAGCAGTGATGACTCAGATGTTGAAACCGAATTGGAACAATTTATACGAATATTAAAGAAAGGATCCAAGCTAAAAGGTAAGTACCCTCTTTTTTGTTTCAAATGTGGAAGAATAGGTCATTATGCTGCAAAATGTCCTCATAAGCATGATAGTGATGAGGAGGATTCTAAAAGGATGGTATACAAAAAGAAAGGGCTTAATAAGAAAAATTTCTTCTCTAAGAAAGATCGGTCTGATGAAGATGAATTTGTAGTCGTCAAAAAGAAATCAACTAAAAATTTCCCTCATTGCAAAGGAGGTAATGATGAATCATATGAAGAAAATGACTATGCTGGAAGCCAAGAAGTATTATTCATGGCATTCACAAATGATGATGATTCAGGACTAGAAGGAAATGTAGATGAATTGTTAATGAGTGCCATTGAAAAAAATGAGAAATTACGAAATAAAATCATTTATTTCAAGGTAGAAAAGGAGGAAGCAAAAAGAAGGGAAGACCTCTTGAAAAATAAGCTAAAAGAAAAGGAAGAAATCTGTGAAAATTGTGAAGCTGAAATAGTATCTCTGAGGAAGGAATTAGAGCAAGTCAAAAAGAGTTGGGAAAGCTCACAAACACTTGACCATATCCTTAATGCTCAAAAACCTAAAGATGACAAATCTGGGATTGGTTTTAAAGGAGAATCATCAAGTACTAAGGATAATGCAAGAAGCTATGCCGACATACTTTCCAGCGATCCAAAAGAAGAAAAATCATCTCATCAAAGGCCCATCTCAAATCCAAAGAATGAAGAAAGAGTAACTCTAAGGAATAATGTTGATTCAAATCATGGCTATTACAACAGGTACCAAACTATCTTTTTTAGGCATTGTTATTATTGTAAAAATTTTGGTCATCAAGCTAAACATTGCATGGCTCGTAAGAATGAAGCACCAAGATTGAAGGATCAAACAAACAAACCATGTGGTCTCAAAGGGCAAGGACAAATCAAGACCTACAACTCTTTTGATCCTTTGGCCAAATTTGATTCAATTTGCTCATTATGTAATGATAATGGACATAATGAACAAATTTCCCCCTCAAAAGAAGAGAAGCAAAAGATGAGAATCCCAATACGAATAAATGTGGCCGAGCTCTATGTGCTCACAGTGATGAAAATCATTGGTTTGTGGATAGTGGGTGCTCCAGACATATGACAGGTGACAAAAGGAAGTTTGTCTCAATGAACAAAAAGGAAGGAAATGTATTCTTTGGAAGTGGATTTGCCAAAATTGCTGGAAAAGGAACCGTTACCCTTATTAATGGAAAAGGAAAGGCTCAAAATGCTTTGCTGGTATATGGACTCAAACACAATCTCTCGAGTGTTAGCCAAATCTGTGATCAAGGACATAATGTTATCTTTAGCACTAAAGATTATGAAATAAGGAACTCTTCCTCAGGAGAACTTGTAGTGAAAGGAGTTAGAATGTCAGATAACATCTACATTCTGAACAAAATTCAAGAAGATAAATGTTACCTACGTCAAACATATGAGAAAGTTGGTTGTGGCACAAGCGACTGGGACATACAAGTTTTGATAACTTGATCAATATCAGCAAGATTAATGCAATGCGAGACATTCCAAAGCTATTCGAGCCAAATCAAGTTGTATGTGGTCCATGTCAACATGGAAAGCAAACTAGAACCAGCCACAAGACCAAGGAGTTCTCTACATCAAAACCTTTGGAGATCATTCATGTTGATTTATGTGGACCAACTAGAACTCCAGCGCTCCAAGGAGAAAGGTACTTTGCTTTATTTGTTGATGACTATACTAGAATGATGTGGGTATATTTCATAAAATATAAATTCGAAGCATTTGAATGTAGAATTTTAAAGCTTTAAGCCCCAAGGGTTAGCTCAACTAGTCAAATCAATGCCCCGCCGATTGGGAGGTCACAAGGTCCATTCTCCCCAAAGCCCTTGGAGTTAGGCCTAGTTATTGGCCGTGGGGCTTGATTCCCTTCGGGGTCGATCAGCCCAGATTTTTTCGTGGACGTAGCGACCACCCAATGACCAAGGTGTCCGTGAACCATAGCCAAAAAAAAAGAATCTTAAAGCTCTTGTGGAAAATGAAAAGGATTCTAAGATTAAATGTCTTAGAACGGATAGAGGGGGAGAATTCACATCAAAATAATTTGAGGAATTCTATAAAGTACATGGAATCGAAAGAGAACTCTCTGCTGCTAGAACACCCAAGAAAAATGGGGTAGTTGAAAGAAGAAACTAAATTGTTCAAAAAATGGCAAGAACAATGTTATTAGCAGCTGACTTGCAGCAAAAATTTTGGAGAGAAGCAGTTGAGACAGCAGTTGATACCTTGAATCGAACTCAACTAAGACCAAATAATGAGAAGACTCCTTATGACTTACGGAAAGGAAGACTTGCTTAAGTAAAATACTTCAGGATTTTTGGAAGCAAATGCTTCATAAAAATCAATGATGACTCACTAGGAAAATTTGATGCTCGAGTTGACAAAGGAATATTCCTTGGATATTCTACTAAGAGAAAAGCTTACAAGTGCTACAATAATCAACTATGGAGAATAGTGGAAAGCATTGATGTGAAGATTGATGAAGCCCTTCCAGAAAAGGAAATTGAAGTCATGAAGTTCACCCCCTAATTGAAGAAAACGAAAAAGAACCTGAAAAGAGGAAAAAGATCAAGAAAAACAAAAGGAAAAAGAAACATCTCAAACTCCTTCAAAGATGAAATTCCTCCAAAAACATCACCCAGAAGAGTAGATTATTGGCAATGTAGATGAGGGGATACAAACCCAAAGAAGGATGAAAGTACACTAAGGAAAAATGATGTTGCTCTCCTATCTATGATAGAACCAGAATCTTTTACTCAAGCAAGGATCCTCATTGGGTGGAAGCCAAGGAAGAAGAAATGTCTCAAATTGAGAAGAATGACACATGGGAGTTGGTGCCTCATCCAAAGGATAAAAATATAATTGGAACCAAGTGGGTGTTCAAAAACAAAATGAATGAAGATGGACAAATCATCATAATAAGGCAAGGTTTGTTTGTAAAGGTTATTCACAAATTGAAGGAATCGACTTTGAAGAAACCTTTGCACCGGTAGCTCGTATGGAAGCTATAAGGATGTTCTTGGCATTTTCTTGCTCAAAAGGATTCAAAATCTATCAAATGGACGTAAAATCAGCATTTCTGAATGGGGAACTCAAGGAATAAGTCTACATGGAGCAACCAGAAGGGTATGAACTAGGAAAAGGAAAAGACTTTGTTTGTAAGTTGAAAACGGCATTATATGGGTTGAAACAAGCTCCTAGAGCTTGGTACGCAAGATTGGATCACTATCTACAACAATAAGGCTTCAAAAAGGGGGTGGCAGGAAGTAATCTCTACATGAAGATGGACGAGGATAAGTTACTAGTCACTCTTGTCTATGTTGATGATCTAATTTTTGCTAGCAATAATGATGAGATGAGCCATGAGTTTGCTCAAAATATGTCAAAAGAGTTTGAAATGTCAATGATGGGTGAATTATCTTACTTCCTTGGACTACAAGTATCTCAAACCATAGCAGGCATGTTCATATCTCAAGAAAAATATCTTAAAGACATGCTTAAAAGATATGGGATGGAAGACTATGCACCTATGAGCACACCAATGACCACACACTGCAAATTAAGCAAAGATGATGAATCCCCTTCTGCAACTCTTTACAAGTAAATAGTTGGAGGTCAATAATAGAAGATGATGCAGTTGTATAGCTTAAAGACAAAGTATTCTTGAAAATCTTGTCCCCCTTGAGGATATTTTCAACAAAGATGACACATACAGGGAGAAGACAAAAAAATTCAACCCAAATGATCATAGAGATAAATGTGGAATCACCAAAGGATCCAATGATAGTCAAGGTTGGAACAAGTAGAACAAATGATGAAATAGAGGCTACTGAAAACTTAATCAAATATTTCAAGGATGTTTTTGCATGTTCTTATAAGGATTTGAAAAGTTTACAGAGAAAATGTTATCCAACATGGCGTACCATTGAAGGAGGATGCTAAGCCTTTCTACCAAAAGTTGAGATAAATGAACCCAAAGTTGCTCCCCCTTATGGAAAAAGAATTGGAAAAACTTCTTAATGCATGGATGATCGTACCAACAAGGTATTATTCATGGCTATCAAACCTATCAAACCTTGTGGTGGTAATGAAGAAGTCAAGAGAGATCAGGTTATCTGTAGACTTCTGCCATCTACATGTTTCGTACTTTAAGACAACTATCCACTCACCAACAACATAGAGATGCTTTTGTAAAGGACTATAGGGTCAAAGATGTTGTCCTTTCTAGATTTCTTTTCAAGGTCCAAACATGTGTTGGTGAAGGAGGATGACGAGCATAAGCCAACATTCACCACACCTTGGGGTACTTATGAATATCAAATAATGCCTTTTTTATTGATCAATGCAAGTACGACATTTCAAAGAGAAATGAATATGCATTATGGGAATGATCATCGAGATTTATCACGATGCTCTCATACTATATTCAAAGAAAAGACTTTCTCACATTACATATCCCAAGCAAATCTTTGAAAGATGTCATTAGTATGGAATTTCACTCAACCCAAAAAATACGATATTTGGTGCCACATAGGGCAAGCTTCTAGGGAAAATTGTTTCTAAGAAAGAAGTAAGGGTGTATCCAAAAAGAAGTAAAGGAATCAAAGAGATCATTCCACCTAGATGTCATAAATCACTTCAACCCTTCTTAAACAAAATAGATTTCATCAAAAGATTCATCCCAAATTTTGTCGAGATCACCAAACCACTAAATCGATTATTGAAAAATGATGTCAATTATAAGTGGGATGAAAGTAGCAGGGCAACATTTGAACACATCATAGAAGCTATATAAAATCTCCAGTGTTGATAAGCCCTGATTATTCTAAAGATTTCATAGTTTTTTCTTTTACTTTTAATGATACTACTACAAGTATACTTCTCAAAAGAATGAATTGGGTGAAAAGCAGCCTATCGCTTTCATGAGCAAGATGCTTAGAGATGCTAATTTAAAATATGCAATAATGGAAAAGCAAGCTTATGCCTTGGTCAAATCACTCAAGCACTTCAAAACTTATATTAGTTATAACAAAGTGATTGCCTATGTTCGACATCCCACAATTGGAACCTATGTCACCCCTCTTTCAATAGGAGTACTCAAAAAATTGACCACATCATTTGTAAGCCTAGATGTGTGCAATTTATAGCCTTGTAAGGCCATGTGGGATGAAGTGTAAAAGTGTATTCTACATTCTCAATGGTGAATAGTCATGGCCAATCTTCTTAGCTTCATCTTCGCCTAGTTTTATGGATGATGACTACCCCTTGGTGGGCGGTAACTCCCTGCCTTGATGACAATTCTTATGTCTTGGGTTGGTATGCGAGCACCATGGAGGTTGACCTACTAGAACTCATGATTTAAAGGAACACTTATTGTTTAAAGCTCTGTAAAGGTGATTGCACCATGTGAACATGGAAACACCCATGTTGTCATTATCCTAGTGCACCTATTTGTTCCCCACATGGACCATTTTTTTAAGGGTGCACGCCTCTTTGAACATGGCCATCATTCTTCATGGCAGTCTCACAATTCACAATGCATTTGCACTCCCCAATGCAATGTCCCACATCCTCTGAGGCAATGAGAAGGTCCATTGCAACCTCCAAGTCCAGCCAAGTCATCTCCAAGTTGATGCACTCAAAATGCCTTCCTTAAAGGAGCAACGTCACACCTAACTTGAGCAAAGAAAGGATCAAAGCAAGTCAAATATAATCACATGGACCATACAAACAAGCAAGATCAAGCCTTAAAGTAGATTTCAAGCAAGGAATTGGACCAAGATAAGGATGTTGTTGACCGTCTACGACCTCTAGGTCAAAGATGAGGAGGGAAGTCATTTTGGACTCCCAAGCATTCCTAAAATTATTTCAAGATATTTCAAGCCAAAATACAAGGGAATGTTGCACTATTAGGCCAAATAGGCCCCTCCTTTAAGCTACTAATTCAAGCGGTAACAGTGACCATGGCCCTAAACATGGTTACCGATCAAAAGAGAAAGTGAACTCGTACTTGTTTTTTTGAGGTAGCGAAAAATCACCCGATTTTGAAAAGTGGTGATGCCAAAATAAACCTTTTTTTAAGCATATTTTTGGCATTTTAAATTTTCTTATATATCAAGTATAAACATTTTTTTTCGATGTTAGTGATTTTCACGCTGATTTTGAAAAGTGTTGATGCAGCATCAACCCCTTTTTTTAGAGGGTTAATCCTTGACACTTTAAATTTTTTTTATGTAGCAAGTATGAACACTTTTTTTAAATGTTAGTGATTTTCATCTTGATTTTGCAAAGGGTTGATGAAGCATCAACCCTTTTTGCTTAGAGGGCTTATTTTTTACACTTTAAATTTTGTAATGTATTTATTAAGTGTGGATATTTTTTTAAATATTTGTGATTTTCATGTCCATAATAAAACATAAAAAATAAAAAACATGACCAAAAAAACTTAAATAATAAAAAATATATATAAAAAACACCCATAAAAATGTAAAAATAAAAAAAAATCAATTGTCAAAAAAAACAAAACAAAACAAAAAATAAATGAAAAAAAGGGAATATTTCGAAAACACATAAAATTTAAAGAAAAAATTTGAATATTAATAAAAAAAATACATCCATAATGATCTTTAAAAAAAAAAAAATACAACAACAACATAATAATTAAAAAAACCTAAACAAAATTTATTTAAAAAAAAATTATATTAAAAAAGGTTAAATTAAAAAACTAAAAACAAATCATAAAAATTATAAAATGAAAATGAAATAAATAAATATAAAAAATAAATATAAAAATAAAAAATTGAAATAAAATAAAAATAAAAATTAAAAATAAAAATAAAAAAAAAAAAAAAAAAAAAATATTAAAAAAAAAAAAAATAAAAATATAAAAAAAAAAAAAAAAAAAAAAAAAATTGAAAAAAAAAAATTAATAAAAAAATATAAAAAACAAAATTTTGGCCACCCCCGAGCGGGGAGACGACTGCGTGTAGCCCAAGAATCATCTAGCCACCGCCCGGGCGCTCATTTCAAGTGCTTGGCCACTTCCTGTTGCCAAACCCATGGATGGAAGTACCGTGGCCTTACCCTGGGGTTTTAAACCCACCCTCTCTAACAACTAACTTAAGTCCTTTAAAGTAAATTTAGAGAAGCCCGGTGATTGGGTTCCAAATTTCATGGTAGTCCCATCCCCTCTCACTACACCTGTAACACCAAAGAGTCATTACTCCCCGTGGAGAGGACAGGCTATTGGGTTCAAAATTTCCGGGGAAGCTTGGCGGAGACACGCCACGGCCAAATCACCCTACAGGAGGCGGGTTGTGTGCCCGGGGGGTGGCTGGCCAATTCTTGAAATCGACGGGCCACCACGTAGGCGAGGTTGGCCGCAGGCGCGATCGGGGAGGCAGGCTGCACGAGAAGGCAGCTGCGTGCAACCCGAAAATCATCTAACCACCCCCCAAGCAAGTTTGGCCACGGCGTCGGGGAGAAGGCAGGCTGCATGGCTGGGGGGTGGCTGGCCGATTCCCGAAATCGACCAGCCACCTCGCGGGCGGGGTTGGCCTCGGGCGCAAGTGGGGAGGCGGCCGCGCCCACGGCCAACCCTGCCCGGAGGGTGGCGAAAAAAAAAATAAATAAATAATAATAATAATTTATTAAATATTTTTTTAATTTTTAATTTAGTTATTTATTGTTTTATTTTTATTTTTTTAATGTATTTTTTTATTTTAATTTTAATTGTTTTTTATTTTAATTTTAATTGTTTTTAATTTTAATTTTAATTGTTTTTTTATTTTAATTTTTAATTATTTTGTTTTGATTTTTTTTAATTCAATTTAATTTTTTAGTTATGTATTTTTTTATTTAAAAAAAATGTTTTGTAAAACAAAACAAAAAATAAAATAAAATGTTTTTATTTTTATTTTGTTAGATAATGTTTTTTTGTTTTTTTTTTAACTTATTTTATGATATTTTTTGTTTTTTGTCTAACTTTTTATATTTATAAGTTAATTTTATGTTACTTTTTATATTTTTAGGTTTTTTTGTCTTTTTTTATAACTGATTTTTTTGTCATATTTTTAAGTTTTTTTAATGCTTTATTTCTTGGTTTTTTTTAAATATGTTTTTTTTATTGTTTTTTTTCTATATTTGAATTTTTTATGTTTTAGTATTATTTTGTGTTTTTTCACTGTTTTTTATTTTTTATAATATTCTATTTTTTTTTTCTTTTGTATTATTTTGTGTCTTTTTATTGTTGTTTTTTCAATATTTGAATTTTTGTTTTCTTTTTTATTATTTTTTTGCGTTTTTTTTATTGTTTTTTTTTCAATATTTAAAATTTGCTTTTTTTTTATTGTTCTTATTTTTTATCAATATTAAAAAAAAAATTGTATTAATTTTTTGTGTTTTTTATTGTTTTTATTTTTTTCAAATTTTTGTTTTCTTTTGTATTTTTCATTTTTATTAAGTTTTCATTACAACGGGTCGAGTTCACCTACACCGCGTGTCAATTTGATGGTTGATTTATAAATTTTTGTTGCAAAGTATCAAGTTGTTTTAGGCTAAGATTTTAAAATTGCTATATATTTTGCATTTAAAAAATAAATTACTCTTGAGTATTCATTTTTAAAATTTTTTGTCATAAAAAAATTTTATAATGTCATACTTAAAATATTTTGAAAACTTGAGATTTTTTTGTAGTCATAATCTTTGGTTTTAATTGCATAGTTGAAAAGTTGTCAAGATTTTAATGTTTTTCTAAGTCATGATATTTTATCTTTAATGCTATGGTCGAAAACAATTACAATTTCAAGGTTTTTTAGAGTCAAGATATTTTATTTTTAACAACATGGATGGAAATAGTTGGAATTATCAGGATTCGAGACATGATATTTTATCTTTAACATCATGTCCGAGAATTGTTGGAATTTTACAGTTTTTCAAAGTCTGGATATTTTCTCTTTAACTCCATTGCTAAAAAATGTCAAAATTGTAACCCGATTTTTTTTTGTTATTCCAGAATAAACAATTTTTTTAAGGGTGTTTTTTCATCCATTTAAAAAAAAATGGTTTTTACTTCCATTTAAAAAAAATGTTGAAAATTTACCCTAAAAAAAACATCATTTTGAAATAAACAATTTTCATTTTTGGGTTGTTTTTTCATGTTTTTTGGGGTTTTTGGGCTCCAGTACCCGTTTTGAGGTAACAGTTCCCGTTTCATCCGCAACTATGTTCTTAGTGAAAGCACACTAATATATCAAGATATTTCTCGCTGCTTGGACTCATCATGGACCATGAGCTCCAAGTACGCATACAACCCATCTTTGACCTCGCCATTCTAATCTTCTCTGAACCTAGACTTGTAACGGTACCTTGGGTTCAAGAAATATCCAACTACATGTATAGGGCAATGGAATTGAATGTTCCATCTGATATTAATGATCTCCCGAATAGACCCATACTTACTTACTCTATCCTTGTAGGATGCCCTTACCCACTCCTTTGCTTGATCCATAGCCTCATAGATGTAACCCATGGCCAATTTTTTTCCAACCACCAACCACAATTTAACAAGGAACTCGCCAATTTCCAAATCTCTACTACTTTTTCCAAAAAAGTGTTTTCAAAAACGTTCTTTTTGGCGTCTTTTCCATTGTGTTTGCGAGCCCACCAAGATACTAGAAGCATTTTCTTCAAGTCCTACGGTTGGAAATGGAGAGATTGCAATGAGAAAAACTAAGTTGCAAATCTTGTGATGGCAAGCCTAACAAGCTCCTTGCCCATAATGTTTTTCCTTATTAGGCTCGATACCCATGAGTGGTTGTAGATGGATTTTGTGATACACCTGGCATGCTATACAATGTTCTTTATCTAATACACTTTGCCTATGTCATCAAGCATGAGGTCTACGCAATGTCTAATACATAGGGTCCAAAATAGGCTCCTATAATTGGACATTAGTATCTTACTAGCAAGAAATAGTTGGAGGTGTTATCTATGATGACCTTAACAACATTTTGCTCCCCCATTATCCTAACCATTTCATCCAGAGGCTCAAATAACATATTTGCATCTTTCACCCTATTAGATGCATCCAGTAATTTCAAAAACATTGTTCCTTGAGGGCAAGAGGCAAGGAAATTATGATCATATGATTCTTTCTATCAATCCATCCATTTGACATGATGGTACAACTTGTATTGGCCCTTTCCTATAGCAATAACAAAGTTCCACATAGCTTGGTAATAAGGTAAGCGAACAACATTGAAAGGGATAGCTGCATTATACCACCATTTGGCAATGTATTCAAAAGCAACATCTTTATATTGCTTCTTCCAATGGCTATCTAAGGTGGAATGAGTATGGCTTGGTTGAGAGGCACCAGTAGAGGCAAAGTTAGGAGAAGTTATAAAACAACTCTTAATGTTCTTCTTTTTAAGTTGTGTTAATTTTAGATAACAATGGTATGTTCTATGCTTAGAAAATTTTACTTCAATTTCTTTATTAGACCAATATCAATATTGAGTTTAGCAATCACATCATCGTGATAGTAAAATGCATATAAAACATAAACAACAGTAGAAGACAGGCCAAGACAAGAGGACACAAGATATGGCACCAGCTAGGGACAAACCCCAATGTGGGGAAACCCTTGATCAATTCTTCTTATAGTTCTTCAAAAGTTCAATAGAGAGAGAGGGAGTACAATATACAATTTTCACTTGCCGAATCAAAGTGAAATCTAACCAATCAAACAGCAATAACAGAAAGCCCTAACCAAAAAGTCAACGCTAGTCAACAATGTAGATTTTGACCTCCAAACAGTTCAGTCTAACTCGATCAACTCGGCCTCCAACAGCTAGTCAAATCAGCCCAAAAACAGTCCAAAAAAGTCCAATCAAATCTAGTCAACATAGCAGCGAGCCCTTCCACAGTCAACGTTGGTCAAATAGTAGTCAAATAGCCTCGGTTTTTGTGCCCAAAACTGCGGCCTACCCAAACAAAGATACCCCACACAAAACCACAGTCAAAACTGGTCAACGCTGGTCAAAACAGCCTTCTGCAATTTTCAGTCAATGCCGGGACAAAAAAAAAGTAGTCCTTTCTTTGCACGTGTGGAGAGACAAAAGCCTCAGAAATTCATACCCAATCAAGGAGAGAGAGATGTGAGTGAATGAAATGCCAAAATGAGGAGGCCTCTTGAATTTATATGCAACATTGAGGTGCAAATTAGATAACTAGCCAGCCTTGACAATTTGTCCATAATCAAAATAAATTCATAATTCCATTTGTACATGTCAAAATGGGATGATCTTTAGATCAATCCTACACCTCTCGGAGAGAGGAATCCAATAAAAATATCAGCTGTCTCATATGAGCTGTCCAAGGTGAAGTTTGGCCCTAGTTGCCAAATTTAACAAGTTGACTGTCAGACTCAAGAGGGGAAAGAACATAAAGGGGTCATGGACATTAGTAGAAGGGATAGAGGAAGAGTCTTCAAAATGAACAGTAGAAATTGCTCTCATAAGTGCAAGTTGCCTCTTCATCGCAACTTCTTTTATGGCCCTTTTCCTAACCTTATCCTCTTCAAAAAATTTAAACTGACTAAGTATTTCTACTCTAATTTTCCCTATCACCTCCTTTGGTGATGGACATGGGGTTACTTGGCCTCTTACACCAACCAAGTGTTGTTTCAACATATGAATAGACTCAACCACTATGACTAGTTCCAAGGCAAACTAGACAGTTTTTAAAACACTAAGATTAACTAGTAGCGCTTCAAGTTACAAGTGCAATTGGAGTATTTGAAAAGATACGCTAAAAGCAGCACCACGGATTGGGATATCAACACCTAAGTGATATGATCTGTGTTTATTAAAATCTTTAGTTGTGGGTAAAACATTTGGAGAAACGAATGAATGTGGAGGCCATTTGCTTAAATAGCGTGGACCCAAAGACTTGCTAGTTGCTGGACATTGATAAGTTTGGTGTGAAGTAATCTCCTCGATAGTTAGATGGGAAGACTGAGTAGGGGTCAACAAGGGAGCAGTATCCTAAATTATTACTTTAACTCCCAAAAGATTGAAAATGGCAAGGGTTCAAACATTGCATCTAAGAGTCTAAATCTATATCAAAATATTACAACAGCATCAAACTACCTTCCCCTAAATGACAAGATTAGGATCTTTTTGCTCCACAAGTTACATTTTATTTATACATAATCATTTTTATGATGACAACAACGATGCTACTGTCCACTGAGACCAACATTGGTCTATGGGACCTTAACAAAGAATAGTTCACTAGTTTGTTTGTTATGTAGCTCCTAAGATCAAATAGCGTACAAAAGATTACTAAGCTCACTTTGGTTTTCATGGTTAACACATTAAACATTAGTGGTATTACAAATGTTTTAAAAATGAGATCTAATATTTGTATAGGTTGTGCACTCCTAAGAGAAAATGTTTTTATCTTCTACATTAATAGAATTGTGAACTTTACAAATCCTTTCTTCTGGGGATGTTTTGTCTTACCCACTTCCCACTGTCACTATGGGAACTCATAAGAGTGTGTTCTTATTTTTGCAATGTTTATTTTCTTCTTGAAGCTAACAAGAGTTGAGATATAAATTTGATCTTCTAACTTAGGATTATTGACATCTTTGTAGTAAACCAACCTTTTTCTTATTGTCATTCTCATTGTAGCACCATAGTTTTTCTTTAAAGTTTGTTACAACAATATTATTAATGGTGTTGACAATGTGAAGTAAAATAAGTTTTTAGTGGCGTAACTTGTCAATGTTTTGATGGTGGGAAACTGAAGTATGGAATGGAAACAATAGCAAAAAATGGTTGAAAAGGGAACCTTTTGGCCATTGTCAAATAGAGGTTTCATTAATTTGGGTGATAAGTTAAAGCAAATCCTTTAATGCTAATGCACCCACAATTTGAGAAACTATATTCTACATAGATAACTCTGCTTAAATTTTATCATAACTCTATTTGATTCAATCTAATCTAGATGCCAAACCTAATCCAGTCATCATTCATGACTCTATTTTACCCAGTGAATTGTAGCTAACATTCAGCAAAACCAACAACAGTGGAATATGAAGATAAGTTGTTTTGACTATGACAAGAGCATGTAATATTTAACAAATATTATTACGATCTTTCATCCCTATTTCCAAATTGCCCAAGCTTCTCCCTTCTTTTGACAAGAACATGCGTGTATCAAAAAAAACTATGCTTTCATCCTTCTTCTGAATTACCAAAACTTACCTTTCTTTTGGTCCTAGTATTTTCATTTGTCTAAACAGAACAACTATGCTGCAGAATCATGAACAACGCTCTATCACTCTGTGGTTTATCAAATTTCTAATTAACTGTTGTGATTAGCACCAGGCTCTGAAGCAGAGGGTCAACTACCCATCAAAGGCTATTCTGGACATTGTTTACAGGTATTTATTTCAAAAAGAATGTGTTAAAGCAACCTATACAAGACTTCGGTCAAATTTTCAGCTGTATCTAAGATAAGCAAGCTATCAAGGTAATTCTGGTATTTTAAAGTTAAAGAACTCTAGTTTCTCCCTCCATGTAAATTCAAAGTTAACAATATCTAGAACTATGATGGAGGAAGTGAGGTGGCTTTTTCAAAATCCTAGCCTGGATACCATGGAAGTGTTGTGAACATGTGCTGTCCTTTTAATTCGTTTTACATCGTAAAGATGTTAATCGAAATGTTCAGGACAATAAGTATGATTTTTCAAGGCTTGCAAAAGTGTTGCCATATGATATATCTATAGAGATGCATATATATGTATATAAAGATGCATGTGTACATAGTATGTAATATGTACGCTTAACATTATAATCACAAACATGGCAAAGGTATATATGTCATGATAAGGACAGAGACAACTGATTGCAATTAAACTTTAGAGATGCAAAACATACACACCTGCAATTAGTAGAGAGGTGGCACTTGTAATCCTCACATGCAACTTCACCACCCTTGGACCTCTAGTTCTTAAATCATTATTCATAACAGATCTCTGACCAAATCGATTGAGCAGATCAAAACTGTGTTTACTATCTTTCAAATTATTCAGGGGAATTGGGTATTCCAGATTCTCGCCTTAGCTTCAAGTAGAATATACAAATCTGATATTGATTGTGGAATAACTGATAAGTTTTGCTGTGTTCAACAGATCTCTGACCAAATCATTATTCATAACAGATCTCTGACCAAATCGATTGAGCAGATCAAAACTGTGTTTACTATCTTTCAAATTATTCAGGGAAATTGGGCATTCCAGATTCTCGCCTTAGCTTCAAGTAGAATATACAAATCTGATATTGATTGTGGAACAACTAATAAGTTTTGCTGTGTTCAACACCTTTTCTTTGCTGTGTTCTTCTTCTGGAAAAATTATCTGACCCCAACCATTACAGAAGAAATTATCTTTGTCATCAGGCATGCTCATGAGTCATAAATGAAAACAGACATCCATGTGCCCCCATAATTGCTTCTGATTGGGAATGCATTACTTAGTTATCCAATCAGGGATTGGAGGATTGATACAGCTACATAGAGATTATTAGCATCGCTTTAATGCAGTATATAAGCAAACCAGACCATGACTTTTGAATGAGTGATGTTATTAATTGACAGAAGAATGATGATGCATAGATAAAAATGGAAGAAAGGTTTGGACATGGTACAAAACAGGAGCAGCAGCTCCTTTCATCGAATCATTCTTCCAGGATCAGAGGACAAACTGGCCAGAGGAAATGTTAGTCAGACGTTACATAAGTAGAAATATAAGAATATATACAAGGGGATATGTTATTTGCTAGTATAATATAACAGCAATAATTGTCTTGGGAGGATCTTCGTCATCATCAAGAGGAACAGTGGGATGAATGAGAGTTACTCTCATTTAGGTGGCGACGGTGATATAGTTGCATTTCCAGGATTTCGTATGCCAAGCCACTGAAACCACTGTGGTAGCTGGTGCCTCCATTCATTAGAACAGAGATTTTGACGCATATTCAATGTGCCATCAAAAAGAAGAGAAGCTTCGAATTGCTCTAGAATACTGACGATCTCCCAGAATTCTGGCCTCTTTTCTGGATTTTGAACCCAACATTTCTCAATTAGCTTCCGGATTGCAAGCGGACAATGTTCTGGAAATGTGGGCCTAGCATTCTGTATCATTACAAACGAACAAAATGATCAGAATATGGGACCAAGTGGACAAAGTTTTGGACCTGCAATTGTCATTCACAATCAAAAAGGCAAATCAATACGAGAGATGAAATCCCTTATTTCAGATTACTTAGTCTAAAATTTTCATAACATGTATATGAAAGGCCTAATATAAAAGGTCGATGTTGAAAATTGAAATACATTTGTACATAGTTCATTAAAAAGCCCTTAAATGATTAAATCCCATTTAGCGTAAATATATTACCACTTTTGTAACCATATAATTATGTTTTTGTACATATCAGCATGGGATGCTAGAGATCATATCATCGGGAGAGGTTTTCCTTCAAATTTCAAATGCATAATAGGGAGGTAAGGAGACAAACCTTATGTACTACAGCAAAAGCAGCTTGAACAGGTGTGATATCTTCGTATGGGACTCTGCCCGTAATAATTTCCCACAATACAATGCCAAAGCTGTAGACATCAGCCTTCCTGTTGTGTGGCTTGTGGTTGATTACCTCGGGTGCCATCCAGCGATAAGTGCCTCGATCTTCATTCAGATAATCACAGTTTATTTCTTCACAAGCAATACCAAAGTCCACAACTTTCAAGCACATATCTGCCGTGAATAGTAGATTCTCTGACTTTAAGTCACGGTGGATCACCCCTTGTGAGTGCAAATATTCCATACCTCGAGCAATATCTAGAGCTATTGATACAAACTCTTTCAGAGACACAGATCCTGGTTCTCTCTTATGCAAAAATGATCTCAGAGAACCTCCTGATAAGTATTCTGTAATTACGCAGAATACTGGTGGCCTTCTACATGCTGCCACTAACTGCATGAGAAAAGTTGAGCAGAGTCAGAGTACTCCACATCTAGTTGCAAACAACACAGCTTAGCATCTATCATAAATGGTACAGTATACTGTAAGGAAGGGTTTCGAGAAAATCATATTGGACATGTATTATGTGCAAACAATATGCATGTCATTTTCTCAGGACAATATAGTTGATTTCATAAGGAACAAATTGTTTGTTTAATGAAAGGAATTGTTTAGAGAAAATCATATTGGCCATGCATTCTTTGCAAAATTATGCAGTATTATTTTCAAAGTATATTATAGTGTATCATTTTTGAAGTAAATTATAGTTTATTTCGACTGGAACAAATTGTTTGGAATTGAACCTGTATAACAATTTTTTAGTTTATATTAACCATAAAGGTTTTAAGACAATATTTTATAATGGATTCTTTTGCCTTAGATTTGGTGAAAAGAAGACCATACAAACATGGACTAAAAGTTTCCGTCATTGTTTTCCATATAATAGATGCATTATAACTCTGTTATTGATTAACATAATCAATTGCAACTTAAGCATTAAGTCCCAAATCAAACTTGAAGTTTTCTTCTAGGACAATGAGCAGGGGAGAACCCAGAAAAACAGATGCCGTGATAAGTCAAAGAAATCAACTTTTGGTCATGCATTTTGATTAAAAACAATGCTTCAATTATGTTTTTATATTGTCAAAATACCTCCAATTCAAAGAAACTTCCAAAGTGATACTCTAATTTGCATTTACTAATTAAAGAAGTTGTTTTCAATTGGAATATTGTTAAAAATTAATACTATATTCTCTATATGTCATGAATAAACTGTTTTTAATCGAAAAATGTTTTTCTTCTCACTTAATACTATTGCTCTCAATCAGAAAATGCCCATTCTTCTTCCAAATTAATAACTATTAATGTTGCTTTTAATCAAAAAATAATTCGAAACCAACCTCGACAATATTTCGGTGATGAAGATGAGACAAGATACCGACTTCTCTATTGAACTGTTTCTCAAGACGCAATGCCATATCTTCATTTTCATCACCATCAGGCTCCCTTATGATCTTCACCGCCACACGTTTCTCATTGTAGATTCCATGATATAGTCTACTATGTGCCCCGGAAGCAAATCTCTGGCCTACAAACAGCTTCGATAAGTCCACCATCCAATCATGAGCTGTTCCTACTGCTGTCATAGAATCTCCTGGTTGTTGAATGTAGTTGGACCATGTAGGTGAACTTTTAAAAGCTTTACCCATGAAGTCTGGACTTCTTAATGGTGAAAGGAAACCAAATATAGGAGAAGTAGGAGAAGAGCTGGGCATTTGTGTCAATGCATCTAGTAGTTTGCGACCTTTGTTAGAATATCTGGCCCAATTTGCAGCTTTATTCAATATATTGTCTGATGATTTCCTCTGGGGAGATGAAAACCGTTTGCTTCTTGATCTTGCTTCCTTAAATGTTTCTGGAACCTTTGTTTGAGGTTCAGGTGATGGATATCTCCAACCAAGCGTTCCCTGATTTGAGAACGAGAATGTATCAGGAATGGTTGTTTGAGGTTCAGGAGATAGGTAGTTCCCGACATGTCTTTTCTGCTCTAAGGGCGTGGATCTGGAGGATAGATATTGTTGCTCTAATGGTCTGGGGGGAAGAGAGGCTCCTAGACATAAAGGTGATTCTAATGACCCCGAGGTTGATGGCCTCGAATGCATCTGATGAGCTTCGCGGCCCAGAAAATCACGGGATATTGGAAATGTGGAGCTTTTCATAGGGTCCAACCGATAACATACAGTTGAAGAATACTTTGTTCGTGAAATCCATGAAGAATATTCGCTATTTCCAGAAGATTGTTTATTCTGATTATTTTCTGTCATTTTTGTCAGTTCGGCAAGATGACCTAGAGCCAATCACCTACTTATACAAACATGCTAATAGCTATGGATGTGGGTATTCTATATTTACCAATTAGATAACCCAAATTCCATAAGCAGTGCCCTTAATTACAACCCATATATAATTGAATTGCCAGCTCAAGAATTGTGATTCTCAGGTCAAAGGGGATTATCTACTGCTAAAGTCGCATGAGTACCAGAATGAACTCAGGAAAAATCCACCTCTTTCCACAAAGTAGAAGACAGAAGGTTCACATGAACAACTGATGCATATTTTCAGAGGCATAATCTGCCTCTTCAAGCGGCCTCGGCAGAACACGCTCACTTTCTTTAAATTTGCCGTTGACCATTCGCCAATCCATCTAAATGATTCAATCCAGTGCTTATTAAAGATCCAATTTCTATTTGCACCACTATAAATTGGATATGCGCGCAGATATGATTATGCAAGTGCATAGCAGAATTCCACCAATAAGGTTTAATCTATAATACCCAGTTCACAGTTGCAGCGATCTCACTCCAGCCATGTGTACTTACAGGTAAATTAAACCATGAAATGCAATCAGATTTATGCATAAAATCAATTTTCCCCATTTCAACCCCTTTATGCTCCAATAAAATAAAATAACATTCGTACCTGTTGGCTCTACTACAACAAGCCTGGGGTCTGCTGCTAAATGTTCCAGTTATAATTCAATGTCGAATCTAACCAGAGATTCAACCCAAAAACTGTAAGCAATCGTGCATGCACTATCCCGCATAAGACGAAGCCACATGTTATGATCCTTACCTTATACCTCGCTATATACAACATCTGTAAGGAACCCAAGGCTCCATACTTATGCAAAATCGCAGCAGATTTTTGCCATATTATCGGCAGATTTCTGATCCACTCACAAATAAAACAATGTTAATAAAATAAAATAAAATTAGAAAACGCCCATTCCTCCCTCCTCCACCACTAGTCAGCTCCACAAAGCTGTGAGATATTCCTGTCCTCTGCTATATTGTTGCCTCTCCCCTTCCCCGGCCCAAATCTGGAGATGAGAGTGGCGTTGAATGACCGGAAGCAGTACGATCCTGAGCGCCCTAAATTTTGGTTCGTTGGTTTGCTGCCTCTGGTCACATGTGTCAGGAGCCTACACATACATAATAATTGAGACAAATGAATACTATATTTAAACCAAATAATGAGGTTGACTTAGTTTTAGAGTTTTGAGAAAATAGGAAAGTGTAAATAGAATTTTGATATGTGTGGTACGTAATGTAGAGAAACTAATTAACTATTCGTTACTGTTCGAAAATAGTATATTATATTGTATTATTTGAGGGGTTAAGGCGGGCGGTGAGGTTTAATACGTTGACTTTGGGTGTCGTTTCATATGTTCATGTCTCATCATGTCTTTTTCACTCTTTTTTTCATATCACAAGGTTTTGATGAAGTAGGTTGGTCATGGATGGATACATGAATGGTTGAGTTTTCATAGTGGGGATATCACCATTGTTATAACGTTTTATTTTACATTTTTCACAATGTTTTATTTTTACATTTTTCATCTCACCAAGTTTAATGAAGTAGGTAGGATATATATTGATGTATTAAAAGGAGTTGTATACTCGGGTTTTAGTTGTGATTCAGTATTAAGACGAAATTTGTTATTATTTAAATAATCTAGATTTTTTTATGAAGTTGTAATTTAGTAATTAAGATGAAGTTTTGTTAGCTTGGGATTTAATAATTAAAATGGAATTTTATTTTATAAATAGTTTGGATTAAAAGTTTAATGAATATAAAAAATTTATGTAATTGTATATAATTGAATATATATAATTTTGGTAAAAAAAATATTAGTGTGCTTGCACTTTATTTTTTAGGTGGGAAAGGTGATTTTCAATGTTCATAATCATTGAAATTATTGTAGTACTAACATGACTTTGGAATAAGTGATTAGGAATGTTGAATTGAAATAGGGGATGGAAATATAGGGTGAAGTAAAAACCAAAGTGTGTTATTTCTAGTGTCATAAGGAAGATTACGGAACTATTACTCAGATAGGAGTTCAACATTCAATCAATAGCACAATTATGAAGTGGTTTTGGACTTGATTCAGGCAAGTCTTCAAGAGCGATTTGGAGGTAGCTTTAACAACGAAATTAAAAGAAATCATGGTAGTGGGCAGGGAGGCTTTTTTCCAATAGTTTGAAAGATACCAATAAATTATCATATAAAATAAGTAGATAAAAATTAGAATAAAGAAACACATGCAAAAGTGAACCTCTCTCATGCTAGTGACATGCTTGTATATACATCCATGTGTAATAATAAAGCCCATTTGATTCAACACGAAATGGATGAACATATGAAGTCTCAACTAAACCTCATTCCTATGAATTTTTTTTAACTTTGAGAATTAATGTGAATGCATATAATACCCATCAAAGTAAGATTGAGATCACAAGTACCATCTAGGGGAGGCAAGTGCAAAGGGGATCATATCATATCCCCAAAGGAAAAATGGAAATAACTTTTGCCTAGGGCCTAGGGAATATCCATAAATAACAAAATCGATGCTTATGCTCTTCTCCAAGGCATCCTCCTCACTAAAGGATCCAAAATAAAATCTATGATCACCATCAAAGATTTAAGTGTTATTATGAAATTGATGGTTAAAAAATCCAAACAATGATAACAAGCTCGCTTTGATCATTGCTTGAATGAATAAAGAGGTTAGTAGTCTAATTACGTTCTCATGTATCGAGTTTTTGAGATATTTTAATTCATTGGTTGACTCATTAGCTAATAAAGCCTCATTCAGTCAAGGGGTCCGTTGACGGTGTTGGACCCGCCAACATTCAGGGGATCACCCCGGTCTGAAGTTCCAACTAGACCTCACACCATTTGGTGTGGAAGTCCCATCCAGTATGATGGCCCGATTGCCATTATCTTAAAGATTTGCCTCAACTCTTGCTTGTCAGCACAGGAGAGTGGTTTGCTTTGTCTTCGAGAAGTGAGGTTTGTGTGCCTGGTGATTGCTAGTGTCACTTCTGTCAATTGTTCTTTCACTATAAAGGGAGAGGATGGGAGTGAGTCCAAAGTCGGTTGGGAGGAAGCCCCAACTCTGTTAGTGTTTCCAGGAAAACTAGTGTCTTTTTGATCTGCTAGTCCCACTAAGACTGGTAGCTATCTTAGAAACAAACAATCAAAGCAACTTGTGATTTCCTTTATGTATGATAGATAAGAGAGAAGCAAAGAGGACCAACCTGGATCTTTCGCTTGGCTCCTTGCTTGTTTCCTCTCTCCCTTGATAGAGCTTGCCACTCCTCTCCTACTTGTCCCGCTTTAGAGAATACCTGTAGAGGCAAAGCAACAAAACACCATCAAAGCATCTCGATCTATAATACCATAAACAATGCAGAATCAGAAATACATTGAACATACAATTGCATTCACAAATAACAAGATTCACAAATACACGATTATATGGAGGAAAACTCAAATAACTTTATTAATGGTAGAAGAGAGGATTACAACCCAGCTGTATGATCCAGCATCATCCTCCCAACATCAAAGCCCTCTTCACCTCATGAAAAGAAAGATCACCCAACAATACAATGTTCTCTCTCAAAGAGAAACCAACAGCACTTCCTTACAAATTACAAAATTCCAGCCTCTAGATCTCTCAGATGAGGGATCCATATATGGATGTCTTGCAAGGGTGTGAGTCAACTCTGGGTTTCTGATTAGTGTCATTCCACTGATAGTTCTTGGTTCCACTTAGAGATTTCATTGATCTCTTACTCATCCCTGGGCGAATTCAGAGAGGCAAGTGTCATAGGAGAAGTTTCTAGAAGATTCCATGAGCATCCACTTAGCAAACTGTCTCTGCCATTTGTCTATTCTCACTCATCGCACCCCACAGAAGGTTCTTTCAGTATGCATCGCACCTGGCTAGTGTAGCAGCAAGTATGCATTGCACCTTGACCAAGGAGCAGTGAGTATGGTCCAATTTTGGCCAGCTCTTAGTGGTTTTTCAGGTGGAACTTCTGGAAAATGATGTAATCAGTTGACCATGATCTTTTAGGGTATGAAACAACACTTTTAGGGGTTAAATAGCCCTTGGTTTATCAACATATTTGATTGGGGTTGCAGTGCCCAAATATGTCTATAACAGTTGCCCCCTAAAGCATGAGGTCGTAAATCTTCTGATGTCGGGTGAAATGCTTTATCATGAGGATTCGAGGTATTCAAACTGGAAGGTGACCTATATAAGATACAATACAATACATCATCGTCATATTATTTTCACGATCTAGTTGAGGCGGGCATTCCCATGCTCAGCTTTATAAATTCATTTTCATGTACATGGAACAGATAACCCTCTGCGGTTGTAGACTGGTGATTCTTTGTATGTAGAGTCATCATCCCTGAGCTTGGATGATCATCTGTGTAGCTCCTGTGTACATTTGATGTCTTTATTTTCCTGAATATATCGCAGCTCGGATGGATGAAACTAGATCCGGGGTCTTCAAACTCGTTCAATCTTCGCCCGATGTACAAGTCGATCCATGTGAAAAGATGTTCTGGAGTCGAACATGGAAAGACATCGCCTGATTACCAGTCAATGATGTAAGCTGTTAACAGGCGCAAGAGGAATCACCGATAATGATAATGACCCTCAAGGTACTACAGTATAATTCACGTGGTGTGAATATATGAGTCGATGTCGAACACCACGCAAAATCTTTCGGTCGAAGGCCATTGATGTAAACCTGTCGCCGGAAGTGAGAAACTTGCCATTGAGGCATGCAAGCTTCAAAGTACTGAAAGGATTGTTTCTAAGTCAACTTCTTGGATAATGAGCTGATGTTGACAAGAAGTGACCCGTCGTAGGAGGGCCTTAATGTATCCCACATCTACGACACGAAATGAAGCAAATGATTTTCTGGAGATGAAAACAATCTGATGATACAAGGTTTAGGAATGGCGGTCATGAAAAATGGAGGGTGAAGGTATTGCAGTGGATGAGGCGTTAGCTGGATGGTGAATTCTCTGAATGACTTCTCTTGAACATGTCGGCGACACTGATATGGATTGGTAGCATTAACCCCAAAAGATGGATGGTGTGGAGGACCAATGGTGATATGACCGGTGAACGGAATAACCCAACCCGACTCAATCATGGTGATGGAGTGAAAGTGTCATGTTCAAGAACGACCTGCTACCAATAAAATTCTTCAAGTTTTCTTCCCTTTTTCCCCAGTCATTGCTGACCAGTACCTCTTTATTTTTGTCAAGCTTGAGGAGGATAACATATGCTTGTTCTATAATTTGCCCTTCGGGCAAACCTGTCGCTATGTTTTAGCGAGCCTAGCGGCAGTGAAACTCATTCTTGTCTGGTTAGACAAGTTTGTTGCTATTGTTTTAACGAGTTTAACGACAAGGATAACTCGGTCCTTTTCATGTTTAGAGAGTTTGAAAAGGGACGAAAAGGAAACTCCAACAATCCTTTATCATAGCATAATCCCTTAAGTCCGAAAAAGTATAAAATAATACGAAAGGGATGACTTTTCGATCGCTTTAGCGAGCCGAAAAGACAAGCGCTCGATCTTATTGTTTGATAATCCCTCAGGTCCCAAAAGATTAAAATATAGGAGGGATGGCGCTTCCCTTTACTTTAACGAGCTAGAAAGGCCAATAGCTCGGCAATCTTTTCATATTTAACGAGTCTAAAAAGAGCTTAAAAGAGACTCATTTCTGAGGAACGAGTGGTGTTTTTGAGTAGCAACTGGTTCCATGTAAGTTTGGAACTTCTCAAAACATGGCAGTGTGAAGAGGGTGGTTAACAGAACCACTCTTCGTAGCTGTTCCTCAAAAAGGGTAAACAATCAAGTGGAAGCGTATGGTCGGCCAGAAAAATGGAGGTGATGGAAGAACACAACCAAGGTTCAAAAGGCTGATAGCATGGCAATCACAGAGGTTGTTTACTTAAGGTGGATTCATTTTTTAATAAGCTTAAATCGGAAGAAACTATGCTCAGTGGCGGGTTTATTTTTTAACGAGCTTGAACCTTACGGAAACATTGCTCGTACCAGTAGTTAAAGATGTCTCTTATTGGTAGGTTTATTTTTTAGTGAGCTTGAACTCTACGATAACATGTGCTAATTGCCTCTTTATGTAGGCTAGAAACGACCAAACTATAGAGCTAACTACACTAAAAGCTAAGGAACTATTGAGATTAGGTAGGATGGTTTCATCAGCATATTAGACAAAACACTTCCTTTGGTCCGTCTGGTGTACAGACATTTGAGGACCAACCGCCTAACCTAAGAAGTTAACACTAAAAAGCTAAAAAAAAGGCTAAAAACAAAAAAAATGAAATTGGTCACCTTTTGCTTGCATAAAAAGGGTTGCATGCCCCCAGGCATTGAGAAAAGGAGAGTTCCCAGGCAACCATATGGAAGTCCCTGCAGTTAAGCAGGGTTGTTTCTGTCAGTGGTTAGACAAAAACACTTCCTTGGCTCTGCCCATCGAAATAGACAAAGGTGAATGGTGTGAGCTTCCAATCACATAACCTACAAGGAAATAATTGTTTCAGACCGATCCCATATCCTACAGGGAAATGGTGTTTCAGACCAATCATATTACCTCCAAGGAAATCTATCTTTTCAGTTGGGTTTGTTTGCTGAAGCAGACCAGGGTGCATGCCCCCTAAGCTTCGTTACATTCACCAGATTACTCGCGGTAGTTAGGTGGATGAAATGAAGGTTAAAGAGACATTCTTGATGCATAGAGACCATTCAGGGATGATGTTTGACTTGTAGCTGTGTTTGAACTGGGAAATGAAAGCTGGTCGATAAGTTGTACCATTTTTCCTTCATGCGGGAAACACATCACTCGAAAGAGTGTGGAAATAATAGCTTCCATGCTATATATATAGTCTCGTCCAAGAAGTAGATTGTAATCTAATGGTCCTTGGACTACCATCACGTTCAAATGAATGGTTTTCCTTTTCAAAGTTATCGGCAACTTCAGAAGGATCCCTAACAGTCGACTGGTTCCTTTGTTAAAGCCTGACAAATTTTGTGTGACAGGCGCAAGCGATGGCGAACCAAGCATTTTCCAAGCAGTTGAGGAAAGGATACTCATTGAATCCCCTTCATCTATGATAGTGCCAGACACGATCATTTTGTAAACTTGTACTATGATTCGAAATGGTACATTAGATGGAAGGCGGGGTCTCGCTAGTTGATTCCAATCGAAGAAAACGACTAGACTGCTTGGAGGGGGTACCGAATAAACGGCTGGATGAACCCCCTGAACTGGGGAACTTTCCTCCTGTTGTAAAGGAATGGGTGGAGTGCCCCCAAGTTCATCAGGCTCTGTATTAACAAAGAGAATTTGAACGATGTCGTTCGCATTCTCTTTGGAAATTGTATCATTTGAAGGTGGACCTTCTAACGGCAAGACTGGGTCGACTGCCATCTTGAGCTTTTGACATTGGTCCGGTATGGACTCAAAAGGCTCACTTTCAATGATAGGCGTTTCGACCGACGGTTGAGTTATGTCCGTCGAATTTTCAACTAGCGATGGACTTGGTAAGAGTTTCTTGTATCCAGTGGAAGTCGTTTCGGTGAAGCAGGACGATTATGCAAGATTCTCTTAGCCTTATCTAGAAAAGGACAACAGGGAAGGTGATGGTCTCCTTCACATAATAGACATGGAGTTTTGACCTTTCTTTCTTGTCCAGGACTTTCATTTTCACTAGTTGACGGTGTGCTGTCAACATGATCAACAGAGGTTGATGACACCGGACGGTGCGAATAGGGAGACCATTCTCTCAAGATCCGCGGAATGCAAGGGCAATCTCGATGAAAATGGTTTCCTTTGCAAATTAGACAAGGATATTTAGGAGATTTAATGTGTGGATTTTCACCAGATGGTTCGTTGTTGCCCCCTTGCTTAATTGACTACTTCTTCTTCTTCTCCTTCCCTTTCTTCTTCTTCTCAGCCACTTGGTTACTAGTATCACTATTTTCACCAAGCGAAGAGGAAGAAGGGGAGGGAGAAACAAACAAAGTAGAAGGTGAAGGGTCACTTTCAGTATCAACTGGTTGCTGATTCGATTGTTGAGGAATTACAATGTTTTGAACAACAGAGGTTGAGAATAGCCATACTGGTAGGCCAATTGTGATTCCTGGAAGGGACAATGTAGCCATATACGGAGCACCAATATCTCCCCAAGAAGAGAAAGTACTTGGATTCCCCCCAAGAGGGGTTCCTTGATTGGTGGACTCCATTATCTCAACCTAAGATCAAAGAAGGAACAGGGATGTTATTCCGATTTAAATAAATTTTAATGTCGCTTTGACACAACTTTGATTTTTCAATTTTTAAGAGTCGAGAAAAAGCTAAAGATGACTCTAGTCGCCTTCAACTTTTAATGAGCCTGAAGTGACAAGTGCTCATATGGACCTTTTCTTTTAAGGAGTCGAAAAGGAATGAAAGTGACTACTCTGGAAATCTAGACAGAGGGATTACCAAACCAATCGCAAAACTGCAAAATACACCTTGGTGGTAAATTAAAGAGAAATTACCAAGGACTTATGTATGGAAGTCAATCTTCCCGAATGTTGTGTTCAGTGCATTGCGATCGACAGGGTGGAAAAAATGGCTTCCTAAGGATAAAGGATATCAACCTATTGTGGTCTCCCAATATATACTCGACGGTACGGGGAGCATAAGTCTGTACTGGAACTTGTCGTATCAAAGAGGAGGAATCACCCAACCTTCGATGAAAACGATAGTTACCAGGTTTTATGACATCGGAACATGTCTCTGACCTAGACTTATAGATGTGTTGCATTAGGTTCCAAAGCATTTTTATGTTCATTGAGATTTATTTTAGAGTTGATATTTTTTAGAAGTTTGTCTTTCAAGGTTCACCGCGTGATGTAGATGTAAAATTCCTAAATATGCGATCTAAAATGATAAACAGACGTTTATTTTCTTTTACTAGTGAAAATCTTAGCTACTAAGGAAAGAAGATTAAAATTCTTTCAACGGAGAGCAAAGAGCACATACTAAATGAAAATGTAGATGCATGTATTTGTTTTTCATTTCCTTAATGTGAGAATGCCAAAAAGGAAAACTAAGTATAGATATGAACTATTTTCTTCAAAGCGACACTTCGACAATTTCCTTTCAAAATGAAAGGAAGACTAAAACTACACTTTTCGATTTCGAATAGAAAACTACTTTCGACACTTTAAATATTAACAATTCAAATCAAATACAATGGCAAAAGTACAACTGACTATCTAGAGGAGGAAGACTTTACGACACTCTTCTTTTTTATTCAAAACGACAGTTATGACACTTTTGCATCAAAAGACGACAGTTCAATTAAGCTACTTTTGACAAAGAAGGACTGTAAATGATGGAAAATACATAAAAAACATTTACAAATCCTAATCAATGGAGGCTGAATAATGTAAAGAAAGGAAGCTTCAATAATGAGATACTGATCATAAGCAGCAAAACTACTGAATAGAGCTGAAAACAAGGAGAAAAAAACCAAATTTCAAAGAGAAAAACAGTATCATTCAGTGATCGCACCTGTCCTTAAGGGAAACAGGGATGCATCTCACCTGCAACACACGGGAGGTGTGATGCATATAAGCTGCCAGTGACAGACAGTGTGATGGACTAGGGAACGAAACTGAGTTTGGTTTTTGCTCAAAATTTGCAGCTAAGTTCAGTGATTTAGGCTGAGTTATGATAAACAGTAAAAACAAAGTACAGGGGTATGATCTTAAGAGGTTATTGAGCTACCACAAGGGCATTTAGGATGCTTGTAAATCAGATGTTCATTTCATAAACTAGCCTGGAGATTGACTGAAGCAGCATTCATCTACTTTGCAATTGCATAGAAAAAGCAGTTCGAAGGCTATCTAGCTAACTTCAGGCTTTGTTTGTAGTTTATAAAGCAAACAACAATAACAAACAAACAAACTATTCGTTCCCCAATGGAGTCACCATTTTGTTTCCGGGAAAACTAGTGTCTTTTCGATCTACTAGTCCCACTAAGACGGGTATCTATCTTAGAAACAAACAATCAAAGCAACTTGCGATTTCCTTTATGTATGATAGATAAGAGAGAAGCAAAGAGGACCAACCTGTATCTTCTGCTTGGCTCCTTGCTTGTTTCCTCTCTCCCTTGATAAAACTTGCCACTTCTCTCCTACTTGTCCCACTTTAGAGAATACCTGTAGAGGCAAAGCAACAAAACACCATCAAAGCATCTCGATCTATAATACCATAAACAATGCAGAATCAGAAATACATTGACCATACAATTGCATTCACAAATAACAAGATTCATAAATGCACGATTATATGGAGGAAAACTCAAATAACTTTATTAATAGTAGAAGAGAGGATTACAACCCAACTGTCTGATCCAGCATCATCCTCCCAGCATCAAAGCCCTCTTCACCTCATGAAAAGCAAGAGCACCCAACAATAAAATGTTCTCTCTCAAAGAGAAACCAATAGCACTTCCTTACAAATTACAAAATTCCAGCCTCTAGATCTCTCAGATGAGGGATCCATATATAGATGTCTTGCAAGGGTGTGAGTCAGCTCTGGGTTTCTGATTAGTGTCATTCCACTGATAGTTCTTGGTTCCACTTGGAGATTTCATTGATCTCTTACTCATCCCTGGGCGAATTCAGAGAGGCAAGTGTCATAGGAGAAGTTTCTAGAAGATTCCATGAGCATCCACTTAGCAAACTGTCTCTGCCATTTGTCTATTCTCGCTCATCGCACCCCATAGAAGGCTCTTTCAGTATGCATCGTACCTGGCTAGTGTAGTAGCTAGTATGCATCGCACCTTGACCAAGGAGCAGTCAGTATGGTCCAGTTTTGGCCAGTTCTGAGTGGTTTTTCAGGTGGAACTTCTGGCAAAATGATGTAATCAGTTGACCATGATCTTTTAGGGTATGAAACAACAATTTCAGGGGTTAAAGAGCCCTTGGTTTATTGACATATTTGATTGGTTTTGTAGTGCCCAAATATGTCTATAATAGTTAGGAACACACAACACAACAGGACATGCACAGTTTCCGAAGGAACAGTCCACACGGATGCGACAGTCACAACACACAAGGGAAGATAACACGTACAACACTCAACGATGAGTCCACGCGAGTGCAATAGTTGTTATAGCAAGTTTTATGTGAAAGGTTTGTCTGATGTCTGGGGAGGTAACCAACACGGGCGAGACAACGTTAACAACATATACAACACATTTTCATTAATAGATATGTATTACAACAAGTGAATGAGTTCAAGTGTTAAACACAGGTTAAAGCAACATGCATTACAAGTGTTCAAGATTAGTCTTACAACAGTTACAATACATGTGTGAAAATGTGTTGGCCTATTAGCAGGCTTCTGAATTAAGCGAAAGTTCCAAGACACATCATTACACCATACATCACTAACCTCGTGGGCGGGGCGTTGGAGCCACTACTTACTCCTCAAAGAAAAGATTACAGACTCTCAAGGCTATGTGGGAGGAGTTGAGGTGAAAAGTCCTTTACATGTACAAATGAGGGGGTATTTATAGCCAAGGGTGAAACTGACCCTTGTGGCTGTTCGACTACCCTCATGACTGTTTGACTTCCATGACTTTTCGACTTTACATGACTCTTCAGACAACAAGTGGGTCTCTTGGACTTCCACGTTACATTACATTGTTTGACAGTATGGCCCACAGTAGAGATGTGGATGACATGACAGTGCTGGTACATTTGTGTTGCTGTTGATGTGCATGTCGAGCTACAGTGCTGCTGATCCAGGTGGATATTGGTGGCCACCTGCCAAGTCCACCTGGACCCCTACCATTGTCTTTCTCAACATTTTCAATTTCCTTAATTGTAGCACAACTTACTATTTTTAGCAGTTTTTTGGGTCCTGAACTTCCGGAGCCGTTTTGAGGCCCTAAACGACGTTTTTTGGGGAATCCGAGGGCAACACGAGTCCATGGAATGGACTGGTGTTGCCCGTTCCAACAATGATAGTGCTCGGATAGATCTTTCTAATGAGCTATTGTACGCGTCAAACGGAGATCATATGCCAAAGTTACGACCCCGGGAAGTTGATGTACCAACTTACCCCCAAACGGGGCCCACAGTTTGGCGTTTCATCTCCTAGGGTTAGGTTTTGGAATGTTAAGGGTTTTTCCATTGTTTCTCAACAATAAATAGGCCTTCGAGCCTCATTGTAACACAGTTCGGAGGCATGTAGCCATCACATCTCTTCTCAGAGATAAGCTACCATCGCCCTAGCTAGTTCATTTCCATTTCTGTTTGTACGCATATTTCAGTATTTTCCATTAATGAAACGAAGTATTATTTCCGCTGCATCTTTGTGTATATGGTTATCTCTGTAATTTGTTGCGTTCCTGTTTAAATCCGGATCAATGGTATCAGAGCGGTCTGCTTTTTCTCTGTTTTTCTTTGCATGTCCCCAACAAGGTCGGGATATAAGGAGTTAGGGCTCGAACTGGTTGAACCTTTGCAAGAACAGCCTCGCAAATCCCGACGGCCTCCCATGGCGGACGAGAAGAAAGACGAGGGGGCAGGAGATCCCATCAAAATCTTGCTCGAAGAAGCGCTCGAGCGACAACGGAACGCGATGATGGACAGCTTTGCGCAGATCCTTCAGCGGCTACCCAGAAGCGGCGCATCGGCTTCCAGCAGCTCCTCTGGAAACGCCACACCCTTTAAGGTACAAGTTAATTCTGAAATCCCCATATTCGAGGGTCCGATAGACGCCGATGCCGTAGATAAATGGTTAAATCTGCTAGAGGGTTATTTTTCTGTTCATGAATTTTCGAGTCGGGAAAAGATTGTTTTTGCTCTTCTCAAAGCAGCCCCCCACGTCAAGGACTGGTGGGAAACCTACTGCGAGCAGAAGGATGAAAGTACTGGCTCACTATTTTCAGCCGCACCCACCTGGGATTCGTTCCGGGATGCCATCAAGGAGCAGTACTACCCTGTCGGAAGCTATGAGGATGAATACATAAAGTGGACCACGCTGCGGCAGGGAAGGAACCAAGACGTGCCGGAGTTCACCAATCTTTTCCATACCCTTCGCACAAAGTTGGGTATCAAGGATTCGGAGCAACATTTGATACTCAAATACCGTGGCTGCCTGCACAAGTACATCCAGGAAGAAATACAGTTCCTAAACATCCCCTCGCTCGGCGCAACATACCGGTATGCCGTCAAGGTCGAGCAGAAGTTTAAACAAAAGAAGCGAGACTTTGGATCTGCGAATCCAAAGCAGGGGAAAGGTGCCCCTAAACCACAGAACAAAGGACAAAGCCAAGGCGGGACAGCCCAAGACAACCAGCCGAAGCTGCAAGCAAAGAGCAACGCCGCGAAGCCGAGAAAGGACACTGGAAAATGGTGCGAGTTCCATAAGAGCTCCACTCACAACACAAGTGAGTGTCGGGCCAAGCAGTCACTGGTGGCTGAGCTAAAGGTTTCAGAATCAGATGCATGTTCCGACTCTGAGTCAGAACCCGATAAGGGGTATGAAAAAGGGAAGCAGATCATTGATGCGGATCCCAGCGCCACTGTTGCTACCGCAAAGATCCAAAAAAATGAACCCGAAGATCCAGAGGAGGAGGAGCGTCTCTTCCACTCCCAGATGTGGGTAAAGGGCTCCCCGATACAGTTCATTGTTGATAGTGGGAGTCAAAAGAACCTCATTTCGGCAGAGGTCGTGAAGCGGTTGGGCTTACCGACCACAGCACATCCACAACCATACACCATTGGGTGGCTTCACCAAGGGCGAGATCTCCGCGTGAGCCAGCAATGTCGCCTTCCATACAACATCAAGCCCTTCACGGATGAGGTATTGTGTGACATTGCTCCCCTTGAAGTTTGTGATGTATTACTAGGACAACCATACTTGTGGAAGCGACATGCTGTGTATGAATCAAGGCCCCGTGCTGTTATTATTACATTGGGAAATAAGTTGTTCAGGATACCAGAGGTAGCACCACCTGCCGCCATCTCTTTGATTACTGCAAAACAATGCAGTAAGATCATTTCCAAAACCAGGAAATTTGTTTTCCTGATGATACGCCCTCAAGGGAAGAAGAAGACAGTGGCCGCGGCCTCCAAACGGGGTCCCTCTGCATGGCAGCTACAGATGGACAAGATTGTGGAGGAGTACGAAGACATCTTCACCTCCCCGGCAGGGGTTCCTCTGCACTGTCAAGTCAAGCACTCCATCGATCTGACCCCAGGTGCGCCGCTACCCAATGGACCAATTTATCGGCGCTCCGTTCTGGAGAACAATGAAATCAAGAGGCAGATTCAGGAGCTCCTGCAGAAAGGTCACATCCGTCCGAGTTCTTCGCCCTGTGGGAGCCCGATAGTGTTGGTACAGAAGAAGGATGGGACGTGGAGACTCTGTATTAACTATCGGGCGCTGAACAAGATCACTGTCCGTAATAGGTACCCGATCCCGCGGATTGATGACCTCCTAGACCAACTAAAGGGGGCGAAATATTTCAGCAAGATCGATCTGAAGTCAGGATATCACCAGGTACCAATTGAACCCTCAGATGTGTGGAAGACTGCCTTCAAATCCAAGGAGGGCCTCTTCGAATGGTTGGTCATGCCTTTCGGATTGACGAATGCTCCTGCAACCTTTATGAGGCTAATGGATGACATCTTGCGGCCATTCACCAACTCCTTTGTAGTAGTATACTTGGATGACATTCTGATCTTCAGCCAGAGTTGGGAAGAGCACCTCCACCACATCCGACAGGTTCTCCAAACACTGCGGCAACACAAGCTATGTGCCAATTTGGAGAAATGCACTTTTGGCATGACCGAGGTTCAGTATCTGGGATACATCATTGATGAACAGGGGGTGCATGTCGATCCAGCCAAGGTCCAAGTCATTCGGGATTGGCCCTCTCCAACCACTCTAACAGAGCTCCGCAGCTTTCTAGGTCTTGCCAACTTCTACTGCAGGTTTGTGTTGGGATTTTCTCATATTTCTTGGCCCTTGAGTCAAGTCACCAAGGGCAGGGCGAAAGCAAAATTCTTTTGGTCTGAATCTCAACAGAAGGCATTCAGGGAGTTGAAGGATCGCCTCCGCACGGCACCAGTGCTAGCGTTACCAGATTTACAACAACCATTTGAGGTCGAGACAGATGCCTCTGACTATGCTATTGGGGCAGTCCTTACTCAACATGGACATCCAGTGGCATATCACAGTGAAACACTTTCAGACACAGTCCGGAAGTACCCCACTTATGATAAAGAGATGTATTCCATTGTACAGGCCTGCCGACAATGGAAGCATTACATTTTGGGGAAGGAAACGGTCATCCACACAGACCACCGACCTCTGCAGTTCATACAGACCCAAGGGAAATTGCAGAATGATCGCCATCAGAAGTGGTCTACATACCTGCAACAGTTTCACTTGAATATCGTGTATAAAAAGGGCAGCACCAATAATGTTGCAGATTGCCTCAGTTGACCAACGATCATGGCGCTAACCACCGTGCTCAACTCTTGTGGGCACGAGACTTCTGATTGGCCACTTCTCTACAAAAGCGACCCAGAATTCGGCCACACATACCAGACACTCTTGGAGGGTCAGCAGGTTGCAGATTTTCACCTCCAGGATGCCCTATTATGCCACCTCGGTCACCTTTGTGTTCCTTCAAGCGAGCGTGCCAAGATGATTTGGGAAGCACACTACAGTCGGGCTGCTGGGCATTTCGGGGTCGAGAAAACAGTGGCAGTACTGCAAAACTATTTCTATTGGCCGAATCTTCGACAGGATGTTGGGAAGTACATCCGATCATGTACTGCCTGTGCCATTGCCAAACCGACCATTAAGAAGCAAGGCCTCTATACCCCGTTGCCTACCCCTAGTCGACCTTGGGAATCCATCTCCATGGATTACATGTCAGGCCTTCCTTCCACTAAGCATGGAAATGACTGTGTTTTTGTGGTCGTCGACAGGTTCTCAAAGATGGCCATTATGATGGCCTGCAAGAAGAATATCACAGCAGAAGCCACTGCTAAACTTTTCTTTGAACGAGTGTGGGTGCACTTTGGGATCCCACAGTCTATCATCTCAGATCGGGACAGTCGGTTTCTCAGCACCTTTTGGTCCAGTCTCTGGTCAATGCTGGACACCAAACTCACGAAGTCCACAGCCTTCCATCCTCAAACTGATGGCCAGACAGAGGTTGTCAATAGGATGATTGTGCACATTCTGCGCATGTATAACTCAAAGCATCCACGCACATGGGACGAGAGCCTCCCCTACGTTCAACACAGCTACAACCGAGCTCTTCACAGCTCCACTGGCCATAGCCCTTTTCAGGTGGGTTTGGGATTCCAGCCACTATGCCCCATTGATGTGGCCATGCCACTTGCAGCTACTCACATGAATTCAGCTCATGTCCAGTCCGAAACAGATAAGGCCACCAGCTTCATTGAGCGCATCCAACATATTCGCCAGCAGGTCCATGACATTCTTGAGAAATCAAATGCCAAGTACAAGCAGCGACATGATCAACATCGGGTGCCACACAAGTTTCAGGTGGGCGACAAAGTCTGGTTGCATTTGCAAAAGGAACGCCTTACTGGAGCCTATCGGAAATTGAGACCACTCCGATATGGTCCTTACACCATTACTAAGGCTATGGGAGACAATGCATTTGAGCTCAGCATTCCCCCATTCCTTGGCCTGCACCCAGTATTCAATGTGGACCGCCTTCGGCCATACTTTCCACCATTGCTAGACACATCCGACATTGCAGAACAGCTCAAACCCACAGAATTAAATCCAGATTGCATGGAACAAGCTGCAACTGATCGGATCATGGACACACAGATCAAGAACACTCACCAACAGAATATCCAACTGTATCGAGTTGTCAAAGCGGGCCAACTCCTTCAGCAGGGCAAGTGGCTCACCAGGGAACAAGTTCAGCAGAAGTTTCCTCATCTCATGGAGGAGCTCAACGCAATGGGGACCATTGCTTCCTAAGGGGGGAGGAATGATCCAGGTGGATATTGGTGGCCACCTGCCAAGTCCACCTGGACCCCCACCATTGTCTTTCTCAGCATTTTCAATTTCCTTAATTGTAGCACAACTTACTATTTTTAGCAGTTTTTTGGGTCCTGAGCTTCCGGAGCCGTTTTGAGGCCCTAAACGACGTTTTTTGGGGAATCTGGGAGCAACACCAGTCCATGGAATGGACTCAGTCCATGGAATGGACTGGTGTTGCCTGTTCCAACAATGATAGTGCTCGGATAGATCTTTCTAATGAGCTATTGTACGCGTCAAACGGAGATCATATGCCAAAGTTACGACCCCGGGAAGTTGATGTACCAACTTACCCCCAAACGGGGCCCACAGTTTGGCGTTTCATCTCCTAGGGTTAGGTTTTGGAATGTTAAGGGTTTTTCCATTGTTTCTCAACAATAAATAGGCCTTCGAGCCTCATTGTAACACAGTTCAGAGGCATGTAGCCATCACATCTCTTCTCAGAGATAAGCTACCATCGCCCTAGCTAGTTCATTTCCATTTCTGTTTGTACGCATATTTCAGTATTTTCCATTAATGAAACGAAGTATTATTTCCGCTGCATCTTTGTGTATATGGCTATCTCTGTAATTTGTTGCGTTCCTGTTTAAATCCGGATCAGCTGCTAGGTGATGGATGTCCTCATGGTGTGTCACAGCTTCACCTTCGCATGGCAAAGTGCGTGAAGTCTTCAATGGTCATTGGTTCGCTTGATGTTGCTTTAACACATTGCTCCTTGCTTGTATGTTGGTAAGCTTGACAGGTTCGTCTGTTTGTGAAAGGTGCATGTTAGTCTGTCCGTCCATCCGTGAACACATCTTACATGTTTGCTCGTCCATCCATTCGCGAACACATCTTTGCATGGCCATCTATTCACGAGAACATCTCTTGGCATGCATCGTTTGTTCTTCCGTTGGTGAACCTGTCCTTCTGCATGTGCTCCCTTCATTCATCCCATCCGTCGTTGCACCATGTTTGTTTGTGTACTTGTACCTACAGTCACTCATGATGAGATGACATCAAATCCAAAAACCTCCTAGTCTACCATGATGCATGATCATTTCGAATGTAGGTGACCGGGAGAGGTAACAAGGTTGTGAGGCGAGATGGAGGCTCTGGGCACTGCTGATGAAAATTGTGCAAGAGTCACTGGGTGATGAAGACGGGCAACCCGGATCGACAGTGACTGTCTGCAGGGTCTGGCTCAACTAGAGGACAAAACTGCGTAGTTTTTGGCAGGAACAGTCTGGGCTGCGGGAAGGTTGGGCAGGCAAAATTTGTACAATTTCCAGAATGAGCAGGCAATGGGAGCTTGGCAACCAGAACTGCGCATATCCTGGAGGGAACTAGCAGCTTGCTGTCGGGACACGAGTAGCAAAAATTGCACAATTCCTGAGGGGAACTGGCACTCAGTTGCTAGGTCACTGGCAGCAAAAACTGCACAATTCCTGAGGGGAACTGGCAGTCAGCTGTTGGGGCTTGGCAGCAAAGACTTCGCAATTCCTGGAGGGAAATGGCAGTGAGCTGCTAGGAGCTACTAGTGGGAAAAACTACACTGATGCTAGGAGGTTGGCCACCTGATCACCTCTGCGCAGTTTTTGAGTTGAGTGAACTACTGGGCAACAGAGGACTTGCTCGTGAAAACTGTGCAATTTTCTTGGTGAGCAGTCGGTCGACTGTTGGGAGGTTTGGCTGGAAAAACTGCGCAATTTTCTGAGGGAGACAGAGACGGGCACTGGGTGTCTGTTCGGCCCGTCTGCGCAATTTTCCCAGTCAGCGGAGCGGCCAAGGTCTGCAGCCTCTGTGCAAATTTTTTAGGGGATTCAGTATCGGGGTGGTTGTCGGGTCAAAGTCTCTAGTTGACCAGCGTAAAGGTTGATTGATTTTCTTGTGGAAAATGCAGCTTGAAATGGCTTGTTTGGTGCTTCTGCACTATTCTGGGTGACAGTCGATTGAGTTGATGATGGGGTCATGGTTTGGTTATCAGAGGGGAGTCCGGTCATCAGAACTTCAACAAAATGACTAAGTGTGTGAACGAGTGAAAGATGCATATGTGATCCTGCAAACACACACTTACATGACTCGATGACGAGATGACTCAAACCATCCAGACACACATGCTCAACATGATTGACCGACGGTGTGAGCGACAAGCGCGACATTTTTGATTGATCGTTGGTCGACTATGACGATGCTTGCGCGACAGTGTATGTGACTCTGTGTGTGAGTGCGACAAATGTTTTCATAGTGAACACAACATGTACACACGAAGCAAAGACTTTGAGCATGACCAGAACATGGTCGCAAGCATGAAATTGACCTCAACATGCAAAAGCTTGGGTGAAATGATCAAGCAAGGTGGGTGTGAATACTCACATGAGCTCACAGAGTGAACCCGAGTGTGTGCAATCATCAAGTGAAACTCTCAAAGGAGGCTCCAAAATTGGGCGCAGGCCAAAATTTTGGAGGGTGGTTGTAGCCGCTACAACAGGGTCTTGAGAAAATGGAGGGGTGGTTTCATCATTTTATCCTCTAAGAAACTATTATTTATTAACAACTCAAGACATGTTTCACCCTCATTAATTTACACATATTCCAACATCTCTTATATCAATATCCAAGCATGGGAAGGGGATATGCAATGATGTGACCCCATCTCATTCACATGACGGAATTAACCAGTGTCCTAGCTTTTATATTATCCTTTGTGGATTCTCAAGGGTAAGGTAGGATAATGAAGCAGTGTCAATATGGAATTGGCAATGGCGCCTATTGTCTCCTTAATTATATTTGAACCCACCTTGTAAGAGCTATTCTTAATTTTTGTTTGGATTTTTGGAAGATTGGTCTACCAACTATAACATTTGGGTCTTTGTAATGGATAATTTTCAAAGGGTTTCAGTTTTTTATTCACATTTGGAATTTGGTACCTAGAATTTGGCATTGGGTTTTGTCTCTATCCCTTTTAGGATTGTGGAACAAAGGTTCCTTCTTGTGTGTTGGGCACAACTATATTAAGACTAATTCTAATTTGACTTTTTCATCATTAGCCTTCTCTATTTTTGTTATGTAAATCATGGATTACAAGGACATTCAAGAGATATAGAGAGATCCTTGAAGGCATGAAGAGTTTATCCAATGCAATAGAGCCTCCCTCGTTTCAGTGACCTCCAAGGACCACAAAAATGAACATTGATGTGCAATGAAGAGTGCAACAATTATGAATTCCTTTGTCCAACAAAGGTAGAAATTAGATGTTTTGGAATCAAAGTATAGTATGTCAGGGAACATGGTCCTCAACCTTGGTAAGGACTCCCACTCCACAACCTCAAACCATAGGCTAGCAATCAACTATATTCATGCAAATATCAAGGAGCAGGGGATAGTAACTAAGATGAAAGATGAAATGGATGTGAATAATAGAATTCTATTCCTTCTAATGCAAGCCAGGAACCCCCATGATGTGTTATAATTATGAAAATTCAAGGATCAATAATTAGACAAGATGGTAAGGGGTGGTGGAGGCCTATGCCAAGTCCCACTTGGTGCTAGTTCCCTCCCATGCACATGAGGGATGTCCATTACAAACCTATGATATGGTCAAGTGGCTTCAGGTGGTGGCCTCCACATAACACACTAATTAAGCTATAGTAGATGCATTGGTCCAGACCAATTTCATGGCAACGAAAGGGATGCAAACATAGTGATCTAGGTGGACAACAGTGGCCACTCACCTATTCCACTAGCCCAAAGCACACTTCTCCATCTTGGCATTTTTTAAGGTCCTAAACTCTTGGAGTCATTTTGAGGCCCTAAATGACACTAGACATTTCCAATGGACAGAACACACCAAATAGAGATCATATGCAAAAGTTACAACCCCAGAAAGTTGATGTACCAACTACCCCATTAAGGCCTACAAACCTTTTGGTGTTTCATCTTCTAGGGTTAGGTTTTTGGACCTCTATGGTTCTTTATTTATTTTAAAAGGTCATTTTATTTGCATCTTGTAATAGCTTGTGTGAATGTGCATAGCCACCATCTATCTTTGTTCAAAGATAGCTACCACCATTCTATCCAGTATGTGTTCTATAGTATCCTGTTATTTCATTTATTAATAAAAGTTGGCTTTCCACCACATTATTATAATCGTTGCTATATTTCTCTGTGTATTCCATTTACTTTTTTGCATTTCATTTCATTCCTTGTACACCCCGGATCACATGGGGAATTGAAACTCTCTAAAAATATTTGTTAAGGAATCCATACGGATTCTAGTTAATAGGTGTTGTATGTATGTATCTGGATAGCTCTTTTAAATATCGAACCTTTTTTGTTACTTGGAAATTTATCATGTTCTCAGTTAACTTCATTTCTTTGGTTGGTGAAACTCCAAGTAGATGTGTTCATCGGGTTAATTCATTGATGAGTAGGTGGAGGTTTTAGGTTTGTCTAGGCTCAAGATAGGTACCTCCAATTTGGAGACAAGAGGCTTTGTCAGTAGTATTTTCAAAGGCCCCGCTTCAGTCTTAGGAAAATACAAGAAGATGTTCAATTGAATTCCCACAACAATTTCCTTATATCCCTATTAAGCTCTAATTATGTTTTACTCTCCGAGCTTGAGTTTGGCTCTTTTTATTCACGGTTTCCTTTCATATTTGTTGTTATGTCTCTATTCCTATGAATGGGTTTACAATTTTAGTGGTTTTTTTCGATATGACACACCCAACCCTCTAATGTCATATTAGGGATATGGGGCATAATTTAGACCCAACCTTCAAGGTTTATTATGAATATGGGATTATCAAATTTCCTCTTTCTTTCATTACCCAAAATCAACCTTCAAGGTTTATTATGAATATGGGATTATCAAATTTCCTCTTTCTTTCATTACCCAATATCATAATTTTGATGCCACCATCGTCTTTTTCTCATTGAAAGTTTTTCAACGATATAAATTTCATCTCAATTTGAGCTCTAGGCACAAAGTTATGCCTCTTTGAAGTTTTTCCCTTAGGGCCACATCATCATTTGTACATGTCCACATGGCTTCCTTTGACACATGACACCTCTGCACTAGTTTGTGTCCCTAGTCCACGTGTCATAATAGACCTTGTCATATTGGTAATTTCCATATAACCACAATGTCCATTCCTTCAAGGTTCTTATATAGTTTATATGCCAATATAGTTGACATGATGATATATCACATAAGTCAATATAATTATTTTCCCATGTCGACATTGCCAATATGGCTAATATGGTGATATGCCCAATATCTTCTGATATGTTAATATACCTGCACAATTGACGAGATTATTGATGATTTTCTTTATAATTGAAATCACTACAAAACACCAATAAGCCAATAAGTATGTGGCTAACTCATCACGCCACCTCATTTTATGACATCTAATCACAACCTTCCATGTGGAAAAGGTTGATGTGCTGAAGACATGGCATTGTTAACATGTATATCGAGATATTGGGATATTATAGGCTTTCGAAAGAACAATCCCTCAAAAGTATCGATGTGTTGATACGTCGATATCACAGCTCAAATTGCCACATCATCCTCCAACATCCAATAACCATCTAACATGTGACAGAGGCTGACATGTACTCTAACATGTGGCACTTGACAACATTTGCCACATGTCACTCATATTTGTATAGACGGTATACCTTAAAGGACAAATCTAGGTGACACATGTCATACATGTGGCATAGCCACATCATCATGATGCCACTCTTTTGATTCTTTTGGTTACTTTGATACTCTAAGGTCATTAGTTGATGGGCATAGTAAAAAAAAATAAGGTCGTTATGCGATAGTTCATCATCTGATTCGTGACATATCAAGGGTTTTCCCCCAAATGAAATTCTTTTCATTCCTATAGGGTTGATATTATGATAAGCTCCCCCATTCCAGCTAAGTTTTGATCCTGACCCATTAACCCATGTGACCAAGGGCTAGGGCTGAGACTTCCCCAACTCCAATTTTTTGAAAAACACATAACTTAACTTTGATTGCCTATGTTTGATCAAAGCTCTTATGTTGCTTCCAAACCGATCAATTCACTACCGTTAGCCAGGTAGCTTCAAGCTCCCTCATCTCAATTTCTTATACTATAGGGAGGCCCACCAACTAGCTCATCTCCATAGATACATGAATTCTTAAGATCCCATCATCATACATGGTTAAATCCACAATCAATGTAATAGTAATACCACATGACAACATTCATGAAACTTAACTTAGTGTAGCAATTACAACCAAGGCTAACATCTCAATTTATGGACATACAACATAAGTCTCAGTTAACATATGGGAAAGGCTTCCATTGCATGCAACATTCATCCATAAAAGAATGTATATGAACATTCAAGCAACTACGTTAGACCTGAATTCTCTATTCATGCTCATTTCAACATAACATTCAATATGAACATATGTAACAACTTTTAACCCACTAATACGTACATACACAGTAATCCAACATGGCATATAAATATGAAGCATTGAATGACAATTACAATTCATTTACAAGATAAAAAACACTTATATGTTGCACTTAATTCTGCTAGAAACTAAAGAAGGGACTGCCATTCTCCATCCAATTGTAGGCATAGCTATGCTGCAAGTTTCTTACACTTGGTCACCCCCAATCTAGATTTGATGTCTAAAGGATGCTTCAATCAAGGTATTACACCAAATGGATCAAATTAGGGGATAGAAGATGAAAGCCAATCTCCTTCATTGGTTGGGAAACAAGGATGCCACTTCTTATGCACTGAGTTTGGGCTATATACATAGCAAAATATGGCCACTAAGGGTTGACATAGCATGAATGGAAGCTCCTTCACTGCTTCCTATGGTTCCCTTGATGATCCTCCCTCTTTTTAGTGCTTCACATTCACAAGCATAACCAAAATACCAGATTTCTTCTTGGTCTACCTGACTAAGGTGGAGGGCTCTCTTTGGTTTGCTCAGCTAACACACTTCAAGCATGGACTCTACAGTCTAGCTTTCGATCGTAAGTTTACAAGTTCACAAGGTTGCAGGTCTAAGGTTCACAATTTAATAAGGGTTCTACATTCTCACATACAATTTCGGTTTCTTTTTTTGTTTTTTCCTTCAAATTCTACCATCCTCTGAACTCTTGTTAGTTTCTTTAAACCTAGTTACAAATTTAATGTCTCAACAAATAAACATAGATCTAAAATAAATAGAACTTTTTAATGTGATTTGTAACAATAAATATTTTGGATTTTTAACCAAATAAATAACAAAAGCGAAAATGCTCAAAACCAATCACATGCAATCACATGTAACAAAAAATAACATAAATATACCTTGGAAACCATAACGTGGGGAAACCAACAAACGATGGGATTCTTATTAAGCTTTAGGAGAAATATTTTCTTACAACAGTTACACATGAGTTTGCTCCAGTAAATACCCAACAAAATATCTCAGTCATCTTTCTCTCACTCGGCTCTTGTACGACCCACACATGCAACCCAGTAGAACACTTCTACATACAAAGAGACTTGGTCTCTTGAACAAAGAGAAAACTCGGCCTATCTACTAATCTCTCTTTTCCCTGATCTCAGTCTAGCTAGATCGATCTAGCCTTTTCTCGCTCTTGCTACCAAATATCGCACTTCAATGAATCCCAACTTGTGCCAAATCAAATGTGCATCTCCTTTGGCTCAAACCTCCTATTAAAAAGATCAAACTTTAATCTCAATGGTTAAGATTAGATCTCGACTCACTGAGATCAATGACTACAACTTAATTTGTTGTTGACTTATTTTCCCTTTTATAAAAAGGTACTCAAAAATTGAATTAAATTGTTGTCTAAAGTCCTCACTTAGGAAATTCATTAATTAAATGTCGTAGAAGATAATTAAGGTGACTTTCTAGGTTTCATGGCATATGATCAATGCATAATCACCTTCCAAGCTACAATCTCAACACTTCCTCTTAGCGAGGAAGCTAATCTGCACAACACCCAACTTATCCCTGAAGAATACAAATTCCCCCTTCACCAAAGCTTTTGTCAAGATGTTTGTTACCTACTTGTCTATGGGAATGTACTGCAACATTATTGCCTCCTTCTGCACACAATCTTTGATGAAGTGGTATTTGATATCAATATGCTTCAACTTGTAATGGATAATGGATTCTTAGAGAGTTTAATACAACTCTGACTATCACAACAAATGACAGTCGATTCCAAATCTTGATAAAAAAATTCCCAACAAGGAGTTTCCAAAGCCAAATATCCTCGCATGCCACCATACTGGAAACCATGTACTTAGCCTCTGCAAAACTCAGTGTAATTGACCTATGTTTCATGTTGTACTAAGAGACTACTCTTAATCCCAAACTGAAACTGCACCCAAAAGTGCTCTCCCTATCAGCTATACATTCTTCCCAATCTGCATCAATGTGCCCCTCTAGCTTCACTTTATCTTTTTTAGTGTACCTCAACCCATACTCAACTATGCCTCAAGATATCTCTAAACATGCCTTGAAACTATCCAGTGCACTCACTTAGGCTCTACCATAAATTGATTGAGTGTGTTTACTTTAAAACAAATGCTTGGCCTGGTGTTGGCCAGATACATAAGAGAGCCAATCATTTTTTTATATAATGTAAGGTCCACTGTCTATGATCTAAAAGTATTGATCTTCTTCTAGTTGGTCACAAGTGGTGTAGCCATGGGTTCACATTCCTCCATCCTAAAATGCTTCAATATCATAATTGTGTATTTCCTTTGTCTAAGGAAAAACTTCCCCTCTCTCTACCACACCTCCAAACCATAAAATAGTGCATCAACCCAAAATCCTTCATCTCAAACTCTTTTTCAAGATCCCGCTTGTAGTGCGCTATGAGCTCCTCAAACCATGTGAAAAATAAGTCATGAACATACAACACCAATATGAGAGGCTCACCCTTCGCCTGAATGTAGTACAAGTTCAGGTTTTCCTCACTCTTGGTGAAGCCCACAATTTACAAATAAATGTCAATCTACACATACAATGTCTGGGGAGCCTACTTGATCCCATACAGTGCTCTCTTCAACTTGCACACATGGGAATCCCTCCTACGTGTTGAAAAATGTAGCTATGGTCGATCTTCATAATCCTTGATGTTTTTATAATACTATGTAAAAACACAAAAGAAAATTAAAGGAAAGGAAATCAACAAAAGCACCTAAAATTAAGATCCTTGAAAATAGCTCATTCTCACGTAAATAACATATTTACCATAAATTACTACCGACCATAATTTAAGCAAGTATTTGCGTAAAAGATGGGATAAGGAACATGATGTAAATAAATATACTTACCATGATTTATGACCCGCCATTATTTATGTATTCTTCAACACTTTAACAAATATGAGTAAAGGTGTAAATGTGCATACTTACTAGAATTTGATTTACAATGAAACGTGATCTAATTTACAAAGAGGCATGTCTCTTGGGTATCTTGAGTATAAAATGCACTTGAAACTTTTCATTTTATACATTCACATATCACTCACTTATCTCTCTTTCTTACACATGTGATCTCACATATCCTAATTTTTTCAACATTATGATCTCTACTTTCCTTTCATGGTTATTGGCTGAACTTCTGAAGTGTGATTGCTTGATGAAGATAAAATAATTATAATATATATTCACAAGTAATTACCATAGTTCAGAAAATAGTGCTTGTATCCATTACACTCTATTTTTTTAACATGGTATCAGAGCTTTGGTGAAGCAAGGAAGTTGAAGATCACATCTAAGCCTATGCAAGGAAATGAGTTGATTTCTGTCTACTAGCAAAACTAAAGATCGAGGGCACATGTTCACAAGAATGCTATTACAAGTAAACATGTTAGGCTTGGTTGATCTCATGTGATTTATCTTTGATGAAAGTTGAAGGACTTGTGTCAAAGGGAGTAGTTGTGGCAAAAAGAATCGTCTCTAGGAGAAGTTAGAGAGCCTTGTATTAGCTTTAGAGAGAGTAGATCTCTAAGTTTAAAATTATGGATTGTCATTGGAATTATCAGGCTAGATAACTGATATGTTGAAAGGTTGCAGTGGCATAGGGAGCAACCAAAATTACCACAACAATATATGTCTCAGTGTGAGAGGGAGAACCTAGTCAGAATGACAAGGAAGCAGTTGTGGTGATAGACCCAGTAAAATGGCTGGTATACTAGCATGGTACAGTTGGTCATGGCAAAGTCAGTTGTGTTTTCAGATTTGTCTCAAATAGTGAAGTACAACTATAGATTCAGATTGGGCAGAGAGTGTTGAAGACAAAAGGAGTACATTAGGATATTGTTTTAGTCTAGGCTTCGTATGACTATGAGCATGAAGCAAACATTTATCGCACTTTGTATTACAATGGCCAAGTATATTGCAGTTGGATTGGCAAGCAGAGAAGCAGTATGGCTTCAGAGGCTACTTGCAGGATTGTATGATGACAGATGAAAGGTGCAGTGAAGCTCAAGTATATCTCCATTAATGAGTATATAGTTTATATTCTATCGAAACCTCTTTCTAGAGGGAAGTTTTTGCACCTTCGAGACAAGATTGGGTTTGTGGAAATTTCCTCCCTCATTGAGAGGAAGCAAGGCAAATGATGACATCTTGGATATGATTTCTCCCTATGTCAAGTACTATGATCAAAATTAGGGAAGGTATCCTTGTGTCAAGTATTGTTACCATAAATAGGGAGAATGGTTTGGTAGAGGCTAGTTTGTGCCTCTTAACATCTTGCTTAGATCTTTGAGAGAGTTGCTTGGATCTCTAAGAGAGATGCTCGAATTTGTGAGAGAGATATTTAGATCCTTATTTAGAGAGAGTTGCTCGAATCTCTATTTAGAGAGAGTTTCTCAAATCTCTATTTAGAGAGAGCATGTTTTGGCATCCGCCCTTGGTTAAGGCCATTTCAAGTTTCACTTGGAATATGTGCACTAGTTGTGTGATGTTGAACAAGGAATAGTCTAGATACCATGAGGTTGAGGTGTCGACCAGATCATGGTGACTAGTTGATATTGATGTTGTACCATAGGTACTAAGTGGATGCCATTATTGTTATAGGTCAATAGGATTGACCTAGATGATTGTGATGTTGGTGTTTATGATATTGATGATGATGTTTATCTTAATATTGAATCGAGTCCCTTAATCTCATAAGGATTTGAAATGATGTCACTCTGAAAATGCTAGCAAAGTCATATTTTTGTGAATTTTTGGAAGGCATTAAAAAAATGTTTTAGTTTGGATTAATATATCAACCTTATGTATCTTTATGAACCTCATGACTAGGAGATGTATGAAGGAAGAATTGATACTACACAATGTTGAATTTATCATGGGGATTCAAACCTACAAGAAGAATCATAAAACTAATGCTTTAAAGTAATGACACCTCCATTATGCAAGTTATGGATCATATCACAACCACATAAGAGGGAGAAGTTATCATAAGATTACCTAAGCAAAAAATATCAAGTTGTTAAATTAAATAAGCATGGAAGTATCTAACGATGATTCTTTTAAGGTCACTTAGTTGAATCAAATATCTTGAGTTCAAAAGCAAAGGTTGCCCCCCTCTTCAAGCTTAGAAGTTCTAAGGCTTTCTTGACAAAGTCATTTGCAAACCCTACACTATGATAGGTCCAGGAGACAAATGACTAAAGCATTGAAAGTTTTATTGCAAAGAAAGTATTGATGCCAAGAAATATATATTCCATCTACTATTTAAGAATGATGAAGTTATTCTTTGTGCATTGAAATGAAGGCCAATATCTTATGAACAATATGCTACTGCTTCAACTATTTAGAGAAATAAGATCAACATTGGACTCTCTTGATTAATTGTTGACAACGTTGGATATGTGAAAGGGCATGTCAAATCTAGGATTCTGACATTTGATTATGAAATTGAAAATATAGAGTTTGTAAACCCTAGTGGGAAGCAAAATCTTGAATTGGTCATTTTTGTTGAAGATAGAAATCTTAGTTCATGCAAGGAATATATGAAATCATGATGACATTGTGGATGAAGTTGATGCAAGAAGGCCAAGATCAAGAGGGAGCTAACATTCTTCTCAAAAGTTGTTCTTCCATGGCCTCCTAGTGAGGATTACAGGTACGTATTGAAGGTTGCCAATGGCTCTGGAAACAAAGGGAGAAGAAGTGGAAGAACAAAGCAAAGCTTGTGACAAAAGGATTTGTCCCAGAATTGAGATTTGAAGATTTGAGCTTAAGAGGGAGCATGAAGATAAGCAAATTTGAAATATGCCTATCTGTGACTAGAGATGAGAGAATAGAAGATTCTTTGAGTAAGATAGAGACCATGTTTTTGTTCTAATTGTCAAGACTTTGAAGAAGTCTCGTAATTTAAGAAGGCCCTTAAATAATCGTGGAACAACTATGATATGTTGTACCAAAGAAGGGGCAAACAAAAAAACATATGTTAGCTTCAAAGGGAGCTCTAAATGATCATAGTAGAATACATTTCATATTAAGAAGGGGTTGGCCACTGAATGTGATATTGAATTAATGAAACCTGATGAAATCTTCTTTGCAAAATTTTTATGGTGATAGGCATTAGATAATTTCTTTAATGAACTTGGTTTGAATATTTGCTTTGCCGTGAATATAAATTAGATGAAGCCAATGTATGATCATTGCATACTCTTGTGGTACTGCTAATTATTATTTGAAGTATATGGAAGGCAATGAGCTTAGACTGTTGGGATACTCTAACTCTAATTGGGCTGAAAGTGTTGTTGATGTAAAGAGTACATCTAGCAGATTTTTTTGATTGGGATCAACAATGGTTTGTTGGATGATCAAGAAACAATTTTTTGTGGCAATTAGCACTGTTAGCTCTGCAATATAATAATGATTTTCTAAGGTTAGAGATGAGCTTGGTCTGCTTGGTTGTGCTCAAAAGAAGCTCATAATGGTCACTTTCTCCTTTTTTCCTTTAACCCGCTCATTCTCCCTTCATCTTCGTTCCCTCTGTTTTTCCTCTAAACCCAACAAAACCCCTTTTACCTTAAGTCCCGAGCGCAAAGGCCTAAACCCACCATAGAACCTCACCCATGTAACCCCGCGCTCTCATAAACCCCTTTCTTAATCCCTGTCGTTGATCGAGCCCCGCCGATCGAACGACTCTCATTGCGCCCGATATGATAATCCGCGCGATCATTTATCCACCATCTGATCATTTCCATAAAGATCCGACGACATTTGCACTTATCACGCCAGCAAAGTGATTGAACGTTAGTGCGTGATGAGAGTGGTTTTTCTCTCTCATCTGCCACTATGTGTCAACCACTGAGTGGAATCGCACGGTCCCGGCCTTTTACCACTTAGGGCCTGAAAGCAGTGCGATCAATACCGTTACCGCCCAACTAAACCACTCCCGCCCGATAACGATCGCGTAACTTCACCTTCCGATCACCGTTCGATTTGGCCACCTAAGATCTAACGGCCCAAAATCAACCCACTCCCACCTCGGCCGACAAACTCCGTCGAGCCATCCCCGCCGTCCGTTTCCTTGATCCGACGGCTATTCTTTCTGCTCATCCGACTCATCCACTCGCCCATGCAGCTCATGTCCTTTGACCACTCCGCTTGCCCGAGAAGGAAGATGACCAGCTTACCAGTACCAGTCACTGACAGACCCCAAAAACCATGTTTATCAGACAGTATGGCAAAGGGGGAAAAAGGAAAAGCACGCCACTATAACCAAATTTACTAGTCATGGAGGTACACTGGTACGAGCACCCCAACTACCTAAGAGGATAGCACATCACCTGAGCAGATCGGATTCATCCACTGCAGAAAGCAAACATAGTCTGGAGACTCCATCAGGTCGTTAAATGCAGTTGGTGGTCAATTATGACCCCTTCATACCTAAATGGCCAAGTGCCTTTGTAATGAAATTCTATAAATACCCAGAAACAAGATGTAATCAGGGTTGATGGTTGATGGTTGGCCTTTGGATGTAAGGTTCAACTTCTGGAGACTGTAGATATTTTTTCACTTGCAGCGTCTCATCTTCATTTTCAGCTAATACAAGCTTCTTTTGGTATTAACTGCTCAATATCCATTTTCTTCTTATTCTAAGCTTGTGTTTGATACGCTGTATTCTTGATCTTTTGAGGTTTAGCATTAGGTAGCTGTCATCCTATCTGTGTTAGATTAGCGAATGTATCACTGAATAGGTTATTCAGGTTTCTTTCTTTTTAGTACCAGAGAGCTGTCATCCTGTCTATGTATCAGTGGAATAGATTTACAAGTTTCTTTACTAGTTGCAGCCAGCCATCACATGGTCTTGTGCATCTGCTGGTGTGGTTAGTATTCTCCATATTCACCCAATATCTAAACTGTGAGCATTTGGTGGTCTAAAGCCTTGTAGCCTGGGGGTGTTCACGCATGTCTGGAGTGAAACAAAGTAGAAGTGGTTATCTAGATTGAACAAACCATCATTCCTTCAATTAAACCTTCAACAATAAGTTGAATTTATATGTTACTAGGCATCTCCGAGCTACAACCTAGGAGAGTTTCTTGGAATCCTAACATAATTGGCGCCGTTACTGGGGAGAGGAGATTGAAGCTCAGGTTCCTTGGGAGAATGACACAAATCTAGCTTTGATGATAGACAAAGCTTGGACACATTTTTGGTTGTAATCATCTATCTGGCAACTCTACTGGAGGAAGAACCTTTTGACGACTCCACATCACAGTTATGGCTCAGTTCGTGAGACATACTCAGAGAAATCCCTAGAACTCACCAGCTGACCTAGTGCCTGACCCTAAGAAGATTTTCAAGCAAAGAAAAATATCACAGAAAGGAGCATCAGGATCAAGTAAGCCTAAACAATCTTATGTATCTCTGCAAGAAAGGCTTGTAGCTGATCATGCACATGTTGAAGATATAGAGCCTAGCATTATCAGGGAAGAAGTATTTCTAGAGATTCATAAAGCTCCCTATTCAAAACTTTCCCCTTTGGATCTTAGTCCAAAGAAAACCTCCCATACAGTCCATCATTTTCCTTCTGCCCTATCATTCATTTCTTAGCATTTTGTCATCCAAATGACCAGTACTCTTCCACCTACCCCAGTCATGGCAGGTCAACAGGCACCTACCAAAATGGAAAGAATCATAGCTGCTAGGTATGGACCCCTGGTCCTACCTGTTCCTTTGAATGCCATGCCTGCAGGCGAGTATCATAAATATATGCCTAAGTTTATCGGTACGAAGGGAGTAACAGCTGAAGAACACCTTGAGTCTTTCTATAGCTATGCTGATAATTTAGATATCAGTGAGGATAATGTGTGGATGAGGGTGTTTGTCCAAAGCCTTGACGGAGAGGCTAGAAAATGGTTCAGGGAGTTGACCCCTAGTTCTATAGCAGACATTGAAGCATTAGATGATGTGTTTTTAAAGCATTGGGGAGATAAGAAAGACCTGCTATACTATCATACTGAGTTTGGTAACCTCAAGAGGGAAAATGGAGAATCATTGTCTGATTTTAACAAAAGATTCAATCAGATGTATAGTAAGATACTAGTTGAAGTAAAGCCTGCCCCCGCCTCTGCCAAACTCACCTATGCCAATGCATTTGACTCTGATTTTTTCCTGCTATTAAGAGAAAGAATATGTGTCACTCTATTTGAAATGAAAGATGCAGCTTTAGAGGTGGAATCCAATATCATGGCTGCAGAGAAACTCAAAGGCCATGCTAATAGAAGGAGGCAACGAGGTGAGGCTTCTTCTTCCTCTGCTTCATCTTCAGAACCCAAATTAGATATAATGACTAAAATGATAGAGTCATTAGCTACTGAAATATCCAAACTGAAGGTTGAGCATAACTCTGGGAAAGCGAGGCTTCCAAATACATTTTCTCCTAGAAATCCAATCCCATTCAGAAGAGCAAATGATCAATTGCAGATCATTCAGAGGGGTAAAGAGGCTAGTGAAGAACAAAAGGTTAAGACTCCTTTCTAGAACGTAGTCATGGAGGAGGAACAATTTGATGAAGAGGATGAGATTCACTGCATGGAAGATAAGGGTAGTGCTGCCTTTTTGACATTGGCTGACTATGAAGAATCATTACTTAAGGACCAGAACAGTCAAGAGTGGGACAGGGAAGCTGTTCTACAGGCTGAGGATTAGCAAAGATATAACTTGAGGTCAAGAACAAGCAATGTCAAAGAGAATCCTGCCCCAAGAGCTGCTGTCCCCACATAGCAGCAGGTCAGCGAACAGAAAAAACCAGTAGCTGATCCAGTTATCCTCAAAGCACCAGCTCAAGAGGTAAGAGGTCCTGATAAGTCCCCTTCCCTTTTCAGTTTTGAATCAGAAGTCCAGAAGTTAAAAATATCTGTACCTCTGATAGAGCTTGTGAAGAGTGAGGCCTTTAGAAAGCCCATCCTTGATGCCCTTGAGCTGAGAGCCGCACAAGCCTCCACTGACTATGTGAATTTACAAGATGATAAACCTGAAGTCGTGCTCAGCCCGATGATCGAACCTGCTGATGAAAATTCTCCATCATTTTATGTTTCCTTGACCATTCATGAAAATACCCTCCACAACTGCCTATTGGACACAAGAGCCAACCATAATCTGATGCCCAAAGCTGTCATGGAAGAGTTGGGCCTTGATATCACCAGACCATATCATGATTTATTCTCCTTTGATTCAAGGAAGGTGAAATGTCTGGAGTTAATCAAAGACTTGGCTATCAACCTAACTCAACTTCCCATGAAAAGCATGATGACGGATATTGTGGTAGTAGATGTCCCCCCTAAGTTTGGCATGCTGTTGTCCAAAGGGTGGATTAAGAGACTAGGTGGGACATTACAAAATGACTTATCCTATGTCACTGTCCTAGTTTTCGGAGTAGAAAGCAGAAGATTGTATAGAGAAGCCTAGTTGGCCTATATCATCAGTGATGAGAAGAACCCCACCAATCATCCTATTTACGCTGTGGACACTGACTTTGGGGCATGTATTCTCCAAATTAAAGAATCCCATAAGGCCTTGGTGCAGTTCAAGAAACCAGTTGATCAGGCCATGGAAGGGGAAGAAACACAAGCTTGGGATATGTTCTTTGATGGAGCATGTTCAAGAGAAACTGTAGGAGCAGGAGTGGTGCTGGTGTCTCCAAAACAAGAAAGCACACATATGTCTTTTAAGCTAAGTTTTCAGGACACTAACAATATAGCAGAGTATGAGGCTCTGATATTGTGCTTGAATGCTGCCAAAGACAGAGGAATCAGAGACATAAAGGTGTTTGGAGATGCTGATCTCATCATTTAGCAAGTGAACAAAACATTCCAAGCAAGGCACCCAAGGTTGAAAGCATACAGAGATGAGGTATGAAGACTCAAAAATGATTTTGATAGCTTTTGTATCTCATATATCCCTAGAGTCAAGAATCAGCTTGTTGATTCCCTTGCTGTGTCTGCTAGCATGTTCATCCCTCCCATGCCCCCTAAGTTGGTTTATGAAGTCCAATTAAAATATAGGCCATCCTTGCCTGATAACGTCCAACATTGGAAATTCTTTGAGGATGATGATAAAGTGAATAGGTTCTTGCAAGTCATTGATGAATTCTCTAAAATGCAAATCAAGAAAATGAAGCATTGGAGGAATGTTCCCAGCCCAAGCTAAGAAACAGAATTGGCCAAGATAGCATTGTTCAGTTACCTAGCAATCATATTGCTAGAGGTATAGTGCCACTAGAAAAGTTGTTTGACCAAAATGATGTGCCTTATAAGGCTGCCCAAAAAGAAGATCAGTCTGCAGTCCATAGGCATAATATAGGGAGTCCAGATCATCCAAAGTATATAAATATGTCCACCCATTTGTCTGCTGCCCAAAGTTCTGAGTACTGCACCCCGATGAAGTAGTTTGCAGATGTCTTTGCTTGGGAATACAGTGACCTTAAAACTTATGATAAAAAGATCATCTAGCATAAGATCCCCTTGGAGAAAGACACCATCCCTTTCAAGTAGAAGCTGAGACCCATAAATCCCATGCTCCTTCCTCTGATTGAAAAAGAAATCAGAAAGTTGTTGGCTGCTAAAATCATAGTCCCCCTGAGATATTCAAAGTGGGTAACCAACTTGGTAGTGGTGAGGAAGAAGAGTGGAGAAATCAGGTTGTGCGTTGATTTTAGGAACCTGAACAAATGCTCTAAGAAAGACAACTATCCCCTGCCCAACATGGAGCATTTGCTGCAGAAAGTCTCAGGAGCCAAAGTGATGTCATTCCTGGATGGATTTTCAGGGTACAATCAAGTTGCTGTACACCCAGATGACCAAGAAAATACTGCATTCACCACTCCTTGGGGCACTTTTATGTATTCCAAGATGCCTTTTGGATTGATGAACACTGGAGCTACCTTTCAGAGAGCTATGGATATAGCATTTGTAGGAGAGAAGGATAAGTTTGTCCTTGTCTACCTGGATGATATAACAGTGTACTCCAGCAGCCATCAAGATCATCTACAGCATCTGAAGAAAGTGTTTCTAAAGTGCAGAAGGTTTGGGATATCAGTGAATCCTAAAAAGTCACAATTTGCTTTAGAAGAGGGCAAGTTGTTAGGACACATTGATTTTGCTGCAGGTGTTAAGATTTACCCAAAAAGAGTGAAAGCAATACAGACCTTGTCTCTCTCAAGATCAAAAAAGGATATCCAATCCTTTCTAGGCAAAATAAACTTTGTAAGGAGGTTTATTCCTAATTTTTCAGAATTAGTAAAACACATCACCTCCATGTTGAAAAAGGGATCTGAGATCAAATGGATTGATGCAGCAAGAAGATCTTTAGAAGCCATCAAAAGGGCTATTATGGAAGCTCCCACTTTGATCAACCTAGACTATAGTAAGGAGTTCCACATCTTTTCATTTGTCTCAGGTGATACTCTTGCAACAATTTTATTGCAGAAAGATGATGAGGGTTCAGAACATCCAGTGGCATTCTTCAGCAAAACGTTAAGGGACACTGAACTGAGGTATGATATCATCGAAAACAGGCCTATGCTCTTATCAAGTCCTTAAAAGTTTTCAGAATATACATTCTACATTCCAAGGTAATTGCATATGTGCCCTCTGCTTTAGTAAAATATATCCTAATGCAGCCAGATGTTGATGGAAGAAGGGCCAAATGGATACCAAAGCTTATTGAATTCAACATAGAATTGAAGCCCACCAAGCTTGTCAGAGGGCAAGGCCTTGCCAAGCTAATGGCTTAAGAAAATTGTAGGATGCTGGACATGAATCTGATAAGCACAAATTCAAAAGATGGACAGATAGAAGAAACAACTGAACCAGGGCATGACTAGTCATTGCCTGAAAATCTAGCTTCCTGTGAATGGTATTCTACAATAGCCCAATTTTTGCTTAAGCTAGAAATCCCTCCATGCTTAAGCCCAAGCCAAGCCAGGACTATTAATCTGAAGGCAGCTAAGTATTGCATCCATGAAAACTTGCTGTATTGGAGGGATCCATCTGGAATCCTTTTAAGATGCCTGGACAAAGAACAATCCATGGAGGTCATGCATCAGTTTCATTCTAGCATATGTGGAGGACATCACTATTGGAATACCACAGCCCATAAGATCCTTAGAGCTGGGTATTATTGGCCCACCTTGTTTTCTGATGTCCTTTCATTTGTAAAATCTTGTGACAGGTGCCATAAGTTTGAAGGAAAGCAGCAGTTGAAGTCTTTGCCCTTGAAGCCAATACCTTCCAGTGGCCCTTTTCAGCGGTGGGGTTTAGATTTCATCAGGGAAATCAATCCACATTCCAGTGGCCAGCACAGATGGATCTTAGTAGCCACTGACTACTTCAATAAATGGATTAAGGCCATCCCTACTAGGAAAGTTGATCATCATGTAGTCATGAAGTTTTTAACTAAAAACATCTTCACCAGGTTTGGCTGTCCCTATAAATTAGTTACAAACAATGCAGCAGCCTTCAGGGAAAAAGAGTTGGTGGACATGTGTGACTCAATGGGCATTAAGCTAGTTCATTCCACCTCATATTACCCTCAAGGGAATGGTCTAGCAGAATCATCTAATAATATCCTGATAAGGATAATCAAGAAGCTATTGGAAGACAACAAAAGAAACTGGGATTCCAAACTGAAGTATGCTTTGTGGGCTGACAGGGTAACCACCAAGAAATCCACAAAGAATTCTCCATTCAAGCTGGTTTATGGAACTGAGGCCGTATTCCCAATTCAGATGACCCTCCTTGTGGCTAAGTTCCTGCAGGAAGAGCAGAATGAAGAAGATGACATGGCAAGGAGGATTAGTGACTTGGCAAAAGTGCATCAAATCAGAGATCAATTGGTAGAAAAGTCTGCAGCACATCAAAAGAGGATCAAGGAAGCCTTTGACAAAATGGAAAAGATAGACAGTTTTCAAGTTGGAGACTTGGTTCTTAAGTGGGATGCACTGAAGGAGAAGAAAGGAAACCATGGGAAGTTCGATGCTCTGTGGACTGGACCTTTTATCATTTCTCAGATCCAGGGGAACAATACTTTCATGCTGCAAAGTATGGAAGGAGAAACAGTTCTTGATGGCCCAATTAATGGGCGATTTTTGAAAGTTTATGTTGTTTAAGGTCTTCAGGCCTTAATATGGTAAATATGTTATTTTATCAGGTTCTAGTATAGGCTTAATTTGACTCCATGCCTAATGGAACACTAGGCAATTTTTTTGATCTTGTTTTGTAGGAAAGGCAGTGGTCTACAGTTCTTGAGACCTCACAGGGAGGATCTCATCCCCAGAAGGAGCCAGTGTTAGCTCTGCTATATAATGATGATTTTCTAAGGTCAGAGATGAGCTTGGTCCGCTTGGTTGTGCTCAAAAGAAGCTCATAATGGTCACTTTCTCCTTTTTTCCTTTAATCCGCTCATTCTCCCTTCATCTCCATTTCCTCTATTTTTCCTCTACACCCAACAAAACCCCTTTTACCTTAAGCCCCGAGAAAAAAGGCCTAAACCCACCATAGAACCTCACCCATGTAACCCCTCGCGCTCATAAACCCCTTTCTTAATCCCCACCATTGATCGAGCCCCACCGATCCAACGGCTCTCATTGCGCCTGATATGATAATCCGCGCGATCATTTATCCACTGTCCGATCATTTCCATAAAGATCCGACGGCATTCCCACTTATTGTGCTAGCAAAGCGATTGAACATTAGCGTGCGATGAGAGCGGTTTTTCTCTCTCATCCGCCACTACGTGTCAACCACTGAGTGGAATCGTGCGGTCCCGACCTTTTACCGCTTAGGGCCCAAAAGTGGTACGATAAATACCATTACCGCCCAACTAAATCGCTCCCACCCGATAATGACCGCATAACTTCACCTCCTGATCATCGTTCGATCTGGCCGCCTAAGATCTAATGGCCCAAAATCAACCCGCTCCCACCTCGGCCGATAGACTCCGTCGAGCCATCCCCGCTGTCCGTTTCCTCGATTTGACGGCTATTCTTTCCGCTCATCTGACTCATCCACTCGCCCATCCAGCTCGTGTCCTCTGACCACTCCACTTGCCCGAGAAGGAAGATGACTAGCTTACCAGTACCAGTCACTGACAGAACCCAACAACCATGTTTAACAGACAATATGGAAAAGGGGGAAAAAGGAAAAGCACGCCCCTGTAACCGAATTTACCAGTCATGGAGCTACACTGGTACGAGCACTCCAACTGCCTAAGAGGACAGCACAACACCTGAGCAGATCAGATTCATCCACTACAACAAGCAAACACAGTTTGGAGACTCCATCAGGCCGTTAAATGCAGTTGGTGGTCAATTATGACCCCTCCATAACTAAATAAATACCCAGAAACAAGATGTAATCAGGGTTGATGGTTGGCCTTTGGATGTAAGGTTCAACTTCTGGAAACTGTAGATATTTTGTCACTTGCAGCATCTCGTCTTCATTTTCAGCTAATACAAGCTTCTTTTGTTGTTAACTGCTCACTGTCCATTTTCTTCTTATTCTAGGCTTGTGCTTGATATGTTGTATTCTTGATATTTTGAGGTTTAGCATTAGGTAGCTGCCATCCTATCTGTGTTAGATTGTCGAATGTATCACTTAATAGGTTATTTAGGTTTCTTTCTTTTTGGTACCAGAGAGCTGTCATCCTGTCTGTGTATTAGTGGAATAGATTTACAAGTTTCTTTACTAGTTGCAGTTGGCCATCACATGGTCTTGTGCATTTGCTGGTGTGGTTAGTATTCTCCATATTCACCCAATATCTAAATTGTGAGCATTTGGTGGTCTAAAGCCTTGTAGCCTGGGGGTGTTCACACATGTTTGGAGTGAAACAAAGTAGAAGTGGTTATCTGGCTTGAACAAACCTTCATTCCTTCCATCAAAACTTCAACAATAAGTTGAATTTATATGGTACCAGGCATCTCCGAGCTACAACCTATGAGAGTTTCTCGGAATCCTAACAAGTACTGTTAAAGTTGAATATATGGCAGTCTATGCAGTTTGTTGTGACGTAGTTTGGATTTAGAAATTGCTTGTCAAAATTGTTGGATGTGGAGCTTGATTATCTTCCTGCTTCAGAGGTCTTGTTTTAGCCGCGTTTGGATCCCAAACCTCAATGGAGGGGTGTGGGGGGACTTTCTCCCCCACTATTGTTGCCTAGGGGGTCTTGCGGGGGGGGAACTACATGTTTGGAGAGCGTCCCCCCCCGAAAAAGAAGGTGTTCGGGGGCAGCAACCCTAAAGCTAAAAATAGATGAAAATTTTCCTTGTAAAATACTGTAATTTCGTAATCAATATGGGTCGTTCATTAGGCGGGTGATCTAACTATAGAATTTATGTTAATTTAAGGTTTTTTTTGCCTAGAGGGAGCCTCGGTTTATATATGGGAATTGTATTGTGGTTGGTATTATTATTATGAGTGAGAAAGAGAGAGGAGATTGTGTGAGAGCGAAGAGAAAATTACAAGAGATCTATTGTAGGTTGTATATGTTCATTTTGCTAGATAATATAAAAGGAAGGACTGGTTGTTTCTTAGTGGATGTAGCCCAAATTGGGTGAACCACGTATATTTGTGTCTCTCTTGTTTTATGCATTTTTGTGTTTGTGTTTCTGCAATATTGTATGTGTTTCATTGCTCAGTTAGTTAATTTCTAACCACTAGTATTAGAGACAAAGGTTTATTTGGCTGATAAACTCGCAGGAGACAAGGGTTCCTAGTTTGAGTGGGAACAATTGTGGAAGATGGTAGGTTTAGGGTAGATAAATTTAATGGCCAAAACTACTAGTTGTGGAAGATGCATATGGAATATTATCTATATCATAAATATGTGTACCTACCATTGAGTGGAAAACGAAAGAAGTCGACGAGTATGACGGACGCAAAATGGGAGATTCTCGATAGAAAGGCACTAGGAACAATACAGTTGTGTCTGGCAATGTTGGTGGCATTCAACATTTCAAAGGGAATGACAACAAAATGTTTAATTCCGGTGTTGGAAAAACTATATGAAAAAGCCTTAGCCTCGAATAAGGTATTTCTTATAAATAATTTGTTTAATATGAAGATGTCAAAAGGTGGATTTGTTGTTGATCATTTAAATGAGTTTAATACGATTACCAGTTAGTTAAGTTCTGTAGGGGCAAATTTTGATGATGAAGTTAGGGATATATTTTTTTGTGCTCATTATTAGAAAGTTGGAAGGGTTTAATTATGGCCATTAATAGCTCTGTCTGTGTATGTAGTACTTTAAAGTTTGATGATGTTGTTGGTGCCATCCTTAGTGAGGAAATGTGACGGAAAAGCTTCTGTGAGACACCAAGTAATGCTTTAACTACAGAGGCTAGGGGAAGGAAAATGGAAAGAGGAAGGAGCCCAGGAAATCACAGTAAGTCAAGAAAAGACATATCCAAATCCAGATCAGGGATAGTGTGCTGAAAATGTGGGAAGAAAGGACACCTGAAGAAATATTGTAAATCTTAGAAGGGAAAAGAAGGAGATGGACGTCAAGAGAACAATCATCAAGCAAATGTGACCTGTGATGTGCTGTGATGAAATATGCTTTTATTATTTAATTAGAGAATATTATTGATGTCTGGGTGGTAGATTCAAGGTCCTCATTCCATGCCACACCTGATAGGAAACATTTTCATGACTATGTTCAAGGAGATTTTGGACAGGTTTGTATGGGTGATGATAAGCCCTGTAAAATCATTGGAATGGGTAAGGTTTTTATAAATCAACAGAATTGAAACCAATGGCTATTGAAGGAGGTAAGGTATGTTCTAGATCTATATAAAAAAAATTGTAATTTGAAGAGGAAAATTGGGATGTGAAGGTTGTGTAAATACTTTTACAGACAAAACTTGGAAGGTCACTAAAGGAGCCTGGAATTTTTCCTCCTTTTGTTAAAATGACTTCAATCAGAACTATTTTAAGCCTAGTGGCAGTCGAAGATTTGCATCTTGAGTAGTTAGATGTAAGGACAACCTTTCTCCTTGGGTATTTGGAGGAAGAAATATATATTCAACAACCACAAGGGTATGACGTCAAAGGGAAGGAGAAGTTAGTGTGCAAATTGAAGAAGAGCTTGTATGGCTTAAAACAGACTCCAAGGAAGTGGTATCTAAAATTTGGCAGGTTTATGTCTAAACAAGGTTATACTAGATGTCACTCTAACCATTGTGTTTATCTTAAAAAGAAAAATGATGGAAGCTATATTATATTGTTATTATATGTAGATGACATGCTTATTGCAGGGTCTAACATGTAGGAAATAAATGTGCTAAATTGAAAATTGGCAAGTGCATTTGCAATGAAGGATTTGATTGTTGCAAAACAAATCCTTGGTATGAGAATAACTAGAGACAGGAAAAATTGCAAATTAATATTGTCTCAGAGTGAGTACATAGAAAAGGTGTTGGAAAGATTTAATATGTAGAATGCAAAACCAGTTAGTACATCTTTGGCTAGCCATTTCAAACTAAGTAAGGAGATGTGTCCGAAGACTCAGGAAGAGATGGATTATATGTGTAAAGTTCCACATGCATCAACAGTTGGAAGATTAATGTATGCAATGGTCTGCACAATGCCTTATATTGCACATGCAGTGGGAGTTGTAAGCAAGTATAGGAACAATCTAGGAAAATAGCATTGGATGGAAGTAAAGTGGATTCTAAGGTATTTGAGAGGTACCACAAATCAAGCATTATGCTTTGGTGGTTCAAACATTTCTCTAAAGGGATATGTTGATGAAGATGTGACAGGTGATAGAGATAACAGGAGGAGCACCACAGGGTATGTGTTTACTGTAGGTAGAACAATTGTCAGTTGGGTTTCAAAATTGCAAAACATTGTTGTACTTTCAACAACGAAAGCAGAGTATGTTGCTGCTACAGAGGCTAGTAAAGAAATGATTTGGTTATAAAGGTTTATAGATGAATTGGGCAAGAAGCAAGAGATTTATAGGTTATACAGAGACATCCAGAGTACACTTCATCTTGCAAAGAACTCAACATTTAATTCCAAGACTAAACATATAAAACTTAAGTACCATTTCATACGGTCAGTGTTGGAAGATGGACAATTGAAGTTGGAAAAACACACACTAGCTAGAATCCTACAGACATGTTAACAAAAGTTGTAGCCAGTGAGAAACTGAGATTATGCTCAGTTTTAATTGGTCTTCAAGTATGATGATGAAGATAAGAAGCATTCAGGTCAAAAGTGGAAGCATTCTCCAATAAGTGAAGTAGCGATGGAGTTTATATAATTAGTCTCCAAGTGGGAGATTGTTGGATGTTGAGCCTGATTATCTCCCTGATTCAAAGGTATTGTTTCAGTCGCATTTGGATCCCAATCCCCGACGAGGGGGGGGACTTCCCCCCCACTATCGCTGCCTGAGGGGTACAGGGGGGGTGATTGCATGTTTGGAGCCCCTCCCTAGCGGGGGTTTGGGGGCAATGCCGCTGAAGCTAAAAATAGATGAAAATTTGCCTTCTAAAATATTGTAATTTCGTAGTCAATTTGGGTTGTTCACTAGGCGAATGATCTGACAATAGAAGTTATGTTAATTTAGGGTTTTTTTCCTTAGATGGAAACCCTCACTTTATATGAGGAAATTGTATTGTGGTTGGGTATTATTATTCTAAGTGAGAAAGAGAGAGGAGATTGTGTGATAACGAAGAGGAAATTACAATGGATTTGTTGTAGGTTGTATCTCTTCATTTTGCTAGATAATAAAAGACTAGTTGTTTCTCCATGGACATAGCCAAAATTGGGTGAACCATGTATATTTGTGTCCCTCTTGTTCAATGTGTTTATGTGTTTCTGTTTTTGCAATATTGTATGTGTTTCATTGCTTTGTTAATTAATTTCTAACAAGAATGTTTGAGTAAGTGTTGGAATCGACCATGATATTTTGTGACAATCAAAGTTGCATGGCAGGTCGAAGCAAATTGGTATCAAGTACCACTACATTCATGATATGGTACAGAAGGGAGTAGTGAGTCTCCCGTATATCTCCACTAATGAGTAGATGACTGACATTCTCACAAAGCCTCTATCTCAAGCAAAGTTTGTATACGTTAGAGACAAGCTTGGACTAGTGGATAAATCCTCTATTAATGAGAGGGGGCATTGACATGACATCAACAGGGACATGTCTCAGATTATTGGTAACAATAGGAGCTTGGCCCAGAGTGTTGATGGGTGGACAATAAGGGTATGGCTCAGATTGTTGCTGACGATAGGAGTGTGACCTAGACTATTGGAGAACTCCGCTATGAGTGAGAGTGAGCATTAATGTAACATCAACAAGGCATGGCTCAAACTGTTGGTAACAACAAGATCTTGGCCCAGACTGTTGATGGGTGGACAACACGGGTATGGCTCAGGCTATTGGTAAAAACAGAATCATGACCCATATTGTTGGAGAACTCCTCTATTAGTGAGAGGGAGCATTGTTGTGACATCAATAAGGGCTTGGCTTGGACTATTGGTAACAACAAGAGCTTGGAACATACTATTTATGGGTGGACAAAAAGGGTATGGCTCAGACTATTGGTGAAAATATGAGTGTGATCCATATTGTTGGAGAACTCCTCTATTAGTGAGGGAGCATTGATGTGACATAAACAGGGGCATGGTTCATACTATTGATAACAACAGTAGCATGGCCAAACTATTTATGGGTGGAAAACAGGTGCATGGCTTGGACTGTTGATGAGAATAGTAGCATGGCCCATTATTTTTATGGGTGGAAAACAGGGGCATGGCTCTGACTGTTGATGACAACATGAGCATGTCATGGACTGTTGATGGGTGGACAATAGAGACATGGCTCATATTATTGATGACAACAAGAGCATGGACCAAATTGTTGGTTAGATAACATGAGGGATGGACATTATTGAAAGAATGGTCCCTAGGGCTCGGACACTCAATAGAGTGGGTGCCTTGGTAAGATAACATGAGGAACAAACATTCTAGAAAGAATTGTCCCTGAGGCTCGAACACTCGATAGAGTGGGTGCCTTGGTAAGATAGCATGAGGAACAAGCATTCTAGAAATAATGGTCCCTAAGGCCCGGAAACTTAGTAGAGTGGGTGCCTAGGTAAGATAGCATGAGGGGTAGACATTCGAGAAATAATGGTCATTGAGGCCGGGACACTCAATAGAGTGGGTGCCTTGGTAAGATAGCATGAAGGATGAACATTCTAGAGAGAATGGTCCCTGAGGTCCAGACACTCAATGGAGTCAGTTCCTTTTCAACATCATAGCCTAGAGTGAGGCCTTTGGAGTTGGTACATGGGTGTCCCTAGGGTTTAACCATGGGTGATGGAAAGCCTTAACTAGTCATAGTACCGTGAGGTGAGGTACCCACTAGATCATGGTGACTAGTTCAATAAGTACCATTGGTTAGGAGATTTAACCTGGGTTGTGGTACATATTGATGATGATGTTGATGTAGGTTAAAATTATTGACCATATCATTGAGGAAGGTCATATTCATGTCCCTCTGGTTAATCATCTAACCCATCTACATTGTTATAGAAATGATACCCCCGATGGATGAGTATATGGATACTGGAGTGAAGGTATCATCATAATCGATCCCTTCCTTCTACAAAAAAACCCCCATCCACAAAATTGGTTTTGAAATTCTCCACGCTACCATCTGCAGTATTCTTGATCTTATACACCTATCTCGAGTTGAGCATTGACTTTCCCACTGGTTGTGACACAACCTCCCATATGTTGTTCTTCATAATTGAAGAATACTCTTCCACCATGGCATCCATCCACACTTGATGCTCAGATGCCTCTTGAAAGTTGGCAACTTCAACCTCAATCAATTCATTCATCAACACCATATACCTATAATAGTGTTGAGGAGCCTTGCTTTGTTTGATTGAATATCTCAGAGCATCGACATACTCTAGGGCCTCTCTCAATGTCTGCTTTGGCCACTTGGCCTATTTCCTCCCTGTGTTTGGAGTTTGAGGCTAGGTTTGAGGAATCCCATGTTCCTCATCTTGATCCCTTCCCTTGGCTTGCTCACTTTTCTCACCAAACTACATAACCATAGTCAGAGGAATATGCACTTACTAAACCTTTGGTGCTTACTCTTTCAGAACCTCAACTATAGAAGAACTCATGCTACCATACTTCCGAAGAGCACTCTCTTCTTTAAACATGATAGGCTTTTGAAGTCTCGTTGTACCCCACGAGGATACATTTTTGTGTAATAGCCTCCAATTTGGTCCATTTCTCCTCAGGGACATGACAATACACAAAGGACCAAATGATGCAAATGTGTCCCAAATCTAGTTTCTTCCCTATAAATGCATTCTCTGGTGTCAATATTCCCAACACTTTGTGTGGGATTCTATTATGCAAGTATACAGTAGCATTGCAGGCCTCTATCCATAGAAAAAAAGGTAGATTTTGGTCATGGAGCATGGCCTTGGCCTCTCCAACTATAGCCCTATTTATCCATTTTGCAAGCCCATTTTTCTGAGGGTTGTATGGAATAATCATTCCTTCTTGATACCTTACTGATCACATAAGTCCTTGAAGGAATTCAAGGTGTACTCACCTCCATTATCCAACCTTAGTGTTTTGATCTTCCTCGTCTTATTCTCAACTAGATCCTTGAAATCCTTGAATACACTAAAAACTTTGTCCTTATTTTTCATTAAAAAAATATCCATGTATTCATATAGAAGTCATCAATGAAGGTCACATAACTTTGGTACCCACTCAAGGATATTGTTAACATGGGCCCACACATGTCTGAGTGTACTAGATCAAAAATCCCTTTGGACCTAATGTCACTGCTCATAATACTGGCCTTGGCATATTTACCCAGTGCGTAACCCTTACACAACTCAAATTGCGTGAACTTCAGTTCTGGCAGCCTCTTCATTATCTCCTTGAGAATATTAAGTGCTATGTGATGAAAATGAGTCATCCACATGTGCCATAATTCTCCTAGACCTTAGATACAACTTACCATTGCACGTGTTGTCTCAAATTGAAATTGAAACAAGTTACCCTTCTTGACCCCTATTACTTTGATTGTCTTGGAGTTATTGGGTTGAATATATACTCTAACCTCCTCAAAGGTCATGATGTAACCCTTGTATTCCAAGGTAGAAAGTGAGATTAGGTTCTTTGTCATACCCAAAATATATAACACACCCTCCACCAACAAGGGTTTGTCACACTCCCTTTGAAACTTGGTCATGCCAATAGCAATTGGATGGTACTTAGCATTATCTTCAAGCTCTATGTATAAATCAAACTCCTTCTCCTTCATTGGTAAAATACTCTTTGACTCTCGTCATGTGGCAAGAAGCCCCACTGTTAATGTACCACACACTAGTGGCAACTAAACTTGAGAAACAAGCAATGAGCGAAAACTCATTCTTGAACCGTGTTGCAAACTTGTCCACCTCTCCCTTCTTCTTATTCAGGCATTGGATAACATAGTGACCTAGCATATGGCATGCAAGACAATTATCCTTGCTTGGATCCTTCTTCTTCTCACCCTTAGAAGAGGACCCCTCGCTTGGTCCTTTCTTGGCCTTTTTCTACCTTTGTTTGCAAAAGAAAGGTTCTCCTCTTCTTCAAACCTCTTCCTTTGATCTCCCCGCTGACCATTTTCTTGGGTTTCCTCTTTGATGAAATCGTCCCAAACCCTTGTCGAGTTGAGTAGGTGATCTCGACCCATAATACCCTTGAAAAGGACCTCCCAATGTTTCAAAAAGACATTCAAGGTTGTAATGCCCCACCCCACATTTACCTGCTTCTACGTGCTCCCCAGGGTAAACATGAGATGATTGCTACTATGACATGACCTGACCTCCAAGTTCTAGTGGTGGAAGTGAGGCCTACAAATTGAAAACTTTCTAACATCCCTCAGGGTCTATAGACCACTCAAGAGCCAGATAACCACCCCGAGTGATCAATCCTTGTGTTGGAACCCTTTTTCACTGACCTAGATCCATAACCACACCCATAACACCTCAAACATGTGGTTATGAGGCTATAAACACACTCATAAGCCTGCTTTCATGCGATTATGACTCAAAAACTCCAGTTTTGTGCCATCAGTTTTGAGATCTGAGCCACTTTTCTAGGCTAGCCTCCAAAGCATTGCCCATAACTGCTTGTAACTTTCCATAAACATAAACAAAATGCTAACAATGCTAATCTTTTATAACTTGAGCAAGAAATTAACCTAGCCATGCCTAATCCAGGATAGACATTTCATCAAACATATGATAAAAATATAAGCTACAGTTCGTGAATGCATATCTGATAATAAAATTCTAATCTTCATTTGAGAATCACCAAGAAGGTCTAATGCCCTCTCAAGATAGTTGCAATAGCACTTGTTATCCCTTGCATTCATCAACCATTTAATCACTTATAAAATCATGAACAATAGCCATAACTAGAGCACACGACAGTGTTGGTGTGGAGCCTGATTATCTTCTGTATTCAAAGGTATCGCCGCATTGGACCCCAGCTCGAAATGGGGCGGCAACGCCGGCTGTAAAATATTCGCTGCAGGGGGGGTCCAGGGGGGCAGCTGCGACCTTTTGGGAGCCCCCCCTGGCAGGGGGATTGAGGGCAGCACCCTCAAAGCTAAGAATAGATGTAAAATTGCCTTGTAAAAGTATAGTAATTTCTAGTCAATTTGGGCCATTCATTAGGTAGATGATCTGACGATAGAAGTTATGTTTAATTTAGGGTTTTTTTTCCCTAGAAGGAAACCCCTCACTATATATGAGGGAATTGTATTGCGTCTAGGTAGATCTGTATTTTGAGTGAGGAAGAGAGAGGAGATTGAGAGAGAAGAGGGAGTTACAGCGGATCTGTTGTAGGTTGTATCTCTTCAGTTTGCTGGATAATATAAAAAGGACTGGTTGTTTCTCCGTGGACGTAGCCCAAACTGGGTGAACCACGTATATTTGTGTCTCTCTTGTTTTATGTGTTTTCTGTGTTTATATTTTTGCAATATTTTATGTGTTCCATTGCTCCGTAATATATAATTTTCTAACAACTGGTATCAGAGCCGAAGGTCTATTTGGTTGATAAATCTCGCAGGAGAGAAGGGTTCCTGGTTCGAGTGGGAGCAATGGCGGAAGATGGTAGGTTTAGGGTTGAAAAATTCAATGGCCAAAACTACCATCTGTGGAAGATGCAAATGGAAGATTATCTGTATCAAATAGATCTGTACCTAACATTGAGTGGAAAGACAAAGAAGCCGACGAGTATGACAGACACAGAATGGAATATTCTCGACAGAAAGGCACTTGGAACAATACGGTTGTGCCTAGAGGCGTTGGTAGCATTTAATATTTCAAAGGAAACGACAACAGAGGGTTTAATGTCGACATTGGTGAAACTATATGAAAAAACCTCGGCCTCAAATAAGGTATTTCTTAGGAAGCGTTTATTTAATATGAAGATGTCAGAAGGTGGATTTGTTGCAGACCATTTAAATGATTTTAATACAAATATGAGTCAGTTAAGTTCTGTAGGGGTAACTTTTGATGATGAAGTTAGGGCTCTGTTATTTTTGTGCTGATTGCCAGAAAGTTGGAATGGTTTAGTTATGGCCATTAGTAACTCTGTCTCTAGATCTAGTACTTTAAAGTTTTATGATGTTGTCGGTGCAATCCTTAGTGAGGAAATGCGACGGAAAAGCTCTGGTGAGACATCAGGTAATGCTTTAACTGCATAGACTAGGGGAAGAAAAATGGAAAGAGGAAAGAGCCCTGGATATCGTAGTAAGTCAAGAAAAGGCAGATCCAAGTCTAGATCAGGGATACTGTGTTGGAAATGTGGGAAGAAAGGACACCTGAAGAAAGACTGCAAGTCTCGAAAGGGAAAAGAAGGAGACGCGCAGTAAGAAAATAATCATGAAGCGAATGTAACAGGTGATGTGTTGCAAGATGTTTTGATTCATTCATTAGAAAATATTATTGATGCCTGGGTGGTAGATTCAGAGGCCTCATTCCATGCCACACCTGCTAAGAAACATTTTCATGATTATGTTCAAGGAGATTTTGGACAGGTTCGATTGACTGATGATAAACCCTATAAAATCGTTGGAATGGGTACAGTTTTCATAAAACAGCAGAATGGAAATCAATGGCTATTGAAGGAGGTAAGGCATGTTCCAGATCTGAAGAATAATATGATTTCAACAAGGCAGTTGGGAGGTGAAGGTTGTGTAACTACTTTCACAGATAAAACCTGGAAGGTCACTAAAGGATCCCTGGTAATAGCGAAAGGAGGAAAGGTTGGTACATTGTATTTATGCAATGGTATTTCTAATTCTGTTAATGCTTTAACCTCTACAGGAGAAGATATGGCATTGTGGCATCATAGGCTCGGGCACATGAGTGAGAAGGGGATGCAGATTCTTCACTAAAGAAATTTGTTGCTAGGTTTGAAGCATGTTGATTTAAAATTCTGTGAGAATTGTGTTTATGGAAAACAGAAAAGAGTCAGATTCCTTTGAGTTGGGAAAGAAAGAACAAAAAATTAGAGCTTGTGCATACAGATGTATGGGGACTTGCTCAGGTATCATCTCTTGGTGGCTCTCATTATTATGTTAATTTTATTGATGATGAAACCAGAAAAACCTGGATTTATTGTATTCGAAATAAATCTGATGTATTTGATACTTTCAAGAAATGGAAAGCTTTGGTTGAAAATGAGACAGGAAAAAGGTTAAAGTGTCTTAGATCAGACAATGGAGGTGAATATTGTAGCAAAGAGTTTGATAGGTATTTTTATGAGAATGGAATTCGTAGAGAGAAGATAGTTCTAGGAACACCACAAGAAAATGGTGTGTCAGAAAGGATGAACAGGACAATCATGGAGCATGCAAGGTGCATGAGATTGCATGCAGGATTGCCTATACAATTTTGGGCACATGCTGTAGATACTATTGTTTATCTAATAAACAAAGGGCCTTCAAGTTCCTTGGATGGTGGTATTCCAGAGGAGGCATGGACAGGTAAAAAGGTAAACTACTCCTTTTTAAGGACTTTTGGTTGTGAAACCTTTGTCCATATTAATAAAGAAAATAGAACAAAGCTTGAGGCAAAATCAAAGAAATGTACCTGTATTGGATATGGTGTTGATGATTTTGGTTATCGCTTATATGATTATGAAAATCAAAAAATCATTAGGAGCATAGATGTAATATTCAATGAAAAGGTCTTGTATAAGAATCAGTTGCAGGAAAGGAAACAGGAAAAAGAAAACAAAGAATGCACAGTGCTTGATGAGATCATAGAAAAAGTGATGGTGCCTGAAAATCATAATGATCAACAACAAGAACAACAACCACAACAACAACAAGCACTTCAAACACCTGAAAGTGGTGTTAGAAGATCTACCAGGATGAGTAGAACCCCTGAACAATACGCTCCTTCATTATATTATGTATTGTTGACTGATTCTGGTGAACCAGAATGTTATGAAGAAGCAGTGCAGGTAGAAACCAGGAAGAAGTGGGAGCAAGCCATGAAAGAAGAGATGGACTCCTTAGCACATAACCAGACTTGGGACTTAGTCAAGTTTCCTGTAGGTAAAACAACATTGCAGAATAAATGGGTTTACAAGTTGAAGGAAGAAGATGGAGGTAGAAAAAGGTATAAAGCTAGAATTGTGGTGAAAGGGTTTGCACAGAAAAAGGGTATAGACTTTGATGAGATATTTTCTCCTATTGTGAAAATGACTTCAATCAGAACTATTCTAAGTCTAGTAGCAGCTGAATATTTGCATCTTGAGCAGTTAGATGTAAAGACAACCTTTCTCCATGGGGATTTGGAGGAAGAGATATATATGCAACAGCCATAAGGATATGAGGTAAAAGGGAAGGAGAAACTAGTGTGCAAGTTGAAGAAGAGCTTGTATGGCTTAAAACAGGCTCCAAGGCAGTGGTATCTAAAATTTTACAGGTTTATGTCTGAACAAGGTTATACCAGGTGTCACTCTGATCATTGTGTTTATCTCAAAAGGAAAAATGATTGCAGTTATATTATATTGTTATTGTATGTAGATGACATGCTTGTTGTAGGTTCTAACATGCAGGAAACAAATGTGCTCAAAAGGAAATTGGCAAACTCATTTAATGAAGGATTTGGGTGCTGCAAAACAAATCCTTGGTATGAGAATAACTAGAGACAGGAAGAATTGCAAGTTAACATTGTCTCAAAGTGAGTACATAGAAAAGGTGTTGAAAAGGTTTAATATGCAGAATGCAAAACCAGTTAGTATACCTTTGTCTAGCCATTTCAATTTAATTAAGGAGGTGTGTCCCAAGACTCAGGAAGAAATGGCTCATATGTCTAGAGTTCCATATGCATCCGCAGTTGGAAGATTAATGTATGCAATGGTCTGCACAAGGCCTGATATTGCACATGCAGTGGGAGTTGTAAGCAGGTACATGAACAATCCAGGAAAAGAAGATTGGATGGCGGTGAAGTGGATTCTCAGGTATTTGAGAGGTACCACAAATCAAGCATTATGCTTTGGTGGTTCAAACATTGCTCTACAGGGATATGTTGATGCAAATATGACAGGTGACAAAGATAACAGGAGGAGCACTGCAAGATATGTATTTACTGTAGGTGGAATAGCTGTCAGTTGGGTTTCAAAAATCCAAAGTGTTGTTGCACTTTCAACAACAGAAGCAAAGTATGATGCTGCTACAGAGGCTAGTAAAGAAATGATTTGGTTACAAAGGTTTCTGGATGAATTGGGTAAGAAGCAGGAGTTGGGCAGGTTATACAATGACAACCAGAGTGCCATACATCCTGCAAAGAACTCTGCATTTCATTCCAATACTAAACATATACAGCTCAAGTACCATTTCATACGGTCAGCATTGGAAGATGGACAGTTGAAGCTGGAAAAGATACACACTAGCCAAAATATTGCAGATATGCTAACAAAAGTTGTAACTAGGGAGAAACTGAGAATCTGCTTAGTTTCAATTGGTCTTCAAGTATGATGAAGAAGATGAGAAACAACCAGGTCCAAAGTAAAGTCATTGTCTAGCAAATGAAGCAGCGGTGGAGTTGCTATAATCAGTCTCTAAGTGGGAGATTGTTGGGTGTGGAGCCTGATTATCTTCTGTATTCAAAGGTATCGCCGCATTGGACCCTGTAAAATATACACTGTAGGGGGGGTCCAGGGGGGGCAGCTGTGACCTTTTGGGAGCCCCCCTGGCGGGGGATTGGGGGCAGCACCCCCGAAGCTAAGAATAGATGTAAAATTGCCTTGTAAAAGTATAGTAATTTCTAGTCAATCTGGGCCATTCATTAGGCGGATGATCTGATGGTAGAAGTTATGTTTATTTTAGGGTTTTTTGCCCTAGAAGGCAACCCCTCGCTATATATGAGGGAATTGTATTGCGTCTAGGTAGATCTGTATTCTGAGTGCAGAAGAGGGAGGAGATTGAGAGCGAAGAGGGAGTTACAGTGGATTTGTTGTAGGTTGTATCTCTTCAGTTTGCTGGATAATATAAAAAGAAGGACTGGCTATTTCTAAGTGGACGTAGCCCAAACTGGGTGAACCACGTATATCTGTGTCTCTCTTGTTTTATGTGTTTATAGTTCTGCAATATTTTATGTGTTCCATTGCTCTGTATTATATAATTTTCTAACAGATAGAATCATGTATATAACTATCATATAACCAGAATAAGAACCATGACAAATCAACCATAAAATCCTTATAATAACAAGTACTTGTGCTCATAAATCACAATAGGGAAATTAACTTATATTAACAAATGCAAAAGTCAACCAAGTCAGGGACTTCCACGTACCACCCGACCATAGATTGGGTTGAAACAAATCTTTCTTTCAACCAATCTCCCGTGTGCCATATTCCAGGCATGAATGTGGCACATGGGATAACCAAGACAAAATCAAATAGGGAATACAGAGGTTAAACCACCTCCACCCTCAAGCTACCTTGATCTCACCTAAACCGATCCCGATATCACAAAACCAAACCAAGCTTGGATGCCTCAAAACTCTTTCACATACCTTGAGGATTTTTCCTGTCTCCACCCACTTATCGAGGGAATCTTGGAGAAAACCATCTCCACCCCGAACCCTTGGGATTTTCTTGAGACCACCTCACCCAGTTTCAAAACCTTCCAACAATCCAAAGCTCAACCAAGAATTAATCCCATCACACCATGGTTATCCAAGAAATGGCAAGGAAATGCTAAAACCATTATCTAACCAGGAAAAACCCATGCCAATGACAACAAGTGAACCAAATAGCCAAATGCATGTACCATGCATTCACACCTTGTATAGGAAACCACACATGCAACCTATTACCTACAAAATCCTCCTGCTGAAGTTGTTGATCCAACCTTCTCCTTGTGCTCCCTTGCTTTCCTGTTTTTTCCCTCTTCTTTCCTCTACTTATCCTTTGCTGTCTTTCTTTCTCTCTCCTCTTAGAGCTCTCTCTCTCTCTCCCTCCCTCAATTGATTCAAGCAAAAAAAAAACAAAAACAAAACAAAAAACAAAACTATGATTTGTTTCTCTGGTGCCTTTTTATCATTGATGTCTCTTTTTCTTCATTGTCCTTCATTTTTCCTCTAATTTCCATTGCATGCAAATTTGTGTCTCTTCACCTTCCCTTTCTCCTATTTTCCTTTATTTTCATAATTAAATGCCAATTATTGTCTTTTTTCCTTTGCCAATGCTTTTTCCAATTTCCATAGCCATTATTAAACCACAAGTGATGCCCACAATAGTGCTTACCCAAAATTAAGCTTGGAATATGTGCCCCATGATCTTAGTTTTATTTTGCCTTAATTATCCTTTATTACATGAAAATTTAACCCACGGTTGTTACAAACCCCTCCCCCTTGGGGGAACACTGTCCTTAATGTTCTATGACACTTATGACCAACAAACCGCTGAAAACAAAACATACTTCCTATGGAGCTTTATATCATAGCTCGATGCAACATTTACAATGACATCCTGTTGAAAACAAAACAAACATACCACTTATTGGAGCTTTATAACACAACTTATTGCAGTATTTACAACCATATATATATATATATATAAACATACCAAAAAATCATTTTCTTGAACCAACAAATAATGAAGGATATAAATCCTGCATCTGATTAGCCATCTCCCATGTAGCTTCATAGGGCCGAAAGTGCTTCCACTGCACTTTAACTTGCTCTATTGCTTAGTCCCAGAGCATGAGTTGTTTATGTTGCAATATGCACTTAGGTTCTGGTTGGTATTCTCCCTCTCTTTCCACTTGCAATGTAGACTAATCAATCACATGATCAACATCCTTCACATATCTCTTAAGTAATGAAACATGTGAAACATCTTGTAATTTCATTGTTGGTGGTAGTGAAAGTCTATAGGTTTGTAGGCCACTGGTCCAATGCTCTCAAGGATCTCAAAATTCCCACAATAACGAGGTGCCAACTTGGCACATGATCCAATCCTTAAGGAGATCTTCTTGGGCTTGATGTGCAAGTACACATGCTCCCCAACCTGAAACTCCTTGAATGCTCTATGTTGATCTGCATAACTCTTCTTCATGTACCGTGTTTCCTTTAAATTCCTCTTAATAACTTGCATCTCCTGCTCCATCTCAACCAACATGTTCTATCCAATCAACATCATGCTCATTGGATCACTCTAGCTAATAGGAGTATTACAAATACGCCCATAAAGAGCCTCAAATAAACTCATCTTCAAGGACTCCTGATACCCATTATTATATGCAAATTCCACCAATGGAAGATACTCCTCTCACTTCCTATGTTGATGGATAACATACATGCTCAACATGTCCTTAATAATCCTGTTAACCCTCTCCGTTTGTCCATATGTTTGCGGATGATAAGTTGTATTGAAATCTAACTCAGTCCCCAAGCATGCAAACAAATCCTTCCAAAACATGGAAGTGAACTTGGCATCTCTATCTGATATAATATTCTTGGGAACTCCATGCAACCTTACTATCTCCCTGATGAAGATTTGAGCTACCTCACTAGATGAATTAGTAGACTTCACCGCAACGAAGTGAGCTACCTTACTTAACCTGTCAACCACAACCATGATGGAATCATGTTGCTTCGATGTCCTCAGTAAACCTATAATGAAGTCCATGGAAATGGCCTCCCATTTCCATTATGAAATTGGAATGGACTGTAAATCCAACCACTTATTTCTTCAAGTTCGACCAATGATAAAACTTCTTGATTGTTGTCAAAGTCTTCTGATATCCCAGGTGACCTGAATATGACTTGACATGAAACTCCCTTAAGATAAGCTTCTTGAGCTCACTTCTATTTGACACATAAATCTTGTTCTTGAATCTGACCAAGCCATCTGTCGTGAGGTGATAATCCTCATCTCTATCACCTTCACCCTACTTCTATAACCTATGCTTCAACTGCGGGTACCTATCATCATGTTGACTTATCTGCAATATCTGCTCGTGTAAATATGTACCATAAGAGCTCATAACTAAAATATGATTCACCTGTAGTATCCTACTGAGAGCATATGTAACTCGATTCTCCTTGGCCTTATTTTATCTGATCTTAAAATAAAATTGATTGAGGGTAGCCAACCATCTAGCTTGCATGACATTCATATTAGGTTGGTCAAACAAGTACCTCAGTCCACTATGATCACTCATCAGAATAAACCTCCGGCCAAGAATAAAATGCCTCCACATGTTCAAGGCATGAATGATAGTTTCCAACTCGAGATCATGAGTCGCATTGTTATGCTCATGCTCATTCATATTCCTTGAATCATAGCATACCACCTATCCTTCCTGCATCAGGACTCCACCAATTCCTTTCTTGCAAGCATATGTACATACCACAAACTCCATATCAAGATTTGCAATCTTCAATACCAATTGTAAGCAAATGCTTCAATTGATGAAAACTAGTTGCACACTCCTCATTCCATTCAAACTTCTTTCCTTTTCTCTACAAAGATGTAATAGGATAGGCAATCCTTGAGAAGTTCCCGATGAGCCTCTTGTAATAGGAGATGGCCATTCCATGATAGATTTAATATTTGTTGGGTCCACTGCCATCCCTTCCTTGGAAACAACATGTCCTAGGTAGTGAATTTGAGTATGAAAGAAACTACACTTTCCAAGCTTGGCATACAACTGATGCTCTCTCCTCAATTTGAGCTTGGCATACAATCATCCACTAGGTCAGAACTAACATAACTATAATTAGATTCAGGATCAATCAAAATGGAAAAAAATCAATCATAGAGCTTATCTTCCATCTGAATAATGGATGCCTGGTTATCCACATGCCTATTATCAAGTGCTACATAGATCTAAGGAATGCTCTAACCAACATCCCCAACTGTCTGCGCCTCCTAGGCACTGTAGATCTGAGGCCTACCACGCTGGTACAATGGAAAATCCTTCTTGCAATGGTCCTTGCCAGAAATCAAACACTGTAACAGTTCTTTGGCACTACCTTTATTCCGTTTCTCTCCAGGCTGAGGTCCATTTCCATTCTCAACTGCATTAAACATCTTGTAAGGAGCCACATTCTCTTTCTCACCTATATCCTAAGGTATTCCTCGCTTCTGAGGCCATTTTCATTTATCCTTCTCATTCCCTTTCCAATCTCATTTAGGGTCATACTTGCGCTTCGACTGCTCATAACAATGCTTCAATTTCTTGATGACTTCCTCCAATGACCGAGGCTCATCATACTCAATCTGATCCTTGAATTCTAATGGCATTCCACTCATGAACCTTTGAACCTTCATCATCTCATCCTTGAGATAAGGAACATACCTCAATAGATCCAGAAATTTGGTCGTTTACTCTTCATCTATCATGGAACCCATCTTAAGATCATATAACTCCTTGGCATTTCCGTCATAATACCTCTCAAACAATTACTTCTTCTTGAAGTGTCTTTTAAACTCATGCCAACTCAACTATTCTACCTTTATTCCTCTAACATGCTTCACATATGCCCACCAGATATCTACTTTTCCTTTGAGATTAAAGATCACTATCTTGGCCCTCATATTCTCTTTATAATCATGGAATCCGAAGAACTTCATCATACCAAACAACCATGCTTTTGCATCTTCTGATTTCTTCGTCACTCCATTAAAATTAGGAGGCTTGACTTTCTTGAACTCCTCTAGCAAGTACTACTTCTCACTTTGTTAGGTCCCTATAATACTAGTGTAACCCATTATTGTTATTAGTGAAACCCCCTTATTGTATTATTGTGACCATATAGTCCCCATGTTGTTATTATTATGCCCCATAGAAGTCCACTATTGTTATTGTTGTGCCCCTACAATATTATTGTTATGTAGGCTCTGATTGTATTGGGACCCCTTAGACTCCTATATATAGGAAGTAGGTCTTGTCATTTGTATCATTGTAGAATTATTCATTTGTGTCATGTAAAGGAGTTTTCCCCCTCGAAGAGGCTGATTTTGAAGTTGTTAATATATCTTTTCTATCTTTTGGTGAGCTGGTTTCATAACATTTGGTATCAGAGCTTTGGATTCTAGGGTTTCGCTGCTCCAAACAAGTCATCATGGAATTTTCGCTATACCTTTTTCTCTACGAAGTTTCAGAAGCTAAAAGAAACCCATTTGAGCTGAAATCGTTCTAAACCTCGGGTCCGAATTTCAGATCTTGTATCACTATATTTTCGGAGATATGATCTGAGGAAGGTAGGGTCTTTGCAAGCTCCAGAATGCCATCTCAAACAGGTCATCATGGAATTTTCGCTATAATTTTTTTTCTACAAAGGTTAAGACTCTGAAATTAAAACCCATTGGATCTAAAATCTTTATTAAGCTTGGGCTTGAATTTCAGATCTTGTTTTGCTATATTTTTGGAGATATGATCCAAGGAATTTAGGGTTTTTGCAGGCTCCCGAATTACATCCCAAACAGGTGACCTTGAGAAAATCGTCATAACTTTCTCTCTGAGCATCAGATTGAAATTTAGTAAAAAGTTACAGAAGAAGGATGAACTATAATTCGTTGTGTATTATTTTCAGGTCTGAAGGTCGAAACAGTGAGACATGGCACTTCATATAATTTCACTCTACTAAAAAAGTATATAATCAGGTCATCTTGGGAGATTGGGCATAACTCTTTCTTGAAGAATCCAATTTCGATTAAACTGGTGGCATGGGAAAGAGGACATAGAGGGCTACCGCAGATTGAAATTTAAGACCTTGGAGATCCGAAATTTCAGAGATACAACAGATTCAATATCGAGCTCCTAAAAGCAAGAAAAAGAATGGCTCCAATCAAGAAAATAGAAACACCTAGTAAGCAAAATTGGAAGGATGATTTGAAGAATGTGATTGAAGATATGATCAATAAGATAAATGGTATAAAAGAAAAATTGAATGGAAACATGGAAGATTTGAAGAAAGACATGGAAGGTTTGAACGAAGGTGGGACAAAATCACTACAAGAAAGGCTTCCTAATGTCGAAAAGGTAGTAGAGGAAACTCATGATGAGAACAAAAGAAATGTTAATCATGATTTCATAGACTCTAACATTGGATTGAAGACCCACCATATTCCAAATATAGATATGAGTAAATTTGATGGCAAGGATCCGATAACTTGGATACTACAGATGGAGCAATATTTTGATCTACATGATGTGCAACCACCACAAAAGGTACATATTGCATCTTTATATTTAGAACTGAATTAGTTTGTATGGTATAGAGGGATTTGTTCTCATAAACAACTTGTCACCTGGTCAATTTTCATGGAGGAAATGATAGCACATTATGAGGATACAAAGAGCAACACCTTCTTTAGCCAATTGATAAATCTCAAACAAAAGGGTTCAATGGTAGAGCACATTGAGGACTTCCAAAAATTGAATATAAGGGTAAATGATATTCTAGAGAAGCATAGGATTGAAGTATTCATAGGGACTTTAAATGATAACATCCAACATGAGGTTCGCCTTTGGGAACTTGATTCATTGGAGAAGGCATACAGGTTGGCAAGAAAAATTGAAAGCAAAATTATGGCAACAAGGAAGCCTACCACTCATAACTATAAAGATGGAAGTGTTGTTGCTCCTAGCCTTTCACCACCTACAAGGTTGACACCACAACAATTGGAAGAAAAAAGAGCAAAAGGGCTTTGTTACAATTGTGATAGAAAATACACTAAAGGTCATAAGTGTGCTGAGAAGAAATTAATTTACATAGATGGGGAAGAGGAGCAAGAAAAGGAACAAGAAACATCAAAAGAAGAGGATATACACCAGGAACCAATCCCAGAGAAAGAAGAAATGAATCTGACCATATCTTGTAATGCATGGACAAGAATTACCACGCCTCAAACTCTCAAGATAGAAGGGCATATCAAGAATAAAAATGTAATAATGTTGATTGATTCGAGTAGTACCTGTATTTTATTCACTGTAAGATAGCCAAGGAATTGAATTTCTTCCTATATCCAGCACCAGAGTGTTAATTAATGGTTGCAAATGGAGGAGCCATAAATTTCTCTAGAAAGTGCCATAATATCAATCTATCCATGGGAGAATATGTCTTGAATAGTCCAATGCTTTCCATTCCAATGGGTGGTGTAGATGTTGTACTAGGAGTCCAATGGCTACAATCTTTGGGTACGATAACTTTTAATTTTCAAGAACTTTTCTTGAATTTTTTTGGTGAGGAAAGGAAGTTGAATTAAGGGGTATTGCAGGGAAACCGAGAAAGATAATCAACTTTAACAGTGTGACAAAGCTTCTAAGGAAAGAACAATAGGGTGTAATTGCACAATTATGTTCACTAGAGGTTCCCACATCGAGATCATCTATTTCTCCAGATCTCCAAAACATTTTGGACAATAATCCCAAGGTATTTGAGACTCCCAAAGGCCTCCTACCTCTTCATGATCATGATCATGCTATTCATTTGATTCCAGGAAGTGTTCCCCCAAACATCAGGCCTTACTGATATCCATATGCACAAAAGAGTGAAATTGAATGTATGGTTGCAAAAATGCTAGAGGTTGGTATAATTCAACCTAGTCAAAGTTCTTTCTTAGCTCTAGCGGTATTGGTACACAAGAAGGATGGATCATGGTGCATGTGTTTGGATTATAGAGAGCTCAACAAGCTTACTATTAAAGATAAATTTCCCATTCCTGTCATTGATGGATTATTGGATGAATTAGATGGAGCAATTTACTTTACCAAGTTGGATCTTCATTCAGGATATCATCAAATCAGAATGAAGGCTAAAGACATTCCAAAAATAGCATTTAGAACTCATGAGGGTCATTATGAATTTTTGGTCATGCCTTTTGACCTTACCAATGCACCTTCTACATTTCAAGGTTTGATGAATTCCATTTTCAAACACTTCCTTAGAAAATTTGTGTCAGTATTTTTTGATGATATACTAATCTACAAAAAATCTTGGAAGGATCATGTTCAACATGTTGACATGGTGCGAAAAACTATTGGAGGAGAAACAATTATATGCAAAAAAATCCAAATGTTTCTTTGGAGTACAAGAGGTGGAATATTTGGGTACTTAGTTAGCTCATAGCTTATCTTATCATCCTCAATCTGATGGGAAAACTGAGATAGTGAACAAATGTTTGAAAGGATATCTTTGTTGCTTTGTATATGATAAACAGACACAATGGGTCAAGTGGTTGCCTCTGGCTGAATGGTGGTATAACACTTCCTTCCATACTACAACAAAAATGACCCCATTTATGGCACTTTATGGATATCATCCACCGTCCATCACATCATCTTTACAAGAAAATTCTAAGGTTTAAGCAGTGGAAGATCACATCGAGCATCATCAACAAGTTCTCATACTCTTAAAGGATAACCTCACTTTGGCGCAGAATAGAATGAAACAATAGGTAGATCAACATCGCAGTGAAAGAAGTTTTGATGTAGGTGATTGGGTATTTCTACGACTACAACCATACAAACAAATGTCCCTCAAGCAAGCTAAGAAGGATAATAAATTATCACCAAAGTATTATGGTTCGTACAAGGTGTTACAAAATATTGGTATTATGGCATACAAATTGGAGCTTCCTGCATCTTCCCGAGTGAACCCAATTTTTCATGTTTCATGCTTAAATAAGGTTATAGGTGAGAAGATCCCAATTCAAACAATATTGCTAGAACTTGATGAGGAAGGAAAAATCATATTGGAACTCGAAGCAGTCACAAAAGAAAGAAATCAAAAACTACAAAATCGATCAATTTTAGGGTATCTCATTAAGTGGAAGAACATACCCACTGAAGATTCCACATGGGAGGATGAGAATTTTATACAAAAGCATCCAGAACTACTCAATTGTTGAGGACAATACTTTTTGAAGGAGAGGGGCATGTTAGGTCCCTATACTACTAGTGTAACCCCTTATTAGTGAAACCCCCTTATTGTATTATTGTGCCCATATAGTCCCCATGTTGTTATTATTATGCCCCATATAAGCCCACTATTATTATCGCTGTGCCCCTACAATATTATTGTTTTGTAGGCTCTAATTGTATTGGTACCCCTTAGATTCCTATATATATAAAGGAGGTCTTGTCATTTATATCATCAAAGAATTGTTCATTTGTGTAATGTAAAGGAGGTTTCCCCCTCAAAGAGGCTGATTTTGAAGTTGTTAATCTATCTTTTCTATTTTTTGGTGAGATGGTTTCATAACACACTCCTCCTATAAGGATGATGGCGGTGATGAAAATGATGTCTCTTTGAACCAGAAGTAGAATAGAACCCATAAGCACTACCTCTACTGTCAAGGGTATCCAACTATCTACCACCTTTGACTGTATCATCTCTGTCCAACCTATATCGTGATCAAGACCTGCTACCATATGGCCCATTAGTCCTTTCCTCATGCCCATGACTAATCCTTAGCTATCCCTGTCTCTGCAAATATGATAAGCTTTGAAGGATCATTGCATTTAATTCAGCTTGATTTTCCTGAGCTTTGGTAAGCCTTTGCTATTTCTCATTTGGCTTATTATTATTTGCCTTGCAACTTCTTATTTTTGCCTTCAAACTTTTCAATGTATCTGCCATGTCAGGAGAATACTCATCTCCTTGTTGTTCAAATGATCTGTAAGAAGAGTCATGTGAACTATAGTCCACCATTTTTCTCGTCATCTCTGATCTTCTTCTTCATGCAAACATGCCATGTTAGATAAACCAAATAGAAACATGATCAAACATACCCTAATGAAGTTCAAGGGATGTTATCTCGTCTACACAAATCAATCTAGATTAGCATGATATACATGTATATACACATAATGATATCAACATATTAACCTATCAACATCTCACATTATGCACAATAACACTGACTATATACATGACAATTATAGCCACTACAATGCATGCATAATAGTCACACATACGACTGACATGCATGCATAACAATCATGTCTAGCCCATCCAGTCCAAGTGTTTGAACCTGAAAGATCTGATACCAATATGTGGTATCAGATATAACCCAAAGAGAATGAAACCTGCTATGATACCAACCTTTAATGCCCCACCCCACATTTACCCTCTTCTATGAGCTCCCAAGGGTAAACATGAGATGAGTGCTACTATGACATGAATCAACCTCTAAGTTCTAGTGATGGAAGTGGGGCTTACAAGCTGAAAACTTCTTGACATCCCTCAAGGACTACAAACAACTTAGGATCTACGTAACCATCCCAGGTGATGAATCCCTGAGATGGGACCCTTTTTCAATGACCTAACTCCATAACCACACCCATAACACCTCAAGCATGCAATTATGAGGTTATAATTGTGTAACATTGTCTTCCCACATTTATCCAAGCTAACCAGTCCACTGGGGTAAACGTTTGATGAAGAGTTGCTATGATATGATTCAACTCCCCAAGTATAGTTAAGGAAGTGGAATCGGAAAACCAAAACCAAACTGACCTTCCTTAGGAGCTACAAGACCCCCAGGGTTAACCAACCACTCTAGGTGCCCAACCCTTGAGTTAACTTTCTTTTGAACTAAGTTAACTTCCAGTTGCTCCCATGACAATCCCTCCATGTGACTGAAACCCTCCAGTCGCTCCCACAATAAGGCTTCCATGTGACTACACTATTTTTCCGACAGTTCTGTGCCGATGACCCTGAAATCTAAACCACTTTTTTAGGGCTAGGACTGAGGCCTTTGCCCATATCTTGATGAAATTCTTAGTAACAATAAATAACAAGAAGACAAGGGCTCTAATGCAAAATTTGAACACGGACCTAGCCTAGTCCATCCTAACCATGACAAGAATTTCATCAAATATATCAAGAACATGTATGTACAGGTCATATAACCACATCTAAAAATAAGGATCTCATACTTATTTGAGATTTGTCAAGAAGGTCTGATGCTTTCTCACCATAACCACAATATCATCTATTAGGCCCATTCATTAACATTTCATTTACTAAACAAAAAACGATGAGAGCCATAACTCAAGTCTATCATAAACCATGCTTATAATGAAGATATAACCAAAAAAGATAACCATGATAGAACATCCATTAAAATCACATAATGACAATCATATTTACTCATAAAACTCAAGAGGAAATATTCTTATTATTCATATGCAAAATCCAACCAAGTGAGGGACTTCCACGTACCACCTGACCATAGATTGGGCTGAACCAAATATTTCTTTCAAACAATCACCCCCATGCCATATTCCAAGCATGAATGTGGGACTCACAACAAAACAACTAGGGCTTCCTCGGGATTTACTACAATCCCGCCATATAGTGGTCAAGGATTCCTAGGCCCAAACCCTCATTTATACAACCAGGCTTTACCATATATCCCGCCAAGGGATTCCTAGGCCCAAAAAAGAAACATACACTACCAAGCTTTATTGCAATCACACCACATACTGGTCTATGGATCACTAGGCATATAGACACATGGATGCCTCAGGATCTCTCCACCTAAACCATGAGTGATTTGTCCATCTCCACCCTCTAGGATTTACCGTATATCCTGCCATTTACCGGTCGAGGATTCCTAAGCCCAATGAGGGTATACATAACCAAGCTTTATCACAATCCCACCTTTACTGATCTAGGGATTCCTAGGCCTTGTGATTTCTCCTGAGACCACCTCACTCAATTTTGAAACCATCCGAAAATCCAGCTCAACCCAATGAAAGAACCCGTCACACCATGGCTATCCGAAAATGGCAAGGCAAGGATGAAAACCCTGTCAAACCTAGAAAAACCCATGTCAATGACAAAAAGAGAGCCAAATACACACATTCATGTACCATGCATGCCAAAACTAGCAAGGAAAACATACATGCAACTCGATACCTACAAGTAATTCTGTTGTAACCACTTGATCCAACTCTTCCTTGCTTGATTTTGCTTTCCTTTCTCCAATGCTAGAGTGCTGCAAGGATGCTCTAAATGTGCAATAGTATGAGAGAGAAGAGAGAATAGAGAGAGCTCCAAGCTAAAACTAAAAAAAGGTTGTGAACTGATCCTCATTATCATTGAGGCCTCTATTTTCTTTAATTTCCATTATTTTCCTTCAATTTGCTCCTCACATGCAACCTGTCACCTTTCAATTTCCTTTTCTCCTAATTTCCTTTATTTTCATAAATAAAATGCCAATTAATGCCTCTTTCCTTCTCAAAGCCTTTGCCAATTTCCCTTAGCCATAATAAACCAAATCAACACCCACTAGGATGTTTTTTTCCCAACATTCATCTTGGAATACATGTCCTATGACCTTGGTCTCATTTTTCCTTTATTAACTTTATTACATGGATTTTTAATCCGAGGTTGCTACAAACCCCTCCTCCTTAGGGGAACACCATCCTCGGTGTTTTGTGACACCTACAGCCAACAAAATTGTTGAAAAGTAAAACATACCACCCCTTAGCTCGATGTAGTATCTACAATGACCAACTTGCTGAAAAGCAAACCAACATGACAGACATAACAACATGACACTCATAACGACATGACACCAATTTCGCTTATTCGAGATTTATAACACAAATCATTATGGTATTTACATATATATACATATATACATATACCAAAACTACTTTTCCTCAACCGACAAATAATGAAGGATGCATAGCCCGCATCTGATCAACCATCTCCCATGTAGCTTCAATACGCCTAAAGTGCTTCCACTACACTTTAACCTCCTCGATTGCTTAGTTTCGGAGCATAAGCATATTTCTCTACAAAATTCACTGAGGTTTTGGTTGGAATTCTCCTTCTGGCTCCACCTGCAATACAGACCAATCAATGACATGATCAACATCCTTTACATATATTTTAAGCAATGAAACATGGAAAACTTCATGGAATTTCACTATCAGAGGCAGTGCAAGTCTGTATGCCATTGGTCCTATCCTCTCAAGGATCTCGAAAGGCCCACAATAGCGAGGTGCTAGCTTCACACATGACCCAATCCTTAAGGAGCTCTTCTTGGGCTTGATGTGCAAGTACACATGCTCCCCAACCTGGAACTCCTTAAGTACCTTGTGCTGATTTGCTTAAATTTTCTACCTATCCTATGCTACCTTTAGATTATGTTTGATAACATGCATTTCCTATTCCATGTCTGCCAACATGTTCAGTTCTATCAATACCTTGTTCACTAGATCACTCCAACTTATGGGAGTAATACAACTCCGCCAATAAAGTGCCTCAAATGGACTCATCATCAGTGACTCCTAATACCCATTGTTGTAAGAAAACTCAACCAGAGGTAGATACTCTTCCCACTTTCACTGATGATGCATCGCATACATACTTAGCATATCCTCTAGTATCCTATTGATCCTCTCTGTCTGGCGATTTGTCTGCGGCTGATAAGTTGTGATGAAGGCCAACTTTGTACCCAAACTTGAAAATAACTCCTTCCAAAACTTGGAAGTGAACTTAACATCCATATCTAATGCAATCTTCTTTGGAACACCATGCAATCTCACTATATCTCTGATGAAGACCTGTGCTACATAACTATCTGAATATGTAAACTTCACAAGAATGAAGTGTGCCACCTTTGTCAACCCATCAACCACAACCATAATAGAATCATGTTGTTTAGATGTCCTTAGAAAACCTGTAAAGAAATCCATGGAAATTACCTCGCACTTCCACTCCGAAATCGGAATCGGTTGTAGTAGACCACTTAGGCTCTTACACTTTGCTTTTACCTGTTGAAAATCCAAACATCTAGCCACAAAATCTGCCACTTCCTTCTTCATATTCGACTAATAGTAGAACTTCTTCACCGTTGTCAATGTATATCTTGGATGACTTGAATGTGACTTAGCATGAAATTCCCTCAAGATAAGCTTCTTGAGCTCACTATTGTCTGACACATAGATCTTGTCCCTAAATTTGATGAAACCATCTGCTGTAAGATGATAGTCCACATCTTGATCAACTGTACTCTGCTACTGTAACCTGTGCTTAAGCTCTCTATACCCACCATCCTGTTGTCTTGCCTGTAAGACCTGATCCTATAAATCCGTCCCATATGAGATCATAGTTTCTATATGATTTATCCGCACTCTTCTACTAAGAGCATTTTCCACCCTGTTCTCTTTCCCTTTAATGTACCTGATCTCAAAGTCAAACTCACTGATCGTTGCCAACCATCTAGCTTGCCTAACATTAAAATTCTATTGGTCAAATAAGAATCTTAATCCACTGTGATCACTCATCAATACAAACCTCCTACCAAGAAGATAGTGCCTCCACGTCTTCAAAGCATGGATGATCGTTGCCAACTGAAGAGCATGTGTAACATAATTTTTCTCATGCTCATTCAATTTCCTTGATTTGTAGAACACTACTTGTCCTTCTTGAATCAGGACTCCACCAATTCCTCTTTTACAAGCATATATACACTCCACGAACTCTTTATCTAGATCTGCAATATTTAGAACTGGAGAATTTGTCAACATTTGCTTCAACTGCTCAAAACTTGCAGTAAATTCCTTTGTCCCTTCAAATTTCTTCCCTTTTCATTGTAATGACATGATAGGAAAGGCAATCCGTGGGAAGTTCCTGATGAACCTTCTTTAGTAACCTGCCAACCCCATGAATGATCTTACGTCATCCACATTCCTAGGAGTTGCTTATTCCATAATAACCCTTATCTTTTCCAGATCCACTGCTATGCCTTCCTTGCAGACCACATGCCCCAAGTAATGTACCTTTGTCTAAAATAAACTACATTTTCTAAGCTTGGCATACAATTGATTCTCTCTTAGCAATCTCAATACTGTTGCTAAGTGTTCGACATGCTCTTCCTCATTCTTAGAATATATCAATATATCATCAATGAATACAATAACAAACTTGTCCATATAAGGATGCAACACACTATTCATCAAGCACATAAAAGTAGTTGGAGCATTAGTCAAACCAAAAGGAACTACAACAAACTCATAATGCCCATACTTGGTTTGGAAATCAGTATTTTAGATGTCCTCTTCTTTAATGCGTACTTGATGGTATCATGATCTCAAATCAATCTTCGAGAACATTGTTTCTCCCTTCAATTGGTCAAATAAGTTGTCAACCCTTGGAAATGGATACCTGTTCTTAATTGTCATCTTGTTCAACTGCCTGTAGTTAATACAAAACCCAAGAGTACCATCCTTCTTCTTCACAAACAATATTGGTGCACCCTAAGGCGATACACTTGGCCTAATGTATCCTTTTCAAGCATTTCCTTCATCTGCAACTTCAATTCCACTAGCTCTAGAGTGCTCATCTTTTAAGTTTCCTTTGATGTTGGTGCTGCCCTTGGTACCAACTCAATAGAAAAGTCCACTTCCCTGTGAGGCAACAACTCTAAATTATATGTGGGAAATACATCTTGAAACTATTGTAGAACTAGGTACCAGTTCAAGACTTATGCATCCTCAACATATTTACCTTTTTCTCTAAAAATATGTACTACAAATAACACACACCCTGTCTTACGACTGTGCTTTGCCTGTATAGTTGTGACCATGCTGACTGATGTTGCATTTTTCTTACCTTGCAAGATTCTATGTTCTCCATTGTCATCCAAGCACTCAATATAATTTTCACAACAATCCACATTGGTCCTGTGAGGATACAAACAGTCCATACCCAGCAACATATTGTATGATCCCAATGGAATCAAATTCAAGTGCGTTGATGTAGGCATATGTTTCAACTCACATGCACAAGCTCTTACCCAATGTTGAACTCTTTTCTTAGTACCTGCATCCAACTGCACTAACCAAGATTATGCATGTACTTCTTTATTCAAACCACACTTATCCACCAGGTGAGGATTAACATATAATTAGATCGAGGGTCAATCAAAATAGAAACAACCTGATCACAAATCTTACCATCCATCTCGATAATAGATGCTTGGTGATCCGCCTGCCTGTTGTCCAATGCTAGATCTGATGAATGCTATGGCTAACATCCCCAACTCTCTGCACCTCTTGAGCACTGTATATCTGAGGCCTGCCACCCTGATTCTATGGAAAATGCTTCTTGAGATGCTCCTTACCACAAGTCCAACACTGCAACTGTCTCCTACCATCAACTTTGTTCTGTCTTTCTCCAGGATGAGGTCCATTAAAATTCTTATAAGGTGCAATATTTTCTTTCTCACCTACATTTTGAGGTCTTGTTCCTTTTCGCTTCCATTTACCTTTGACTTTGTCTTTACCTTTCGAACCTTGTTGAGACTATGTCTTGCGCTTTGATTTCTCGTAATAATGCTTTAGCTTTCCAATGAATTCTACAAGTGACTGAGGCTCATAATATGCAATCCAACCTCTAAATGCTAATGGTAATCCACTGAAAAATCTCTGAACTTTGGCTTTCTCATCCTCAAGATATGGTACATACCTTAACAATTCTAGGAACTTGGTTGTATACTCCTCATCTGTCATCAATCCCATCTTTAGATCATAGAAGTCCTTGGCTTTACTATCATAGTAGCTCTCTAACAAATATTTCTTCCTGAAAAGTCTCTTCAATTTGTTCCAACTCAACTCCTTTGTCATGATATCTCTAACCCGCTTCACATCTTCCCACTAGATGTTTGATTTCCCTTTGAGGCTAGAGATAACTATTTTGACCATCATATTCTTGGTGTAATCATGCAGCTCAAATAACTTCTTCATCCTAAGAAACCATGCCTTTGCATCTTCCAGCTTCCTCAAATCTCCATCAAAGATAGGTGGCTTGGCTTTCTTGAACTCATCTAGAAAATACCCCCTATCACTCCTCCTATAAGGATGATAACTATGATGACCATGATACCTGTAAGAACTAGAACTAGAATAGAACCTGTGTCCATCACGCCATCTATCAGATTTATCCAAGAACCCACCATCTTTGATCATGTCATCCATATCTGACTTGTACCCACCGTGATACCTGCTACGATATGCTCCATTAGTTCAATCCTCTTGTCCATGGCTGATCCTAAGTGGTCCATGTCTCTGCAAGTCTGACAAACTCTGAAGAATAACTGCATTAACCTTTGCTTGTTTCTCTTGTGCTTGAATGATTATGTCATTATCTGCTTTGCAACTCCTTATTTTTGCCTTCAAACTTCTCAATGTGTTTGCTATGTTAGGAGAGTACCCATCACCATGCAACTCATCTGACCTATAGGAAGAATATCGTGAACTGTAATCCACCATTTTGCTAGTCATCTTTGATATTCTTCCTACAAGCATACCATGTCAGCTAAACCAAAATATAAACATAACCAACATACCTTAGGATAGTTTAGGAGAGGATATCTCATCTGCAAGATCAACTAGATTAGCAAAATACAAGTATAATCATAACATTATATAGACATCATCTCAATTATCATCCAATCACCATACATGATAATACCAACTGCATACCATGATATCATGCACGACAACCATGGCCATAACAATGTATGCATAAAAACATATAGACACTAACATGCATAATAAATGAAGATACAATCGAAATGCATTCTTAACAAACACATCCCAACAACAACTCCTTCAACTTCTACATGACCATCACAACACATACACATCAAACACATATACAACCTACATGAATGCATGGAAAATACATTAACCCATCCAGTCCAAGGGTTGAACCATGCTCTGATATCACTTTGTGGTATCATATATTACCCAAAGAGAATGGAAACCAGACACCTCCCAAAGAGAATGAAACCCGCTTTGATACCACTCTGTAACACCCTCCTCCCACATTTAACCAAGATAACCGGTCCACCTGGGTAAACATGTGATGAAGAGTTACTATGATTTCATTCAACTCCCCAAGTACAGTTAAGGAAGTAGAATCGAAAAACCAAAACCAAATTAACCTTCCTCAAGAGCTACAGGACCCCTAGGGGCTAACCAACCACTCAAGGTGCCCAACCCCTGAGTTAACTTGATTTTTAACTAAGTTAACCTCTAATTGCTCCCATGATGAGCTCTTCATGTGACTGGAACCCTTCAATCGCTCCCACAACAAGGCCTCCATGTGACTGCAGCCTTTTTCAGGCAATTCAGTGCCAATGACCCCAAAATTTGAGCCACTTTTTCAGGGCTAGGACTTAGGCCTCTTCCTAGAACTTGATGAAATTCTCAGTAATGATAAATAACAAGAAGAAAAGGCCTCTAATGCAAAATTTGAACAAGGACCTAGCCTGTCCCATCCTAACCATGACAAAAATTTCTTCAAACACATCAACAACATCATGAACATAGGGACCTCATACTTATTTGATATTCGTCAAGAAGGTCTGATGCCTTCTCACAATCGCTACAATAGCATATATTAGGTCATTTATTCATTAAAATTTATTTACTAAACAAAACACGATGAGAGCCATAACTCAAGTCTGCCATAAACCATGCTTATAACAAACATATAACCAAGATATTAAACATGATAGAACAACCATTAAAATCACATAATGACAAGAACATTTACTCATACAACTCAAGAGGAAATAATCTTATTATTAATATGAAAAAGCCAACCAAGTGAGGGACTTCCACTTACCACCCGGCCATATATTGGGCTGAACCAAATCTTTCTTTTAGCTAATCACCCTTGTGCCATATTCCAAGCATGAACGTGGGACTCACAACAAAACAACCAGGGCTTCCTTAGGCTTTACCGCAATCTCGCCATATACCAGTCAAGGATCCCTAGGCCCAAACCCTCATCTATTCAACCGGGATTTATCGTATATCCTGCAAAGGGATTCCTAAGCCTAAACAAGAAACATACACTACCAGGCTTTACCATAATCCCACCACATACTGGTCCAGGGATCACTAGGCCTATAAATGCATGGATGCCTTCAGATCTCACCACCTAAACCGTGAGGGATTTGTCCATCTCCACCCTTAAGTATTTTCCGTATATCCCTCCATTTACCAGTCGAGGATTCCTAGGCCCAATGAGGGTATGCACAACTAGGATTTACTGTAATCCCACCTTTACCGATCCAGGGATTCCTAGGCCTTGTGATTTCTCCTGAGACCACCTCACTCAGTTTTGAAACCATTAGAAAATATACATCAACCAAATGAAAGAACCCCATCACACCATGACTATCCGTAAATGGCAAGGCAAGGTTGAAAACCACTGCCACATCTATAAAAACCTATGCCAATGACAACAAGAGAGCCAAATACACACATGCATGTACCACGCATGCCAAAACTAACAAGGAAAACATACATGCAACTCGATACCTACAATTAATTCCATTGTAGTCGCTTGATCAAACTCTTCCTTGCTTCATCTTTGCTTTCCTTTATCCAATGCTAGAGTGCTCCAAGGATGCTCTAAGTGTGAAAGAGTATGAGAAAGTAGAGAGAATAAAGAGAGCTCCAAAATAAAACTGAAAAAAGGTTGTGAACTGATCCTCAGAAGCCTTTTCATCATTGAGGCCTCTATTTTCTTCAATACCCATTATTTTCCTTCAATTTTCTCCTCACACACAACGTGCGACCTTTCAACTTGCTTTTCTCCTAATTTCCTTTATTTTCATAAATAAAATGCTAATTAATGCCTCTTTCCTTTTCAAAGCCTTTGCCATTGCCTTTTCCAATTTCCCTTAGCCATAATAAACCAAATGAACACCCACTAGGATGTTTTGCACAACATTCAACTTGGAATACGTGTCCCATGAACTTGGTTTTATTTTTCCTTTATTAACTTTATTACAGGGATTTTTAACTCAGGGTTGTTACAAACCGCACTCATAAGCATGCTTCCATGCAGTTATTGTAGAAACTCCTTGTAGATTCAAACTGCTTATGTAATATGCTAAAACAAAAGACTTGAATCTACTATACTCATCACCGGAAATAATTAATCAATTGAGAAATCACAACATAAACATGAGATAAGATTCAATCACATATGCTCAGAGATTTATCTAAGGGGAAAGATTGCTGCTCAAAACTCCTTCCTATTTGTATATTGCATTAGATCATAAACATAGAGAAAAAATACAATGCTTGCTCAAGCATGAGCATCCTCTGCACTAGTACAATCTATTTCACTATCTCACAAGCTGACTCTAGCCAATACTGAACCAATTATGCTACCTTCCAAGATTCTATTTCCTTGTGTTGTTTCCTTGGGAATTAGCTCCCCATTAATTAGGGAAATTCCCAATTAGAATTGTGCAATCCCTATATGCCCTTCTCTGACTTCCTGCACAACTCAGAAAATTATACAACTGATAGTACATTGCCCTTAAACTCCAATCTCAACTGGGTAAATCGAATTTCATGCATGCATGGGTTAATTATGGTTGATCTATCAGTTAACTGGTTGAACACATGAAGTTTCACCCCATTGCTAGACCTCCTACTAGTTCCTCCAACTGTTGGGACTAGTGTAAATGACATTAACTCAGTTTAACTGAATTAAACTATTACAACTCAAATTAAAATCAACCTAGACTCCTAAAATTTAGGAACCACTCTACATGACTCAAGTCAGGTCCTCGACTCGAACTAACTAATCCAACTAAGTGAAATAAACTTAGTTAACTCATTCTTGTTGTCTTGTGACGCAGAATTACAATTTTCTCCTAATTTAATTCAAGGGAAATTAAATCAGGATTTTCTAGTTGCCATTTTCAACACTCCCTCTCAACAAGAAAGGGATTATTTTCTACCTTGATCCTGCCTCTATAAAACACGAATTTTCATCTTGACAATGCCCTTGTCAAAATATCTACATCTTGTTCCTCTGTAGGAATTTACTCCAACAACATGATTCTCCTCTGCACACAATCTCATAGATGGTGATACCGCATGTCAATATGATTGGATCGATCATGAAAAGTTGGCTTTTCAGAGGGCTTGATACAACTCTGATTGTCATAATAAATCATAGTGGGATCCATCATCTGACCAAGTAACTCATCAAGAATCTTAGTCATCTAGATAGCTTCACAAGTTGCTTGACTAGTAACCATGTACTCTGCTTTTGCTGAACTGAGTGCAACTAATCTCTGCTTCCTGTTGTACCAAGAAACTGTTGCTGATCCAATACTAAAGATTCCTCCTGATGTTTTCTTCTTTTTCTGATGGAATACCCGCCCAATCTACATATGTGAAGCCTTGAAGCTTGACTCCCTCTGTCCGTCTGTACGAAAGACCTTACTGAGTAGTGCCTCTAAGGTATCTCAACACATGTTTTGTTGCCTTCCAATATAGTTTGGTTCGCTTAACCATTGCTTGACTAAGATGGTTAGCTGCATAACACATGTCTAGTCGTGTGTTCACCAAATACTTAAGTGAACCCACAAGCTGCCTGTAAATAGTGGCCTCCACCTCCTCACTTGAAGTGGCATCCTCTTTCCTCCAACTACCTGCTAGAGGAGTGTCCATGGGTTTGCTACTCTCCATGCAGAAATTCTTTAGTATCTCGTTGACATACTTTCCTTGAGAGACAAACAATTCCCCATCTCTTTTCCATCCTTCCATACCAAGGAAATAATGCATGAGCAACATGTTCTTCATCTCAAATTCTCTTGAAAAATCCTCTTTGTAATATTTGATCAGCTTCTCATCACTGGTTAGAATTAAATCATCAACATACAATACTATAATCAATCATTTACCTTTAACCACAATATGGTAAAGGTTTGCATCTGCTTCACTTTTGGTGAAGCCCAACTTGGTGAATTAACTGTCGATTCTGGTATACCAAGCACGAGGTGCTTATTTCAATCCATATAGTGCTAGTTTGCACACATGCAACTCTCTATCGAAGGTCTCAAATCCTTCCGGCTTCTCAATGTACTCCTCTTCCTCAATCACTCCATTTAGGAATGTTGTCTTCACATCCATCTAATGTATCTTCCATCCCATCTGTGCTGCAAGAGCTAGAATTGATATGATTGAAGAGTACCTTGCTATTAGAGCAAAGGTCTCCTTGTAATCAATTCCCTCCATCTGAGAGAATCCCTTGGTCACAAATCTGGCCTTGTGTTTCTCGATTCTTCCGTTTGCTACTTGCTTCACCTTGTAGATCCACCTAGAGCCTACCACTGACTTGTTCTCTGGTCTTGGGACAACTTCCCAAACACTGTTTCTGACTATGGAATCATGTTCCTCTACCATGGCATCAACCCATATTGGCTTCTGCAATGATTTCTCGAATGAGGATGGTTCTGTCTCAATTATCTCACTCATCATAGCGATGTACCCATTGTACCGATTTGGTGACCTCCTCTAGCTGCGTTGTGATGTGGGTGCTCCCACATTCTCTTTAGCATCATGAAATAATCTTTCAGCTTCCCCGGTGCGCTTCCTTCCATCTCTGGATGTCTCTGCATGAGTGGGTGCTTCCACTCTCTGCTCCTCTTCTTGTGGCTGCTCCACAACATCCCGAGGTTCTTTCTTTGGAGCCAAAATCTCCTCATCTGCATGCAACTAAAGATCCCTCTCAAGTGAACATCTCATGGTCTTCTCTTCATCGAACTTCATATCTCTACGAACAATTGTCATCTTGTGAGATGATAGGTACATTCGATAGTTGTGAGGTGTTTCAGTGTGCCCCACAAACATGCCCAACTTAGCTGTCGACTCTAGCTTTTTCCTTGCATCCTTGGAAACATGACAGTAAACTGGTGAACCGATGATTCTGAAGTGTGACACATCTAGTTTCTTCCCTGAAAAAGCTTCTTTTGGTGTACTCATCCCAAGAATCCAATGAGGAGTCCTCTTTTGCACATATACAGTTGTGTTGCATGGTTCAACGCATAAGTGCAACAGTAAGCCCTAATCATGCAACATCACTCATGCAACTCCCACAATACTTCTATTCTTCCTCTCAGCCACCCCATTATGTTGTAGGTTATGGGGTGCTATTAACTCCCATTGAATGCCTTTTGATGCACTGAAGTTATTCAACTCATTCGACATATATTCACCACCGTTATTGCTCCTGAGATCCTTCACTTTCTTGCCAGTGTATTTCTCAACAAGTTCTTTAAATTCAAAAAATTTGGAGAATGTCTAGTCTTTCTTCTACATGAATAAACTCAAACACTTACGTGAGAAATCATCTACAAATATAACATAATACATGTGCTTGGCCGTGGAGGCTATCAAGAAAGGTCCACACACATTTGAGTGAACTCTGTCAAGGACTGTTTGCGCTCTACTATCCTTATCATGAAAGGTGGCCTTGGTGTACTTCTCTAGTGTACACTCTTTGCATGTATCTCACTACTCTAGTGCACCCTTGGGAAGTCATATAGAAATCTGTTGCAATATCTTCAAAGCTCCATGGTGAAAATGTCCAAGTCTCCTATTCCATAATTCATCGATGCCTCGGCTCTATACCTTCTCTTCTTTCGTGCTCAATGCAACACAATCTTCTACATCCAATTTGTAGAGGTTCTTCACCTAAACCCCAATCCGTTTCACTTGTCCCACGATGATATGTCTAAGGAAAGCCTTCCCTTTGCTAAATATCACATCATAGCCATGGTCTTCCAACACAACAACTGAAACTGAATTCTTCTTCAAACCCAGAACATACATGACATATTTTAATGTGAGAGGAGAACCAAACTCCCTCTGAAAAGTAACTATACTGATACCGGTTGTGCTATACCTTCCATCATCTCCCATCTTGCATCTGGAGGTCCTTCTCCTACAAGTCACTAAAAAATTATTTGTTTCCTGTCATATGGAATGAGGCTCCACAATCCAGACACCACACACTACCCCTTACCGATGTCACAATGCATGCAATGAGTGTGAAATCCAATTTGAATTGTGAAGCTAGAGCTTCACCTATCACTTCTCTTGAGGGATTCTTGCCGACCTTCCTGTGTGGATGCTTCATGGCATAGTGCCCCAGCTCATGAAATTGAAAACATTTAATCTTCGAAAAGTCTTTATTCTTTTCCGCCTGACCATAATCTTCTTTGGATTGGGATTTCATCCCTTTCCCTTTCTTTTCCTTTCCAGCCAAGGTACAATTCTCCTCATCATCATGCTTGGATGAGGTTCCATCTCTGGTGTTCCTCCTTATCTCTTCGTGCACCAAGTCGGACCACAATCACTCCCAGTTTAAAACTTCTCCCTCCCGTTTACCAAATCCTGGTAGCTGTGTCAGCTCTTGGGAAGGCCTAGAAGTGCCAGGCTTACCGGATCATTTTCAGCAACTGTAATAGAAGCACTCCCAAGTTCATCCTGAAATTGGGTGAACCTACTTAGGTATTGTGGTATTATGTCACCCTTCTCCATCTTGATCTTCCAAAGCTTGTCCTTCAGTGCCAGCTTCTTGTGGTTACTATTGTTTGAAACAATTCTTCTAAGGCTTGCCACATTGCATATGGGGTATCCTTCCCATGGAAATTCGAGACAATATGATCTCAAACTTCTTCTTGTATGATCCTCCTTGCCTTTGCCACACATTTCTTCCACTCTGCCAGATCTTGAGCATCAATTGTTGGAGGCTTAGGAATATCATTTTCTATGAATTCCTTCAGCCCATTCTCTTCCAACTCTGCCTCCTTCTTTTCCTTCCAAGCAATATCATTTGAGCTACCCTCAAGGGCATACTTGAGTCTCAATCCATAGAACGAAATCCTGTTAGCTTTGAAGAATGATACTACAAATTTGATTCACCTCCAAATACAAACTTGAATTCTTCTCTTCTATTGTGATTCTTTCTCTGATACCATGTAGAAATTCCTTATAGATTAAAAATGCTTATGTAATATGCTAAAACAAAAGAGTTGAATCTACTCTACTCATCAACAGAAAATATTAATTGATCGAGAAATCACAACGTAAACATGAGACAAGATCCAATCACATATGCTCAAAGATTTATCTAAGGGGAAAGCTTGTTGCTCAAAACCCCTTCCTATATTTTTATTGCATTAGATCAGGAAAATAGAGAATAAATACAATGCTATCTCAAGCCTGACCAACCTATGCACTAGTATAATCTATCTCACTACCTCACAAGCTTACTGTGGCCAATACTTAGCCAATTTTGTTTCCTGCCAAGATCCTATTTACTTGTGGTTTTTCCTTGGGAATTAGTCCCCTATTAATTAGGGAAATTCCCAATTATAATTGTGCGATCCCTATAGGCCCTTCTCTGACTACATGCACCACCTGTACAACTCGGAAAATTATACAAATGATAGTACACAACCCTTGAACTCCAATCTCAACTGGGTAACTCGAATTTCATGCATGCATGAGTTAATTATGGCTGATTCATTAGTTAACTGGTTGAACACATGAAGCTACACCTCACTGCTAGACCTCCTACTAATTTATCCAGCATTTGGAACTAGTTTAACTGACATTAACTCATTTTCACTGAATTAAACTATTACAACTCAAATTAAACTCAACTTAGGCTCCTAAAATTTAGGAACCACTCTACATGACTCAAGTTAGGCCCTTAACTTGAATTAACTAAGCCAACTATGTGAAATTAACTTAGTTAACTCATTCTTGTTGTCTTGTGATGGGGAATTACAATTTTCTCCTAATTTAATTCAAGGGAAAATTAAATTAGGATTTTCTTGTTTCCATTTTCAAGAGTCATGACCCAAAAAATCCAGCTCTGTGCTAGCGTTTCCAAGATCTTAGCCACTTTTCTAGGCTATCCTCCAGAGCACTGTCAAGAATTACTTGTAGCTTTCTAGAAACATAAACAAAATGCTAACAATGCTAACCATTTAGAACTTGACATAGCCATGCCTAATCGAGGATAGAAATTTCGTCAAACATATGATAAGCATATAAGCTACAAGTCATGAATGCATATCTAATCAAGAACTTTTGATCTTCATTTGAGAATCACCAAGAAGGTATAATGCTCTCTTAAGATAGTTGCAATAACACTTGTTAGCCTTGCATTCATCAATCATTCAATAACTTATAAAATCATGAACAAGAACAATAACTAGAGCACATCATAGAATCATGCATATAACTAGAATAACAACCATGGCATTCAATCATAAAAACCTCATAATAACAAGTACTTTTGCTCATAAATCACAATAGGGAAATTAACTTATATTAACACATGTAAAAGGCAACCAAGTTAGGGACTTCTATGTACCACCCAACCATAGATTGGGTTGAACATAACCTTTCTTTCAACCAATCACCCCTGTGCCATATTCCAAGCATGAATGTGGGATTACAAGGGATATCCAAGATAAAATCAAATAGGGAATCCAAAGGTTAAACCACCTCCACCCTCAAGATAACGTGATCTCACCTAAACAAGTCTTGAGATCAAAAAACCAAACCAAGCTTGGATGCCTCAGAATTATTTCACCATACCTTGAGGAATTTTCTTGTCTCCACCCACTTGTCGAGGGCTTCCTGGAGAAAACCATCTCCACCCCCAACCCTTGGGATTTTCTCGAGACTACCTCACCTGGTTCCAAAACCTTTCGGTAGTCCAAAGCTCAACCAAGAATGAATCCCATCACACCATGACTATCTAGGGAATGGAAAGGCAAAGCTAAAACGACTGTCTAACTAGGCAAAACCCATGTCAATGACTACAAATGAACCAAATAACCAAATTCATGTACCATGAATTTACACCTCAGCTAGGAAATCACACATGCAACTTGTTACCAGCAAAATCCTCCTACTGAAGCTGTTGATCCAACCTTCTCCTTGTGCTTCCTTGCTTTCCTTTGCTTTTCCTTTGTTGTCCTTTACTTGATTGCTTGCTATCTCCTCTTGGAGCTCTCTCTCTCTCTCTCAATTGATTCAAACAAAAAACTGAAAAATGTTGTGAGTTGTTTCTCTGATGCTTTGTTCATTGATGTCTCCTTTTTTCCATTTTCCTTCATTTTTCCTCTAATTTTCCTCGCATGCAAATTTGTGTCTCTTCACCTTCCCTTTCTCCTATTTTCCTTTATTTTCATAATTAAATTCCAATTATTACCTCTTTTCCTTTTCCAATGCCTTTGCCAATTTCCATAGCCATTACTAAACCATAAGTGATGCCCACTATAGTGCTTAGCCAACATTCAAATTGGAATACGTGTCCCATGACCTTGGTCTTATTTTTCCTTTATTATTCTTTATTACATGAAACTCTAACCTGAGGTTGTTACAAAGGTTATACGCAGTAGCTTCTCCTTAACAATTGTCTCTCCAACAACAACCAATTCATCCCTGACCTATGTCAACCTAGAGAAATAAGATGCCATGCTCTTGCACTTGGACATTCTTATGCCATGAAACTTTTTCTTGAGCATCATCTTTCAACTTTGATATTTTCTTTGATATTGTTTTGTGAGTGCATCCACATCTTTTGCACCTTGGCCTCCTTGGCCTCATGCAAATTAAGAGAAATTGGGTCATTGGCTAGTGGAACCACTATTGTATTAATGGAATTTCACAACTTATTCTCCTTGAGAATAACTAAGATTCAAACCTACCATTGCAAATAGTTCGAAGAACCCTCAAGGCTGTCCTCATATCGTGTTAGAAATTAAATAACGGAGGAATGAAATACAAAAAATATTGCAGAAACATAAATATAGAAATGCATAAAAAAAGAGAGACACAAATATATGTGGTTCACCCAATTTGGGCTATGTGCACAGAGAAACAACTAGTCCTTCCTTTTATATTATCTAACAAAATGAAGGGATACAACCTACAATAGATCTGTTGTAATTTCCTCTTCACTCCCACATAGTCTCCTCTCTCTCTCTCTCTTTCTTGCTCAGAAAAATAATACACAAACACAATACAATTTCCTCATATATATTGAGAATTTCCTTCTAGGGAAAAAAACCCTAAATTAACATAAATCGTACCATTAGATCATCCGCCTAATGAACAACCCAAATTAACTATGAAATAACAATATTGTACAAAGCAAATTTTCACCTATTTTCAGCTTTGCGGGAATTTCCCCTGAACCTCCGCCACGGGGGATCATAAAAGTCATCATCGCCCCTGGTTGGACCTACTTGACGACAATTAAAAGAGTGGCGTTGCCCCCATATTAGGAACAAGGATCCAACACGGCTGAAATAAAAAAACCTCTGAATAATCAGGTTCCACACCCAACATATTGAACACTGGGAGCCATTGTAAAATAAAACCCCAGAAGAGATTTAAAACTGTAATATTTTTTTTTTCTTCCACAAACCTATGTCAAATATCCTTGGCTTCGTATTCATATTTTAGAGCTCTAGTACCATATTAATTTCTTTAAACCTAGTTACAAATTTACTTTCTCAACAAATAATCACAGATCTAAAATAAACACAACTTTCTAATATGATTTGTAGCAATAAATTGTGACATCCCTTGCGGGTTAATTCCCCTTGTAAGCATTGTAAATAATTCCTTTGTAATTATGTAATTATAAATTAAAATGGCTGAGAGGGGGTCATAGATCCCATTGCTTGAGAAGGGATATTTCTCAAGGATTTGGTTGTTTTAAATATCATTCATGGGATAACTGAGTGGTATTAATGGAGATGATTGTGTTATTTAATTTAGCTAGAAAAATGAAGGACAAAACTAGGTGTCTTTTTGGGCATAACTGCAAGAAAATAAAAAGGGACAGAATTATGAAGAAGTATGGGTTGCACTGGCCACAAGGAATGCCTGCATAGACCCACAGAAAGAGAAGGTTAGATTGGTATTGGTAGACCACATAAGGAGAGACTCCATTCAGTTACAACAAGAGGGACATTCTCTCATGCGGGGTTGAAGACGGAAGTGGAGGCCGAGAAGCTCCAATTGGGGGGGGGGGGCTACTTATGCACACAGGTAGAGAAGGAAGCAAGAAGAAAATAGGGAGGCCACAAGGCTCCTGGAGGATGAAGATCACCGCTGAGAGGGTAGTGAATATATCAGGACTGAGAGAATTCAGGTAGAAGAGAAGCTATGATGATAGCCAGTTGAGGAACCCATGAGGCTTGTTGACTGATAATCATAGAGTAGTGGTTGTACCTTGTAGGGTTGATAAATCCAATGGAGGTTATGTTGGTTAATAACTTTGAGAGGTGGAGGCACCCAGGGTTATTGGGCTTATAACACCTACTGGTAGTTCCATGGGATTGGCCTAGAACATAGGCGGAAGATTCCACTAAGCAGCTAGAAGGTGCAGTCTTATTCCTCCAAAGATAACATAGTTGATAAACCCTCAATGTTATTAGCTCTATATCTCTCTCTCTATATCTAAATTGAGGCTCTATATGTATAAATCCCTAGGGAAGTTGAGATGTTGATCTACAAGTCCCTATGCATACAATAATGTGTTCCTTATCTTGTGTGTAATTGTTGAGTAGCTGGTGGGTGAAGGAAGTGTGGCCTTGAGACACCCTGTTTCAAGTAAGGATATTAATTTAATCAACTAAGTGGATGATTGTTGTATGTGAGAGAAGTGATTCATTACGGTTATTGATTCTTGATATCTAGTGGGTGGAGTTGAGGCAACCTCGAGACACCATGTTTCTGCTGAAAATATCGGTTTAAAATCCTCTGAAAGCACTCTACCTCAAGATTTGGAATCTGCCTCAGGGGTGAAAACTGTAAGAAAGACTTGGTTGCAACTTTTTTATGGTTGGGTGGAGAGTTGAAGTCCCAATCTTAGTTTCCAGGTTCTTCATTTTGAGATAAGTGTCTATCTAGCTTCACATGCATGTGTTGTGATGTAGATATTCATTGTATGGTAAGTGCATAAACTAATGTTGAAGGATGTTATTTCCTTGTAATGTTGAGGAGTAACATAATTCTAGTGTATAATGCAATGATGTTTACTTATTTCATTTCTTGTTCCATATTACTGAACTGTTAAGCAAAGGATATGCTTATCTTGTTGTGGCAGTTTGGGTAAGTTCCCTGTAAACATTAGAAGTGTTCTCAATTGCACGTCCTCTATATATTTATTGTCTATCTATATTCACATGCATGTGCTCTAAGTTGCATGTCCTATGTATACCTATGTGCTTGAGTAAGTTGTGTTTACTTATTTCATTTCTTGTACCAGATTACTGAACTGTTAAGCAAAGGATATGCATATCTTGTTGTGGAAGAAGTCTAGGTAAGTTCCCTGTAAACATGAGAAGTGATCTTAGTTGCACGTCCTATGTATATTTCTTGTCTGTCTAGCTTCATGCATGTGCTCTCAGTTGCACGTTCTATATATACCTCTGTGCTTAAGCATGGTTGGGTTGACCTCTAGGTCGAGGGTTAGGATATCCAACTGCGTTGGCCAGGTTAGGGCTCGAAGACAAGTCAGACCTAGAGTAAGTCATGTAGGCTCCACAAGTCGAGGCTTGGGTTAATTCAAGCCCTTGGCATAGTCGTTTGGTTGAGTGAATCAATGAGGTTGAGGTAGAGAGCTAGTCGATTCAGATGGGTCGAGGTTCTGGTCCAATTGCATTTGTGTTTTCTGCCAGAAAGGCTGACTTCCGACTACCAGAAGATGTACTTACCACGTGAAGTTTCCATGGTGATAGTGCAACCACTTAGGCACCTTGTAGTATTCCATGATTTTTCTAGGTGGGGGCCAATGATGATGTGGTAGTATCTTATTTGATGCGGTAAGATCTTATTGGGCCTATCTTTGAATGGCCATATCTTTTGATCCGTAAGTCGGATTGAGGAAAATTTATATTGTTGGAAAGGTGTCAATGAGACTAACGCAAAGATGGTATCTATTTTACGTTCCGAGGTAGTGGAAAAAGATAAAAGAATTTGGACCCTATTTCCATAACAAAACCATGGAGATTGGGTCATCACAATAACTACCTCCATCTAACCTTATTTGGGCTGGGGTTAGGAGGGGGTATGTTATAGAGTGGTATTAGAGCTTCTAGGTTTTACACTTGGACTGGAAGGGCTTCATCACAAAACTAAAAAGTGAGTGTTCGACACTAGACCTTGGGAGATCTAATGAGGGCCTTAAAGTCTAAAATCTAGCATTAGAAATCTGGTTGTTTACATACTGAGTATATGTGCTGCTTGGTATATTTTACTGTGATATCATCATGTAGCATAATATTGGTGATTTATATTATTTTCTTGATACTCATGCACTAACAAAGGTGTAATGTTGCATTTAGCCTCATACTCACAGATTTCCAACAATAAGCCAAGATGATATTTTCTATTATACATTTCTATTTGATTCATCTAATACTTGCGTGTGTGCATTTCCAGCACATAAGAAGACATTGGGGATCAAAGTAGATGAGGATAGGAATGGTGCAATATAACTACTATTAGTGACAACATGGATATGAAGAGGAAAGATCAGTTTAGCAATGAAGAGAGTCAGGTTCCCCTGACTTAATGGACACATTGAGGAGTCTAAGGGCTGAAATAGGGATCTGTAAGGGTAACAATAAGAGGCATATCATGCACAATGAAAGACTTGTCAAAGCACAAGAGAGGCAAGCATAAGTGAATGCATTCCTATTACACAGCCTTTCAGACTTACAAAGGCAAACACAACACGAGTTGGGAGCTAGTCGTAGGGATAGGAAGAGTCCCTTAGAGCAAGAAGAAAGAAAAAAGGGAGAAAATGAGAGCAGATCTAGAAAGACACAAAGAATGCCAAGTGAAGACACAATGAAAGGAAGTACTTTACTAGAGACTCCAGAGAAGAGGACCAACACCCATGAGCAACACCTTGAAGGACCTTACAAAAGGCATTATTATCATCATCATCATCGTCATATAATGAGGGAAAAGGAATATGTACTAGAGGAATTTAAGAAAGCTAAGCCTCCTGTTAGAGTCGGTCTAGTAGCCCTCCATCAGTGATCAAAGCTCTTTGCATTTGCATAAGTAGGTGTCTCATCAGTGTCATCTCATTGCATTCCATTAGGCATGCCATAACCTTGATGGAGGAGCTGGTGTCTTTATTCCCCTCTTGGCACTGCTGGATCAAGTTGTTTCAGTCAATAAACTCTTTCAAGGTTACTTGTCTTGTCTTGAGGTCAAAAGTCCTAGGTCTAGGGTTTAGGTCCAATTTGTCTTTGAGGTCATGTCTTTAAGAGTCAATAAATGCCCAGCAGGCCAGAGGGATGACTATCAAAGTATTTCTTCAAAAGATTTCATCTTGTACAGCTAATTTTTACCTTGGATTTAAAAACCCTGTTTTTAAAGACAAGGTCATTTTCTCATTTTTGTAAAAAAGTTGTAAAAATTCAAAATTCTTCGAAAGTCAGCATGCAGCCCTGGTCCCCTTTGCCAAGATTCCTCAGAAGCTATCCCTGCAAAAATTTTCAAGAAAAAGCATCAGTTCAACTAATTTTAGGACAAAAAGAAACCATAGAGTCAGCAGCATTTGAATTTAAAAAAAAAGTGTCAAGTTGTAAACATTAGAAAGAGGGTTTGAGGGGAAATTAATTTAAATCAAGCCTATAAAGCCCCTCTCTCCCTCCATTTGATCATCATTTGCCTCAAAGCACTAGTGAAAAGCGATTTGGAGAGAAATTGGGTGAAATTGCAGACAGAGCCCATGCGCGACCTGTCAAGACCTGCGCGCGACGTGTTGGGCAGGCGCAACGTGTCAAGGGGGTCCTAACAGTTGGGAAATAACACTGGCGCGACGTGTTGGGTGCGCGCGACCCGTCCAGACCAGCGTGCGGCCTGTTGGGAATTCATCCACAAAAATTGCCTGTAAACTGCCCAACGACCCCAAATTTCTTCAAGATTGCAGGTAGGCCTCTGATCATCAAATTATTTTGCTTGATAAAGGAAAATGGGCATGGGAAATGTGTTTTAATGCCATCAAGTTGAAATGAGAAGTTCATGTATATTTGCTTTAAAAATGTCAAAGTGCAAATAGAGATAGGGTTTTGTTTTGCTGCTCTCAAGGTCATCCCTTTCACTCCCATTTTTTCCCCCACATCCCAACCATCTCCCTTATCATTTTTACCTAATCTCCCTACCAAAAAATATCAAAGGCCCAAAACCCTACCCATATCCCTAAAATCCAATAATATAATCTTAAACCCTACTTCCCATAAAATCTTTGCAAATGATAATGGTATGATGTTGTATATGTCATTATTCCTTCCCTTAATTCCCTTTTTCATGTATTTTCCCTAACTCCCCTTAGAAGTCTCCCTTCCCTAACATCTCCCTTATGTTATTTGTCCCCTTGAAGCAGCATTTCAAACAGGGAAAAATAGCAGGTCATTTCAGTAGAAGCAGCAGTACATTTCAGCCACTTTGCTCTTAAAACCATGTCAGAAACCGAAACCGACTATGAGCAAAGTGATGACCGTGAGTCAACACCAGAAGTTGAGGAACAAAGGAGGCCTCACAGGGGTGGTAAGAGTGGTCACCATGTGAGAGAGGAGCCCACCTCTTTGACCTATTTGCAGGCTTGTCCACTTGCAGTCACATGTTTCCGCTACCTCTCATGTTATGAATTTTGCGAGAGGATTTCTCAAATTCAGCACCATAGGGAATTGGTCCGCTTGTTTGTTTTGCATCTGCATGATGGGCATGTAAATCTTGCAGGGGTGGATTTTATATTGTCATCTGAAATTATTGCTCAAGCAACAGGGATACCCAATGTGGGAGAAGAGTGGAACAAGCGCAAACTATTGGACAGATTTCAGTATGAGCCTTACATTAAACCTGCCTACATGAGGTACATGACTGGTGTGTTTCCCTTCAGATTTTTGAGGGATGAGTATGCTCCCTTGATGAGGCTCATCATGCGCTATTTCACCTGTGAGGACAGATTTTCATGTTTGTATTCATACCATATTCGCTTGTTGATGCATTTCACACGGGTACGGATGATGAACATACCATTTTTCATGTGCCGGAATATTGAGAAGATGGTGCCCTTGGTGCAGAGAAAGAGCCCAGCACAGCAACACAGGAGCATCTATCATTATGGTTTGATCCAGCTTGTGGTCATACATCAGTTGGCTCAGCAGGGTATCCCATGGGAGGATTTTATCTCTCGAGATTTTTTCACAGCACCAGCATCATCACCCCCTGAGGTTGTTCATGAGGAGGGAGGGCCTTCACAGCAGCATGATATTCCTGAGACCAGACATGTCAGTTCTCCTCCATGGGTCACATATCAGAAAGGCCACAGGGCCTTATTTGCATCAGCTAGGCGAGTATTTTCTCCACACCAGGTGGAAGGGGTCTCGCCTTCTTCATCAGCACCACGAGTGTTATCTCCACACCAGGTGGAAGGGGCCTCGTCTCCGACAGCAGCACAGGTACCAGAGAGAGGCAAGCAGCCCAAGATTGATGAGGGGCCATCAGGTGTTCCAGGCATAGAGGTTGTTGATCTTGATATCAGTTCTCCTAGCCTAGAGTCAAAGGAGATCATTCAACACCTAAGGGCTGAAAATGACTCATTGCAGCAAAGATTGGAAATGGAAAATTGGACGATCACGTACTTAGAGCAGCGCAACAAGCAACTTGAGGAGGAGCACACTCTTGATGAGTTGCGGAGGATCCATGAAGACCGTAACTTGGCGCGCAAGAGACCCGGTGATTTGGTACCCGTTGAGCGAGAGGCTATGCTTCTCCGGGTCAATGCTCATTTGGAGAGGCTGCTGGCCAAGGCCAACAAAGATAAGGACCTGCTCCGAAACATGAAAAACCACTATTGGGCCCGAATGCACGTATGCAAGGCGAAAATGAAGGTGATCCAAGGGCGGTTGGCTAAAGCACTAAAACGAAGGAAAAGGACCGATCCCCTCCACATCTTGGCTGAGGCTTCCTTGAAGGAGCATGATACTAAATGACTTAACTCCAGCATAAATTTCAAAAAAATTTGAGCATTTTTGGTCACTTGTGAATTTTTGGGCAAAAAACAGGTTTTCTCCACCAACACGTCGCGCGCCGCGTGCGACCCTTTCGATGGGCAACTCCATTTTGGGAAAACTCAGCATTTTTGGATTTTTCATGCAAAGATACACCTGCTCAGCAATTACCAAGAGATTTCATCAAGTTTTGAGCCTCCAGAAGGTCAAAAAACAAGCAAAAAATGACTTTCTACCACCTTTTTGACACACATGAAGCAGTCTTGGGAGATTGCAATTTTGGAGGGGCAAATGGCCACCAAATTCAGAAATTCCACTTGGGTTGGAAAGTAGACATCCAGACCTTTCCAACAAGCCCAATTTTGCCTCATTTGGACACCTAGAAGTGCCTCCAAAGAAGCTCCAAAGGCGCGTGACGTGTTCAGGATTAGGGCGCGACGTGTTGGGCAGTTTTCACAGAAATTCACCTACAGCTCAGCAAAACGCAGTTTTGACTGGATTTGACTTTTTGGAGTAGATTTTGATCCTCCTTGTTGAAAATGATGTAATTTTATGATATTTTTACACTTATTTATCTCTTCTAGAAGATTCATTCATGAGATAGGCAAAAATTTAATGAATGAATTGGTTTCCTAGCTTATAGAGGCAAGTTGTTTTGACTGCCTAGTTTTTAGTGCTCAGTTTAGAATTGGTTAAAACAGCTCCTAGGATAGTGATATCAACCCCTAGAGGCAAGGAAACATGTTAGATTGCCTATATTATGTACTTTCTTGGTCATTTTCATGGTTGGACTATTGAAGGAGAATTTCTATTGTATTACTCATTGTATCTCTGCAATTTTGGCAAAGGAAGAAAGACCAGGGTTTTGAAGTCCTTTTTGGGATTCCTGTGGTTACATGTATTGATGGTGTGTTTCTCTTTGTACTTGTAAGTTTGTTATGTGAATCATCTTCTTACTTTTCCTTCTGCAAATTAGGCAAATGAAGTGTTAAAGTAGAATTCATGATTGTCATGCTCTGCTTTTAAGTTTACTTAATATTTATGTTTTCATCTGTCTAAAGATAACTCTTGAAGGTTTCTTGCTCTCTTTAGCTCCTCACTGGTCATTCCTATCCATTCACTTAATTCAAAGGCATCAATACAGTCTCCTACCTTGCCCCAAAGAACCCCCTGCAAAAACTGTGTCCAATCCCCGCACCCAAAATTGCCTTTTCCTGATTTTCCACCAAAATCCTAAAAATCTCAAATCAAACCTTTTATCAGTTTGCTAGCTTAAAATCAGTGTTCTTTATTGGTTATCTCGCCCATTGAAGATCTCTACCGAGATAGACCGGAGAGAGCCCTCTCCTGCCTCGTAGGGCTAGCTACGAGGCTAAGTGGTTTGATGTTGCCTTGGAGTTTACCTTTCTCAGCCTGAGGTGAAATTTCAAGTGCTAACACCTCCTACATTTGATGGTGAGGTAAAGGAAGCAAAAGATACTGAATCATGGTTGTTGGGGATGAAAAAGTTCTTCAAAATTCATGAAAATTCTAAGAGTATGAAAAAAAGGGTGGCAACCTTCAACTTGCAAGGAAAGGATGATATCTAGTGGGAGGATCTAAATAATGTACAAGGCATAGGGGAAGAGGAGCTAACTTGGAAGGAATTTGAGGAATACTCCAGGGACAAATACGAGTCTAACAAACATTTTGACGACAAGGCGAAGGATTTCTATGATCTTAAAATGGGGAAAATGTATTATGATGAGTATGTTACTAGAGTCATGAAGCTACTTCGGTATGTGACCTACCTCAAGGAGGAAAAGGTAAAAGTCCAAATATTTATCAATGGGTTGCCACAGTCCTTCAAATACAAGATTAAATTTGATGAGCCAGGTACCTTGGAGGACACAGTCAGAAAGCTAAAGCATTGCTATGAACAATATAGGCGCAAGCTAGAGCTTAAAACTGATCTGAATGAAAAAATCAATTCAAGAATTGGAGGAAAAAGGCATGGAAATCCAGGACATAAGTATGGGAAGAAAGTAAGAATCTTCACCACCAACGAAGGTAAAACTCAACAGAAGTTCAGCACAACATATGAATCCCACTTTTCTCAAGTTATTGAAGGGGATGGGTCCTGGAAGAAGCCCATAATATGTTGGAAATGCGAGGAGAACCATTTGTGTAGAGACTGCCCCCAGATATAGAGAAATCAATCAAGACTACATATTGCGTAAGAAGCACAAATAGTAGAGGACATAGCTCGAAAAGTGCCTAGGACCTACGCAGCCATGGAAAATAGGCACGCTGGACACCTCGCATCAATGGTCAAGATGGATGATTAGATATTGATTATATATCCATTTTGCTACTATTGAAACAATATAATTGATATTGGTTGAGTTTAATTGTTTTGGTTGGTTTTAGTAGAATAAATTGAAAGAAATCGTGGAAGGGGCTCAAGTTGAGCCTTACTCGTAAAGCATTGATAAATGCTAGGAAATCATGGGGATTGAGTCATTATGTTGTTGAATTTTTACGTTTTGTGTCCCACAATTGTTTTATGTCTAAATTTGTTTTTTTAACTGTTGGATTGCGCATGGCCATGCTATTTTGTTGTGTGATTTACTGTTGTCATGAGTTTCTTTCTCTTTATGGTTGTCCTATTTTCCTTTCATTCTTCATGCTTTGAGAGCCTTGGGAACTTTGGGGTGGCATGGCAGGGAGGCCACGAGTCTCTGGTAAGAGAGTTAAGGAGGACCAACAAAAGCATGAAAAGAAAGAGGCCTCACAAGTAATTAAGGAGCATGAACACAAAAAAAATGAGAAAGGTGGGGATTAAGCGATGTGGGGGGGGGAGACCATCGCTGGTGTATGTTGGGGCATCTCTCCTAAATATGACAACAAGCAAAAAAGAAATTATGTACAAGCTGAAAATTGTTGAGTGAATAACAAGAAAATACAAGGAGTTCTCTAAAACTCTAGTTTTATTTGACATGTATTAATGTATGGTATGTCCATGACCAGAAGGATAGTAGTATGATAGCCAAGTGGGTTAGTTTTCTCCATGAGGTAATGGATAGGGCTGAGGCAGTCATGAAGATGATACAAAGGGAGTTCTCGTGATCTTGACCTTATTTGCGTATGTGATATGTTCATAATCATGCCAATGTTTATGTACATATATGAATGCCATTGTGATTGATGGATTTTATCAAGGGTCATTATTATGGAAGAATGGTGATTCATATTTACTTAATGCAAACATAGATAGAATAAAAAGGTTCCTAGTTGTGTGAAGAATCAATTGGGAAAAAGTAGCCATGGTTGATTAATGATTTTAATGTCATAATAATAAGACTTTTATATGCTCATGTTGTGTCATGCGATGACAAGGAAGTTCTAATGGTTGTGGTAGTGGGTATATTAACTAATAATTAGAATCCTTGATTGTAGGATTAGATATATGCTCCACTAAGCATTGTGCTTTGCATGAACTTTTGCGCTGAGTTGCAGCCACTGTGGTGTAACATCGAGGAGTTGTTGAGAACACATGATAAATGGGCTTGTTAATGACCAATTTGTAGCCACTATGGTGTAACAATGAGAAGATGTTGAGAACACATAATAAATGGGATTTGTTAAAGACATGTGTTTGAATTGTTGAGCAACCATTCAAAGGACAAGGAAAGAGGTATAATTTAATTTTTTGCAAATTATTTATGACAAATCTCATGAGATATTGCATGCCATGTTACAGGAAAGCATGGGAATTTCCTGATCTAGGTGAATGAAGCTAACTAAAAATAGGACTACAAAAACTTGGAGATACCAGAGTGCGCGAAAAAAGCACCAAGAAGAATACAAAGAACCACTAAAAGATGGCCAAGTTAATCGATATATATATTCATTGAGTTGTTGGACAAGCAACTGTGTATGTGAGTTGTAATTGTAGTCAAGACGTAAATATAAAGCTCCAAATAATTTATACTTGGGTTACGAGTGTTTTCTTTGTGTTCGGGAATGAGAACACCAAGGATAGTGTTCCTCTAAGGGGTTGGGGACTGTGACATCCCTTGCGAGTTAATTCCCCTTTTAAGCATTGTAAATAATTCCCCTCTAATTATGTAATTATAAATTAAAATGGTTGAGAGAGGGAGACATATTCCATTACTTGAGGAGATGGTTGTTTTAAATATTAGTCATGGGATGAAAGATTGGTGTTAATGGAGTTGACTATGTTATTAAATTCAACTAGAAAAATGAAGGATATACCCAAGTGTCTTTTTGGGCATAACTGCTAGCAAAAAAAAGGGGCAAAATTCTGAAGAAGTATGGGTTACATTAACCAGGAGGAAGGCCTACGCAAACCCATGAACAGGTAGGGTCTGATTGGTCTTCTTAAACCACACAAAGAGATACTCCATTTAGTTACAATGGAAGGGACATTCTTGTCATGTGGAGTTGAATATGTAAGTGGAGGCCGAGAGGCTCCAGTGTGGGGAGGACACCCCTAACTTATGCGCACATGCAGAGAAGGGAAAAAGAAGAAAATAGGGAGGCCACAAGGTTGTTGGAGGATGAAGCTCATTATTGAGATGGCAAAGAAGATATCGGGATCAAGAGAATTCAGGGAGAGGAGAAGCTCTGATGATAACCAACTGAGGAAACCATGAGGCTTGTTGAATGATAATCACAGAGTAATGGCTTTAGCTTGTAGGGTTGATAAATCCACTAGAGGGTATGCTAGTTGATAACTTTGAGAGGTGTTTGCTCCCAGGGTTAGTGGGCTGATAACACTTGATGGTAGTTCCATGGGATTAGGCTGAGAACATAGGTGGAATATTCTACTAAGCAGCTGGAAGGTGCACTCTTATTCTTCCAAAGTTAACATAGTTGATAAACCATCAATGTTATTAAATATATATCTCCCTCCCCATATCTGAATTGAGGCTTTCTATGTCTAAATCCCTAGATAAGTTGGGATACTAATCTACAAGTCCCTCTACATAAAATAATGTGTTCTCTGCCTTGCATGTAATTGTTGAGTAGCTGGTGGGTGAAGGCAATGTGGCCTTGAGACACCATGTTTCAGCTAAGGATTATAGTTTAATCCCATAAGTGGATGATGGTTGTATGTGAGTGAAGTGATTCACTATGGTTATTGATTCTTGATAGCTAATGGGTGGAGGTGAGGCTACCTCGAGATACCCTGTTTTTGCTAAAAATATCGGTTTAAACTCCTTTGAAAGCACTATACCTCAAGATTTGGAATGTAGCTTAGGGGTGACAGTTGTAAGAAAGACTTGGCTACAACTTGTCTATGGTTGGGTGGAGAGTTGAAGAACCAATCTCAGTTGTTAGGTTCTTCATTTTAAGGTAAGTGTTTATCTAGCTTCATATGCATGTGTTCTGATGTAAATATTCATTGTGTAGTAAGTGCATAAACTAATGTTGAAGGATGTTATTTCATTGTAATGTTGAGAAGTAGCATAATTTCAGTGTATAATGTAATGGTGTTTATTTTGTTCCTGTGTATTTGAATATTACGTGCATGCTTATTGAGATGATAATATGCTCATGTTGACCTTAAGGGATGGGATTCATGTGTGGATGTGGGATGTTGAATCTCTTGTATACATGTCTTAGGGATGGTGTAATTCTTTTATGTTTAAGAGATTAAATCTCAGTGATTTCCAGATCTATGGAGATGGTGAAGTCTCTATGTTATCTCATTAAATTGATGAGTATGCCTGCAAGCATGTATTGTTGTTGTTTCATTTCTTGTTCTGTATTATTGAATTGTTAAGCAGGGGCTATGCATATCCTGTTGTGGCAAAAGTTTGGGTAAGTCCCTTGTAAACATGAGAAGTGCGCTCAGTTTCATGTCCTATGTATATTTCTTTCTGAATGTATGGTATTCAAGTTTCAGGGCTACACCCCTGTGCATATTTCAGTAAGTTTTGTTGATGTTAAGAGCTCAATGTAATTACTTCATGACCTTCGTGCACTAAAGGAGGAAGCAAAATCATGAAGAATTCATTTACTCAGGCCGAAAGGTTGGAACACCTGATGCCTGGGTGATTTCTCAAGAAATCATAAATTTTCTCTAAGTGAAAGAAAGCTCAACAAACGAGGCTTGTACTCACTTATATGAACCACCAAGTCAGGGGCCAGGATATTCAGTTGAAAGGAAGAACTCGAGTGAGTCTGCATCCAACTAAGTGTTGTGCTCGAGTAAGGTTAGACCGACCTCCAGGTCGGGGGTCGAGCTTGTCGACCTTGTTAGCTAGGTTAGGGCCTAGAGACAAGCCATACTTAGAGTAAGTCTAGTAGGACCCATTAGTTGGGGCTTGGGTTAGGTCGACCATTGGCGTAGTCATTTGGTCGGGAAAGTCAGTGAGGTCAAGGTTGAGAGCTAGTCGGCAGGTCAGGTCGGGGCTCTCATCCAGTTGCGTTTGTGTTTTTCACCGGAAAGGCTAATTTCCAGAAGATGCACTTACCATGTGGAGTGTCCATGGTGATAGGGCGACCACTTAGGAACCTTGCATTATGCCATAATGGTGCCAGGTGGGGGCCACTGATGACATGGCATTATCTCATTGGGCTTATCTTTGAATGGAAATATCTTTTGATCTGTAAGTCAGATCGAGGAAACTTTTATATCGTTGGAAAGGTTGGAGAGGTCTCAATGAGACGAATATAGTGTTGGTATCCATTTTAAGTTCTAAGATAATGGAGAGAGATATAAATTTTGGACCCCATTTCCAAGACTGAACTATGGAGATTAGGTCATCACAGTAACTACCTCCATCTAACCTTGTTTGGGTTGGGGTTACGAGAGGGTATGTTACATAAGTATTCTGGTTTTTTAATCAAATAAATAGCATAACCAAAAATACTAGAAACCAATCACATGCAATCACATGCAATAGGAAATAACATAGATATACCCTAGAAACCAGAGTGTCAGGAAAAAAACCAAACTTTGGGATTCTTATTTAGTTTCAAGGGAAATATTTTATTACAACAATTACACAATAATTTTCTCTAGCACATACCAAACTAAAGATCTCAACCCTCTTTGTCTCACTTGGATCTTGTGTGACCCATACATGTGGCCTAACAGAAAACTTATGTGTATAAAGAATCTCTTCCTCTTGGCCAAAGAGAAAACTAAACCTCTCTATTGATCTCACTTTTCCCTAATATCACTCTAGCTAGCTTGATCTAGCCTTTTCTCGTTCTCATTGCCAAATGCTGCACTCCACTGTGTTATGAAACCAGCTCAAGAAAAGATAGAAAAGAAAGATCAACGCCTTAGAATTCAGCCTCTTCGAGGGGGCAACCTCCTTTACATTACATAAATGAACAATTCTTGGATGATACAAATGACAAAACCTCCTTTCTATATATAGGAGTCTAAGGAGTCACAATATAATCCAACCGACCTAACAATAATAATATAAAGCCACAAAAATAACAATAGAGGGATTCTATGGGGCACAGAAATAACAATATGGGGGTAATAGGGGCACAACAATATAAATAAGGGGTATAACTACAATAGTAATGGGGTAATCACTAGTATTATAGGGACCCAACATGCCCCTCTCCTTCAAAAAAGTGTTGTCCTCAACGCTTGAGCAGTTCTAGATACTTCTGCATAAAATTCTCATCCTCCCATGTGGAATCGTCAGCGGATAAGTTCTTCCACTTGATAAGATACTCTGAAATTGATCGATTTCGTAGCTGTCGAGTTCTTGTTTCTGTGACTGCTTCCGGTTCCAATATAATTTTTCCTTCCTCGTCAAGTTCTGGCAATATTGTTTGAACTGGGAGCTTGTCGCCTATAACCTTCTTTAAACATGAAACATGGAAAACTGGGTGCAATCGAGAAGCTGCAGGAAGCTCCAATTTGTATGCCATAGTACCAATCTTTTCCAACACCTTGTACGGACCATAATACTTTGGTGATAATTTATTATCCTTCTTAGCTTGCTTTAGGGACATTTGCTTATATGGTTGTAGCCGTAGGAATACCCAATCACCTACATCAAAACTTCTTTCACTGCGATGTTGATCTGCCTGTTGTTTCATTCTATTTTGTGCCAACACGAGGTTATCCTTTAAGAGTTGGAGGACTTGTTGTTGATGTTCGATGTGATGTTCCACTGCCTGAACCTTAGAATTTTCTCTTAAATATGATGTGATTGATGGTGGTTGGTACCCATAAAGTGCCATAAATGGGGTCATTTTTGTTGCTGTATGGAAGGAAGTGTTATACCACCATTTAGCCAGAGGCAACCATTTGACCCATTGTGTCTGTTTATCAGATACAAAGCAACGAAGATATCCTTCCAAACATTTGTTTACTATCTCAGTTTGCCCATCAGATTGAGGATGATAAGATGAGCTATGAGCTAACTGAGTACCAAGACAAGAAAATAATTCTGTCCAAAAATTTCCAGTGAAAATGGGATCTCTGTCACTTACAATAATCTTTGGGTTTCCATGTAGCTTTTGAACTGTTTCCATAAATGCAGTAGAAACTGTACTGGCTTTAAATGGATGTGATAATGCACAAAAGTGTGCATACTTGGTAAGTCTGTCAACTACCACCATGATGACACTCTTTCCCTCAGACTTGGGTAAACCTGTGATAAAATCCATTGAAACCTCCTCCCAACGTTGGCTTGGAATGGATAAAGGTTGTAATAGACCCGGTGTCTTAATTGTTTCAACTTTATTTTGTTGGCAAACCAAACATTCCGCCACAAACTTTTGAATATCTGATTTAAGGCCATCCCAAAAAAATTCCTTCTTAACCCTGTGGTAAGTTTTTAAAAATCCTGAGTGCCCTCCTAAGGGAGAAGTGTGCAATTCCATAAGAATATTTTGTTTTAGCTGGGAATTCTTACAGAGGTATAAGCGATCTTTGTACCATAACGAATCATTTTGCCAGCTAAATGTATCAGAAGTACTGGAATCTTGTTGTAGCTTTCGAATAAGTGCCCACACTTCTTCGTCATTCTTCCATTCCTCCTTTGCTTCATTTATCCAATCTGGTTGGATAATAGAAATGGCACACAACAATGCTTCCATATCCTCATCCTTTCTTGAGAGTGCATCTGCCACCACATTTTGCTTCCCTTTTTTGTAGATGATTTCAAAGTCATAACCCAACATCTTTGTGACCCACTTTTGTTGCTCTTCAGAGGATAATCTTTGTTCTAAAAAGTATTTAAGGCTATCATGATCCATTTTTACCTTGAAGTGTCTTCCCATTAGGTAGGGTCGCCATTTCTTAAGTGCATGGAGTATTGCCAACATTTCCTTCTCATAAATAGCTTTGCTTAAAAACTTTCCCTTGATTGGACGACTTTCAAAAGCAATGGGTCTTTCATCTTGCATTAGAACAGCACCAATTCCATTTCCTGAAGCATCACATTCCACAATAAAGGTTTTTGTGAAGTCCGGTGTAGCTAAGACCGGTGCTTGGCACATTGCCTCTTTAAGATGTTTAAAGGCCTTTGTTGCTTCCGGAGTCCATGAAAATGAATCTTTCTTCAATAATGTTGTTAGAGGTGCTGCTATTCTCCCATAATTCTTAACGAACTTGCGATAATACCCTGTCAACCCAAGAAATCCTCGCAGATGCTTTATGGATGTGGGGATTTTCCATTCCTTAATGGCTTTAATTTTGCTAGGGTCTACCTTAACTCCTTCATGAGATACAATATGACCCAAATATTCCACCTCCTGGACTCCAAAGAAACATTTGGATCTTTTTGCATATAATTGTTTCTCCTCCAATAGTTGTAGCACCTTGTCAACATGTTCAACATGATCCTTCCAAGACTTGCTGTAGATTAGTATATCATCAAAAAATACTAACACAAATTTTCTAAGGAATGGTTTGAAAATTGAATTCATCAAACCTTGAAATGTTGAAGGTGCATTAAGGCCAAAAGGCATGACCAAAAATTCATAATGACCCTCATGAGTTCTAAATGCCGTTTTCGGAATGTCTTCAATCTTCATTCTGATTTGATGATATCCCGAACGAAGATCCAACTTGGTGAAGTAAATTGATCCATGCAATTCATCCAGTAATTCATCAATGACAGGAATGGGGAACTTATCTTTAATAGTGAGCTTGTTGAGCTCCCTATAATCTGGACACATGCGCCATGATCCATCCTTCTTGTGCACCAATACTACTGGAGCTGAGAAAGAACTTTGACTCGGTTGAATTATACCAGCCTCTAGCATTTCTGCAACCATACGTTCAATTTCACTTTTTTGGACATATGGATATCTGTACGGCCTGATGTTTGGAGGAACACTTCCTGGAATCAGATGAATAGCATGATCATGATCACGCATAGGTGGGAGACCTTTGGGAGTCTCAAATACCTTGGAATGATTGTCCAGGACTTTTTGGAGATCTGGAGAAATAGATGATTCCAATGTGGAAACATCTAGCGAACATAATTGTGCAATTACACCTCTTTGCTCCTTTTTTAGAAGCTTTGTCATGCCATTAGAGCTGATTATCTTTCCTGGTTTCCCTGCAATACCCCTTAATTCAACTTCCTTTCCTTCCACAGAAAATTTAATGAAAAGTTCTTGAAAATTAAAAGCTATTGTACCCAAGGATTGTAGCCATTGGACTCCTAGTACAACATCAGCACCTCCCATTGGAATGGAAAGCATTGGGCTAGTCAATACATATTCTCCCATGGATAGCTTGATATTATGGCACTTTCCAGAACAATTTATTGTTCCTCCATTTGCAATCATCACTTGACACTCTGGTGCTGGATATAGGAAGCAATTCAATTCTTTTGCTACCCTACAATGAATAAAATTGTGGGTGCTTCCTGAATCAATCAACACTATTACCTTTTTCTTCTTGATTTGTCCTTCTATCTTGATGGTTTGAGGAGTGGTAATTCCCGCCAATGCATTACAAGATATGGTCGGATTTATTTGTTCTTCATCTAGGCTTTGTTCCTGGAATATATCCTCTTCTTTTGACCTTTCTTGCTCCTTTTCTTCTTCCTCTTCACAATCTATGTAGAATAATTTCTTCTCAGCACACTTATGACCTTTTGTGTATTTGCTATCACAATTGTAACAAAGCCCTTTTGCTCTTTTTTCTTCCAATTGTTGTGGTGTCAACCTTGTAGGTTGTGGAAGACTATGGGCAACAACACTTCCGTCTTTATAGTTGTGAATGGTATGCTTCCTAGTTGCCATAATTTTGCTTTCCATTTTTCTTGCTAACCTGAATGCCTTCTCTAATGAATCAGGTTCCCAAAGGCGCACATCATGTTGGATATTATCCTTTAAAGACCCTATGAACACATCAATCCTATGCTCCTCTGGAATATCTTTTACCCTTATGTTCAATTTTTGGAACTCCTCAATGTGCTCCATTATTGAACCCTTTTGTTTGAGACTTATCAATTGGCTAAAAAAAGTGTTGCTTTTTGTATCCTCATAATGTGCTATCAATTCTTCCGTAAAAATTGCCCAAGTGATAAATTGTTTACGAGAACAAAGCCATTGATACCATACAAACTGATTTGGTTCCAAATATAAAGTTTCCATACGTACCTTTTGTGTGTTTTGCACATTATTGAGATCGAAGAATTGCTCCATCTGTAATATCCATGTGGCGGGATCCTTGCCATCAAACTTCCTCATATCGATTTTTGGAATGTGGTGATTCTTCGATCCAACATTAGCGTCTATGGAATCATGATTAACATTTCTTTTGTTCTCATCATGAGTTTCCTTTACTACCTTTTCACCATTAGTAAGTATTTCTTGTAGAAAATTAGTCAAATCTGTCTTCAAATCTGCCATGCCGGTCTTCAAATTTGTGTTCAAATCTATCTTCAAATTGTCCATCTTAGCTTCCATGCCATTCATCTTAGCTTCCACGCCATTTATCTTAGCTTCCACGCCATTTATCTTAGCATCTGTTAACTTTTGTGAGCGTGACATTTGTTGCACTTGTTCTTGTAATTTTGATATATCATGTAGCATTTCTTCCTCTTCTTCATGAGTCATGCTAGAGATTTCAGGTTCCTTACTAGGTGTTTGCATTTTCTTTCCTTGGGGCATCAGTTACCGATAACAATGCTCTACTATGCCCTTTGAATTCCTTCAAAATAAATTTTCAAACCAAGCTTAAGCAAAAATTAAAAAAAAAAATCTACACACCTTTTTTCACTTTGTAGGAGCTCGATATTGCCTCTGATGTATCTCTGTACTTTCCAATCATCTAGTTCTGAAATTGTGACCTATAGTAGCTCTTTGTGTCCTCTTTCCAATGCCACAAGTCTGACCCAAATTGGATTCTCCAAGGAAGAGTTATGCGAAATCTCCCACAGTGACTTGATTATAGACTAGTTCAGTAGAGCTAAATTGTACGACGTGCCGCGAGTCACTGTTTCGACCTTTGGATCTGAAAAACACCCACAAGAAACTACAGTCCGTCCTCTTTCTGTACCTTCTTACGAAACTTCAATCCAATCCCCAGAGAGAAAGTTATGACGATTTTCCCCAGGTCACCTATTTTGAATGTAATTCAGGAGTCTGCAAAAAGACCAACTTCCTCAGATCATATCTCCGCAAATATCACGCAAAAAGCTCTGAAATTCGGACCCAAGGTTCAGCGCGATTTCTTCTCAAATGGGTTTTTTTGCGACTTCTGAAATGGCACAGAAAAAAAGTTATAGCGAAAATGCCATGATGACCTGTTTGGAGCAGCGAAACCCTAGAATCCAAAGCTCTGATACCAAATGTTATGAAACCAGCTCAAGAAAAGATAGAAAAGAAAGATCAATGCCTTAGAATTCAGCCTCTTCGAGGGGGCAACCTCCTTTACATTACATAAATGAACAATTCTTGGATGATACAAATGACAAAACCTCCTTTCTATATATAGGAGTCTAAGGAGTCACAATATAATCCAGCCGACCTAACAATAATAATATAAAGCCACAAAAATAACAATAGAGGGATTCTATGGGGCACAGAAATAACAATATGGGGGTAATAGGGGCACAACAATATAAATAAGGGGTATAACTACAATAGTAATGGGGTAATCACTAGTATTATAGGACCCAACACACTGAATCCCAACTTGTCCAAATCAAATGTGCATCTCCATTGGGTCAAACCTCCTATTTAAAACATCAAAACCTAATCTCAATTGAAATCCCTAATATCAACTATTAACATTGTTGATTTTTTAGGGATCTTCTGTATTGATAATTACTTCTTATGATTTCTTAAGTTAATATTTTCTTTCATTCACATTCATCATAAAGAAATTACATAGAAGATCTCAATAGTATAATAAAATGCCAGTAGGATCATAAAGTGACAACCAAACAAGAGACACAGAATTCACCCTAGGAAAACCCACATGGTAGAAAAACCTAACAAACTTTTTATTATATAAATCATTAAGTTCAATAGAGATACATCAAGTGAAACATAAAGTCAAATTGATAGCTCTGGTCACACCTGGCCAAATTTCATAGAAATAGGTTTGCCTATAGTTTGGCCCTCTACCCAAGAAATGAGTCTAATCATATTCAGTCCTCTGCCCAAGAACTCATTTGCCTTAGAGGTTTAGTCTACTCATCAAATGAATAATTTTTGCCTCAGAGATTTCAGTCTTCCTTAGATTTTGTCTCTCTATTTAGCCACAATTTTTTTCCTTCTTCATTGCCTCAGATGAGTTGAATTTCCTTTGCATAGATGATGATCAAATTTCCTTTTCAAAGGAGAAAGATGCCTCTATTTATACTTGTCTAGGAGGCTAAATGGGTGTGACCAAAGGGGTAGGATGACCTGACTTCTTGGAGGGCCAACTTTATGTTTTGGAGCCAAAAATTCAATATTATAAATTCAAAATTTCTCTTTTTTGCAATCGACATGAAGAACATGTCTTATATTAATTCAAGGGCTAAAATATTAATCATGAATACAGATCACAACTACAAAATTCAACAATACCTCTTATCTAGGTAGGTATTCATAATGACTATCCAAATGTTTTCTTGTTGACAAATTTCTCTAAGAAAAGGGTATAATAATTTATCATCAACATTAGTCAATTACCATAATCTCGGTCAACAACTTTGACACATAGTAAATCAACAACATCAACAATTTACCATAATTATGGTCAGTACCTCTGACCTATGATGTATCCTCACCATAATCCTGGTTGGTACTTCTAACACATGGTACATCATTAACACCAACTGGTTACCATAATTATGTTCCATCTGACACATGGTATACAGACTAGTCTTGGTTCGCAATTATTCTAGTCAATATATTTGACACATGGTGAATCTCCAAATGCAAAAATCTACCTGAGTAATTCTGGGTCTGATGCTAAATGAGCTCACTTAAACTATCTAGATATTTCTGAGCCTAATGTTGAAAGGCACCCACTCAACTAAGTGATTCTGGGCCTCTAGGACCATTCTTCCTAATTCTGGTCAACATACTTGACATATGAAGAATGATTGTCCTTTGTTGGACTATTCCCCCTATCTTCAGTCAACATACTTGACATGGGGAGAATGTTTGTCCCTAATGCTATCTCATCAAGATTTTGGATAATTTTCCCTGATCTTGGTCATTTACTTAGGGAGAATGATTTTCCTTGATTCTGTAATTTCATCACTCCTTCTTGTTGAGAGAGACATGCTCAATAAATCCAAGATTTTCATTGAATTATACATACTTCATCGTAGAACATAGGATTTGTTAGCAATCTACTTCACTGAGGAATAGTGCTAAATCCAAACCGCTTCCTTTTGTACCATGTATCGGCTCTAGATCTCATTGTGCTTCGAACTGTCATCATGATCATGACCTACACCTAATCAAGGCAATCCTGCAAGTAGCCTCTAAAGCCATACTGCTTCTCAACTTTCCAACCAAGCTATAATATACTCGACCTCGAAAATGCTGAGTGTGACATATGTATGCTTCCTGCTCTTCCAAGAAATCATAATGGGGCCCAAACTAAAGTAATATTCTAATAATCTCTTTTCGTCTTCTGCACTCTCTCCCCAATCTGAATCTATGTGTTCCTGCAGTTGTACTTCACTATTTGAGACATATCTTAAAGAATAACAGGTTGCGCCATGACCAACTATACCATGTTGGTAATTCAACACATATTGAGTCACATGCCTTGGCTAAACCATAAACCGATCGACTTCCTTCACTGGGTCCATCATCATGGTTACTTTCGGGTTACCCTAACTGGGTGCTAGTTATGAAACATATTTTGTTGTGGCAATCATGGCTGCTCCCTTATCTTGGCAATCCATTATTTCAAACTCAAAGGTCAAATCCCTATGAAGCTAAAATAAGGCTCCTTGAATGCTCCCTCTGTTATGGAAACAAATATTCCTGCCACAACTGCTCACATTGATACATGAGTCCTTCTACTTCTGTTGAAAACAAATCATATAATAACGAGATCAACCAAGACTCATAAGATATCCATCAATCCAAGAATGCCAAGACCAATGTGTTTGCTTGTGATCATACAAAGCCTTCTTCAAACCTGAGACTCCTTCTCATGTACCTCAAAGCCCTAAGGTAGCTCTATCTACACTTCTTCCACAATTACTCCATTGAGAAAAACTATCTCTGCATCCACTTGGTGCAATTTTTAAAGCAATGATAATAGTTACCTAAAAACTGGAGAAAACATCTTGTTATGATATGGGATAACCTTCTATTCCAAACTCTCACTTTGTACTTGTTTATGCTGCCATTTGTTGTATGTTTGATCTTCTAGATCCATTTAGAAGTCATCACTGACTTCCCTTGGACAAAGTCAAGGGATACTTCAAATTTGTTGATATGCCTGCTCCCTCTGAGCTTAGATCTAATCTAGTACAATATCTCTCTTAACAAAAATAATTGATTATGGGGGAGTCCTCTTGTCATAAGCTTTGCTTCGTTCTTCCACTACTTCCATATGATGTCAGAGCCTTGGAAACCTTTACTATGTACCCACAATCCTCACGAAGATGCCATGGAAGAACGATTAGAAGCCAACAAAAGAAACAAAGACAAGAGGCTAACTAATAGTAAAAAAATAAAAACAATAATTAAGGAAGAGAGATATATGTTACTTATCTTTTGAGGATTATAGGGAAATTTCAGCTCCCTCTTGATCTTAGCCTTCTTGCATCCATATTTCAAATTTATCAATCTTGTCCTCATCATTAGCATGTTGTTATTCCTTCCTTGCAAGAGCTATGGTTTCTTCTTTTAGCAGAACCGTTGATCTAGGTCCAAATCTAGGGTTTTATCCACAAACCCTAGGGCTTTCACATACAAGACTTCCAGTGTTCTAGGATTTACAAACCCTAGTTTTTGAAATACTCATCTTTTGTAGGTTAGCCGTATTTTCCAACTCTTAATAGGTAGACAATCTTCAAATGCAGCAACAAATTTTGAGTAGTGCAAGCTAGGTCTTTACAGGTAACTTGACTTCTAATTGTAACAATAGTAACAATTATATCATGTCACCAAAACTGAACTCAACCCTTGAATATGATTTAAATTTGAATCATCAAAATTTCCTATCAGTTCATGACACTTGGAACAAGTGTATGAATTTTGTCGTAACAAGAGACTTTGAGGGATATGCTTCAAATTTGATAACCAAGCTTCTTAAAGGTTGAATAACTTGTTCTTGGCTCATGCAACCCTATGACAATTTTGCTTACAAATGACCTTCTTAACTTCTTCTGGCTCAAGGAGGAAATTTAGAGATGTGATCTTATATTTCTATAAGTTTTTCCATGTGTCATAATCAAAATGGTGCAATGAAATACGAAAAGCCCTTATACAATATATTTTCACTAGCTTTATAGATTTAGATCTCAACACCATTTATATTCTTGAATACATATCTTACACAAGTTCGTTCGGTTCACTATGTCTTTAGTATTCCAAGCATTTTAAGTAAAAACACACATTTGGTTTATCCACAAAGCAGTGGGTATACAAACAACTTCTTTCAAGCTCATACTTATAAATATCCTTGGCCTAATTAAATTTATAGTGGAGTACTTATCCTCTTCTTTGAGAGTGCCCTTCTAAGTCTTATCAATTCATCAACTTGAAAATAGGTCTCTTCAATATCCTTCAAATTCGAGTAAGGATTCATCATTATGCATTCTTAATATTGTTCCATTCCAAACTAAGTCAGTAGTAGCAATAATTTTGTCTTTTAAAAAGATAACTCTAGATCTTCTCAAGAGGATTTGTTCTCAAAACTCGATGAGAGACCTATGAATTATGTCAAAGGGCTTCATGAAATGTCATAAGATGTCCTTATGGTATTCTACCAATTTTGAGTAACCTTATCAGATGTCAAAATCAAGAAATGATACTAGTTTAATCAAAGCATTTGTCGAGAGGCTTAGATCTATGCAACAACACATTAACTTTTGAATTCATATCAAAGGAGAAATTCTTCTTGAAATAGAAATTTTACTTGCCATAGATCAATGACTATATGTTCCATGTTCATTCATGCTTACTATATATTTGACATATATTTATGATATATTGCCTTCCTGCTTGTAGTAGTTCTTGTCTTTCTTATTGTTCATAAATAGGTGAAGGGAATCATTTTATCTTCAACATTTTATGGGCTTTTCCTTTACTCATATAATTTATAACAACTTATTCAATAATCCATAATAATAGCACTGTTCATCCATTTCATTGTATTGAACTTCAACCAATCAATAACAAGTTTCAAAATATCATGAAATAAACCATTCAATGATCATGTGACACATCAGTCAAGTCTTTTTCTAAATGTACAACACCCACCATATTCAAGTAAGTTTCATTAGACTTGAAACTTTAGATTACTTCTAAGATTCTTCAAATATTTTGAGGCTATGACTGAGGCTTCACAACCTACTGCGAAATAAACTTGAGGTTTTTTGGATTGACGCCTTTCAACCTTGTAGCAAACCTCCCGTGGCCTACAAATCTGAGATACGACCCTCCAATCTCATCCTACAACTCTTAAACCCTTATGTGTCTAACCTGAGGGAGCTTGACCCTCCTTCTATAAACCTTATTGGCCTTTCGTTCCTCTTGCCACAGAGAGTTAGGGCTCTGGTCCTCTCACATAGATCAACAATAAACATGACCTAGACAAAGATGTATTTCAGATCTTTCTTCTTACACAAAATCACACTCAAGAAGAACAAACTTAGAAGGAGAAACTTGACCTCCTTCTCTTGAAAAACTTAATACTATATTTCTTAGCCTCATTGAACTCCTTCTTTGGCCGTTCTTTTATTTTTACCATTTTTATGATACCCTATTGATTTTTCAGGGATCTTCTAAATTGATAATTACTTCTGATGATTTTCTTAAGTTAATATTTTATTTTATTCACATTCATCATAAAACAATTACACAAAAGTTCTCAACAATATAAATAAAATTCCAGTAGGATCATAAAGAGATAACCAAACAAGAGACACAAGAATTATAGATTTTTACTGTAGATTCAATAACTTATGTGATATGCTAACACACAAGACAAGAATCTAATTTGATCTTCAGCGGAAACCAAAATTGATCGATGAAAACAATAAGCAGAAAAGGAAGAATTTCAATCACACATAACACAATATTTCTCTAGGTAAAGCAACTGCTAAAAACCCCAACTATCTATATTGCATTAACTAGAAGATCTGAGAGGAAAATACAATGCTTGTTCGTCTTGAACAATTCCTGCACTAGTACAATCTAACTCTTTACCTCACAAGCCATCTCAAGCCAAAACTTAGCCAATTTTGCTGCCTGCCAATCCCCTACTTCCTTGTGCAATTCCTAGAGGAATCAACCCATATTTAATTTGGGAATCCACTCTCCATAACTGCACAATCCAAACATAGGTCCTCAACTGATTGCATGCACCATTTGTACAACTCAGAAAATTATACAACTGATAGTACACTGTCCCTGAACTCTAATCTCAACCGGGTCTTCCTATGAACTGACATGCATGAGTTATTTATGAGTGAATATTCAGTTAACTGGTGTGGTACTGGTGATGCACTGGTGCACTACTCCACTAATAGACCTCTACTAGTTCCTCTAATAGTTAGAACTAGTTTAACTGACGATAACTCAATTAGAATGAGTTATCTAATTACAACTCCAAAGAACTCAACCTGGCCCCCTAAAATTTAGGGATCACTCTACATGACTCTAGATAGACTTGAAACTCGAATTTATTGAGCCAACTAAGTCATCTTAACTTAGTTAACTGCTACAAGTTGTTATGAGAATAGAATTACAATTTTTAATTCACAATTTAATTCAAGGACAAATTAAGTTGGAATTTCTTGTTGCTATTTTTAACACTCCCTCTCAACAAGAAAGGGATTATCATCTACCTTGATCTTGTCTCTATGATACTTGAATTTCATCTTGACAAATCCTTTGTCAAAATATCTACATCTTTCTCCTATGTTGGAATGTACTCCAACAACATAATTCTCCTCTACACACAATCTCGAAGATGATGATGTAGAATATCAATATGCTTGGATCGATCATGAAAAACTAGATTTTTAGAGAGTTTGATACAACTCTGTTTGTCATAATAAATCACATTTGGATCCATTTGTTGACCAAACAAACCAACCAAAATCTTCCTCATCCAGATAGCCTCACAAGATGCTTGACTAGTAACCATGTACTCTGCCTCTGCTGAACTGAGTGAAACTGATCTTTGTTTCCTACAGTACCAAGAAAAAACTACTAACACAATATTGAAGATCCCTACTGATGTTCTCTTCCCATTGGATGGACTCCCTACCCAATCTGCATCGGTGAAGCCTTGAAGCTTCACTCCCTCTGTCCATCTCTACCATAAACCATATTGAGTATTTCCTCTGAGGTACCTCAACACATGCTTGGCTGCCTTCCAATACAACTTCGTCGGCTTAACCATCACTTGACTAAGTTGGTTAGCTGCATAGCACATTTTCAGTTGTGTGTTCACCAAATACACGAGTGAACCCACAAGCTGCCTGTGAATAGTAGCTTCCACTACTTCACTGGAAGTAGCATCCTCCTTCCTCGAGTTACTTGCTAGAGGAGTCTCCATGGGTTTACTTCTCTCCATGTGGAACCTTTTCAGTATCTCATTAGCATACTTTCCCTGAGAGACAAAACTTTCCTCATCACCTTGCCATACTTCCATGCCTAGAAAGTAGTGCATGAGCCCCAAGTCCTTCATTTCAAACTCTATTGTAAGGTCCTCTTTGCAATACTTGATCAACTTATCACTACATGTTAGAATCAAATTGTCAACATATAAAATAGTAATAAACAATTTAACTTCATCCATAATGTGGTAAAGGCTTGCATTCACTTCACTTTTGGTGAAGCCCAACCTAGTGAAGTAGCTATCAATCCTGGTGTACCAAGCACAAGGTACTTGCTTCAACCCATATAATGCTCGCTTGAGTCGGTACACATGTGACTCTTGATCGAAGGTCTCAAAACCTTCAGGCTACTCAATATACTCCTCTTCCTCAATCATGCCATTAAGGAAGGATGTCTTTACATCCATCATATGTATCTTCCATCCCATCTGCACTGACAGTGCCAAAATGGATTTGATTGATGAGTACCTTGCAACAGGAGCAAAGGTCTCATCATAATCAATCCCCTCCACTTGAGAAAAACCTCGAGCCACAAACCTAGCCTTGTGTTTCTTCACACTACCATCCATTGCTCGCTTTACCTTATAAAGCCATCAAGAACTCACCATTGACTTGTCCATTGGTCTTGGGACCACATCCCAAACACTATTCTTGACAATGGAGTCATACTCCTCAACCATGGATCAATCTAAACCGGTTGTTGCATTGCTTCCTCAAAAGAGGATGGCTCAGTCTCAACACACCTACTCATAAGAGCCATGTATCCAGTGTTCCTCTCCGGTGACCTCCTCTACTTGTGCTATGATGTGGGTTCTCCCACATTTTGTCTTTCATCATGCAATAACCTATCATCCTCTCTGGTGCACTTTCTTCCATCTCTGGAAAAATCTACATGAGTGGGTGTCTCCACTCCCTAATCCTCTACATGTGGTCGTTCCACATCAATATGAGGTTCATCCTTAGGAGATAAAAGCTCCTCAACCACATGTAGTTGAAGCTCCCTCTCAAGGGAACATCTCATGGCCTTCTCTTCATCAAATTTTAAATCCCTACAAACCGCTGTCATCTTGTTGGCCAGTAGGTACACCCGATAGTTGTGAGGTGTATCAATGTGCCCCACAAATATCCCCAACTATGTTGTTGACTCAAGCTTCTTCCGTGCATCTTTGGTTACATGGAAGTAGACTGATGAACCAAAAATCCTGAAGTGACCCACATCAGGTCTCTTCCCTGAGAAAGCCTCCTTCGTGTCCTCATCCCAAGAATTCGATGAGGGCTTATGTTATGCAAATAAACAACTGTGTTGCATGCCTCAGCCCATAAGTGTAGTGGTAGGCCTTGATCATCAAACATCACCCATGCTGCCCCTATTGTGTTTCTATTCTTCCTTTCAACCACCACATTCTATTGTGGGTTATGAGGTGTTGTCAACTCTCAACGAATGCCTTCTGCCACACCGAAGTTTTTAAACTCATTCAACACATACTCTCCACCATTATTACTTTTTAGAGCTTTAACCTTCATGCCAGTATCTTTCTTGACCAATGCTTTAAATTCACAAAACTTTGCAAAAGTATGATATTTCTTCTGCATGAAGAATATCCAACATTTACGAGAAAAATCATCAACAAATATAACATAATAGTTGTGCTTAGACGTGGATGCTGTTGAGAACAGTCCACACACATCTAAATGGACTCAATTGAGGATCACTTATGCTCGACTTCCTTTGACATGAAAGGAATATTTGGTGTATTTTTCAAAAGTACACCCTTTACATGTGTCAACTTGATCTAGTGTACCTTTGGGAAGACCGATAGAAATTTGCTGCATGATGTTCAAAGCACCATGATGCAAGTGACTCAACCGCCCATTCCATAATTCACCAATGTCTCGGCTCTACACCTTCTCTGCTTTCGTGCTCAAGGAAGCACAATATTCTACCTCCAACTTGTAGATATTTTTCATTCGAACCCCTATCCTCTTCACCTATCCCATGGCTATGTGACAATGGAACGCCTTTCCTTACTAAAGATCACATCATAGCCTCTATCCTCCAACATGGAAAAAAATACCAAGTTTTTCTTCAAACTAGGAACATACATAACATCTCGCAAAGTGAGGGGAGCACTTGACTCCCTTTGAAAGGTAACTATACCAAGCCCGCTAGCACTATACCTCCTGCCATCGCCCATCTCAATATGCATACGGAGATCCTTCTCCTCCAACTTACTGAAGAGCTCTTTGTTACCAGTCATGTGGAAAGAAGCTCCACTGTCCAGGTACAATACACTACCCATCATTGATGACACCATACATGTGATGAGGGTAAAGTCTAGTTCGAATTATGTGGCAAGAGCCTCACCTACCGCTCCTCTTGAGGGCTTCTTACCGACCTTCTTGAGCAGACACTTTGTGGCAAAATGTCCCAGCTCGTGAAAATGAAAGAACTTGAATTTCGATATGTCCTTCTTCTTGCCTCCATGACAAGAATCCAATTTGGAATGGGATGAATAATTCCTCTTCCATTTCTTTTCCTTACCCGCTAAGGCACAATTTTCCTCATCATCAGTGCTTGATGAGGATCCGTCTCTGGTGTTCCTTCGAATCTCTTCCATTACCAAATCTAGCCACAACCGTTCCAAATCTGGTAGCTTGTTCCTCCCATTGATGGAGTCCTGGTAACTGTGCCAACCCTTGGGAAGTCCTAGAAGATCTAGGCTCACCATATCATCCTCGACAATAATGATCCTGACACTTCCAAGCTCATCCCAACAATGTGTGAACTTGGTAAAGTACTTCGAAATAGATTCGCCCTTCTCCATTTTGATCTTTCTGTGTTTGTCCTTCAATGCCAATTTCCTATGGTCACTACTATTTTCAAAAAGTCCGTCAATGCCTTCCAAATTGAGTATGGAGTATCCTTGCCATGGAGGCTCGAGACAATGTGGTCTCGAACCCCTCCAGGATAATCCTTCTCACTTTTTCCACACACTTTCTCCATTTAGCCAGATCTTTAGCATTCGATGTTGGAGGCTTAGGAATGTCATGATATATGAATTCCTTGAGGTCATTTTCTTCCAACACTGCCTCCATCCTATTCTTCCAAGCTATGTAATTCGAGCTACCCTCCAAGGCATACTCAAGTCGCAACCCATAGAAAGACATATTGCTACTCTGAAGTATGAACTTACAAATTCGATTTTCACCTGCACACCAAACTCAAAATCTCCTCTTCTATACTGTCTTACCATGTCGATTTTTACTGTAGATTTAATAGCTTATGTGATATGCTAAAACACACGACAATAATCTACTGTACTCTTCAGCAAAAACCAAAATTGATCGATGAAAACAATAAGCAGAAAAAGGAATAATTTCAATCGCACATAACACAATATTTCTCTAGGGAAAGAAAGTGCTAAAAACTTCAACTATCTATATTGCATTAACCAGAAGATCCGAGAAGAAAATACAATGCTTGTTCGTCTTGAACAATTCCTGCACTAGTACAATCTAACTCTCTGCCTCACAAGCCAGCTCAAGCCAACACTTAGCCAATTCTACTACCTACCAAGCCCCTACTTCCTTGCACAATTCCTAGAGGAATCAACCCATATTTAATTGGGAAATCCACTCTCCATAACTGCACAATCCAAACATAGGTCCTCAACTAATTGGATGCACCATTTGTACAACTCAGAAAATTATAAAACTGATAGTACATTGTCCCTGAACTCTAATCTCAAATGGGTCTTCCTCTGAATCGACATGCATGAGTTATTTATGAGTGAATCTTTAGTTAACTGGCATGGTACTAATGATGCACCGGTGCACTAATCCACTATTAGACCTCTACTAGTTCCTCCAACAGTTAGAACTAGTTTAATTAACTATAGCTCAGTTAGACCGAGTTATCTAATTACAACTCCAAAGAACTCAACTTGGGCCCATAAAATTTAGGGATCACTCTACATGACTCTATATAGATTTCCAACTTGAATTTACTGAGCCAACTAAGTCAACTTAACTTAGTTAACTGCTACAAGTTGCTATGAGAATAGAATTACAATTTTTAATTCACAATTTAATTTAAGGACAAATTAAATTGGAATTTCTTGTTGCTATTTTTAACACTCCCTCTCAACAAGAAAGAGATTATCATCTACCCCAATCCTGTCTCTGCGCAAATTGAATTTTCATCTTGACGAATCCTTTGTCAAAATATCTTCATCTTACTCCTCTATGGGAATGTACTCCAACAACATAATTCTCCTCTGCACACAATCTTGAAGATGATGATACCGAATATCAATATTCTTGGACTGATCATGAAAAACTAGATTTTTAAAGAGTTTGATGCAACTCTGATTGTCACAATACTTTGATAAGGCTCTACTATGGGGTACACAACCCATGGATGGGCAACCTTAGTACCTCCTTCCACATCCTGTCATAACTGCTTGGAAACTTGGTAGTTTAACAAGAAAATCAAGGAACAAACATTAAATTCAAGGAGTATAGGAAACTTCCCAATCTCCCTTATAGGATTCCTAAGCAAGCTATTCTTCAAGGCATTAGTATCAATATAGGCTTGTCCTTTTTCTTTAGCTTTAGTTATTTATAATTAAATCAAAATATTTACATCAGATAGTCTTGGAAATATATCCATGTTGGCTATCAAACATTATCATCCTTTAATTACATCATAAAACTTGGATATTAGAAAAAGGATGTTATATTCCTTTCCCCCTTAAAGGAACACTATCTTCAATGTTCTACTATACATAGAACATAATTTTTATACATAAAACATAAGTGGATATGCCTTTTTCATGGCATCCTCCAATTCCTATGTTGTTTTGTCTAGTCCAAAGTGCTTCCATTATAGCTTGACCTATGCAATGACTTAGTTCCAAAGTGTGGTCTTCCTTCTATTGAGTATGCGTTGTGGTTCTCACTAGAATTTTCCCTTGAGTTCCAGATGTATCAAATTCCAATCAATAATATGATTAGCATTATTCATGTATCTTTTGAGCAATGAGATATGAAACACATAATGTGCCTTCACTGTAGGAGGCATGACAAGTATGTCTGCTATTGGTCATAGTCTCTCTAAGACCTAGAAGGGTCCAAAATAGCTTGGTGCTAATTTGGAACATGAGCCCACTCTTAAGGAGATTATCTTTGGCCTTATTAAGAGATATACATGCTCTCCTACTCAATATTCCTTATGCATTTCGTTATGGTAAACATAATTATTTTTCCAATCTTGTGCCACCTTCAATATGCCTTATGCTACTTACTTCATGTTCCATTTCCTTTAACATTTTTGGCCCAAGTGTGACTCTATCCACTAGATTATCCTAGCTAATTGGGGTATTGCACTTCTTTCCATACATAGATTCAAAATGGATAATCTTTAATGATTATGGATAGCCAATATTGTATGCAAATTCCAATAGAGTAAAAAATGATTCCCACTTCTTAGGCATGGCATATATTTTCAGCATGTCATATAATAATATATTTATAATTCCTGTCTTCCCATCAGTCTTAGGGTGATATGTTGTATTGAAATCTAGTTGGGTTCCAAATCCCATGAATAAAGCATTCTATAAATTAGAGGTAAAGTTGGAATCTCGATTAGCTATGATCTTCTTAGGGATGCCATACAATTTGAAAACCTCTTTTATAAAAATGTGGGCAACATCAATTGTTTTATAGGTAGAATTTATAGGTACAAAGTGAGTTTTCTTGCTCAACTTATATACTACCACCATGATTGCATCATACTACTTTGGGATTCCTAGTAATCCAGTGATGAATTCCATTGACATAAACTCCCACTTCCATGATATAATCAATACTGGTTGCAAAAATCTTGCTAAGTTCTTGCACTCCACTTTAACCTCTTGGCGTTCTATACACTTAGTAATACATTTAATAGCTTCTTTCTTCATCCCTAGCCAATAATGAAATTTCGTGGTGGATGTTATCATCTTTTGATATCCTAGGTGACCAACATATGGTATTTTGTGAAATTCATCGATTATGAGGTTCTTTACTTGAACCATGTCGGTTATATACAACCTGCCTATGAATAACAATAATCCATCCCTTGGTTAGCTGATAATTTTCTCTTGTTGACCCCTTTGGCTATAGCTACAAGCATTTTCTTACATGCTAAAAATGATCATCTTCCTATAATTATTCTATGATTATTTCTCTATGTCTATCTCACATGTGCATATGGTTGTCATGTGTATCACTTACATCCTTCTATTGAGAGCATCAACCACTCAATTTTCTTAGCTTCTAATGTGCTTGATTTCAAAATCAAATTTATTGATAAGGGTCATCCATATAGATTTTTTGGCATTCAATTGAGTTTTATTAAACAAATACCACATCCCACTGTGATCTATCATGAATATGAACATTCTCCTAAATAAGTGGTGTCTCAGCATTTTTAAAGCACACACAATAGTTGTACGCTCTAAATCATGTGTTACATAGTTCCTCTCGTTCTCATTTAATTTCCTAGATGCATAATTGATCAAATGTCCATCCTACATGAGAATTCCATTTAGTTCGTCCTTGTAAGCATATTCACAAACAAGAAAGTCTTAATCCAAGTCTATAATTTTCAAAATATAGGCATGTGTGAGAAGGTGCTTCAATTTCTCAAAGCTCAATGTGCACTCTGATGTCCAATGAAATATCACACCTTTCTTTTGCAATGTTGCAATTGCGAGCCCAATCTTCTAGAATCCTTAAATGGATCTCCTTTAATATCTTGCTAACCCCATAAAAGATCTAACTTTTGCTTCATTTCAGGGAGCAAGCCACTTTAGTATGGCCTTGATATTTTTAGTTTCAATTGCCACTCCTTCTTTGGAGATAACACGACCCAAGTAATGCACTTGTAATTGGAAGAAATTGCATTTGTTGAGGTTAGCCTATAGTTGATGCTCCCGTTGCACTTGTTGAAAATGGCAACAAGAAATGCTAAAAATACAAGTGCTAAAAATAGCACTGCTATAAATAGTAGTTTGGATACCAGTGTTGGACATAGCAACAAGGAATGAAAAATGGAAGTGCTAAAAATAAAATTGCTATAAATAGAATTTCTGGATAGATTCCAATTTTAGTTAGTCCCTGAACTAAAATTGAGAAGTAAAATTCGAATTTGATCTTAGCAGCCGTTTGTAAAATAATTAATTAACTCATCTTGAGTTAATTAGTTGTAGAAAATCAAACATGAAGTCTATGTGGGGACATGCAACAGTTTCTCCATTGATTGAGGAATTTATCCATCAGTTAAAGAGATAAGGATGAGTTGTAATTAGTTGGATCAGTTAACTGAGTCAAGTCCAGTTAGATTAATTCAACAATTTGTTGAATTAATTGTGAGTATAGTTAGTTAATGCTTGCATGTATGTAACTGCCGCTCTCTAGATAACTGAATATTCTCTCATAAATAACTCATGCATGTCAGTTCAGTCAGAGACCCAGTTGAGATCAGAGGAAGGGACAATTTACTATCAGTTGGAGGATTTTTCCCTATATAGGAAACTCATCCATGCAGAAGGAATTATCTCCTTCAGGTTTGTGCAGTTATTTCTGAGCCAAGTGAGCAGTGTGAGGTGGGAATTCACACAAGTAGAAGCACTGGACCCCAGGAGAAACTACGCAAGTAATAGGATGTTTGGAGGGCAGAGGAGAAGGTTGTGAGAGCCTTTAACTGTCTATGAGTAATATTGTTTGATTGCAGAGAAAGCAGGATAGCTTGTGAGCTAATTCTCTTTGTAATCTGAACATATTTTCCACTTGTATGATAATACAGAGATTGGGGTTTTAGGCTGAGGCTTTCCCCTGGTTATTCTTTTGGTTTCTTGTGTATGATTTCATATTCTATGTTATATGTGTTCTAATTGATCTTTCTCATATTCGATAAAGCTTCCGCAAAGTTTGTTGTAGAAGTAGATCTTGTATTTTGCTTTAGTATATTGCATAATCTATTGATCTATAGTGGGAATTTCTACAGCACTTGTAATATGACCTTGATGTGTTATTTTTTATCCTATTTTGTCTTTGAATACATTAAGATATCATAAATAAGTGCCAACACAAACTTATCCAAGTATTTTTCAAGAACATTATTCACAAGACACATAAAGGTCATTGGTGCATTTTTCAACCCAAATGGCACCACTTTGAATTCATAGTGTCCAAATATGGTCCTAGATGCAGTCTTATGGATATCCTCGTCCTTGATCTTGACTTGATGACATCCATACCTCAAATACATCTTTGAAAACATTGTGGCTCATCGCAACTGGTTAAATAAATCATTGATCATGGGCAATGGATATTTGTTTTTAATAGTTTCCGTGTTCAAGTGTCTGTAATCAATACACATCCCGAGGGTGCGATTCTTTTTCTTCACAAATAATGTTGGAGCTCTCCATGGCAACATGTTGGGTCTAATGTATCCTTTTTTCATTTCAATTGTATCTTCAACTCCACTACTATAGGTATGCTCATTCTATAGGATGTTATGGACACAAGCACTACTCTTCAAGTGAGCTCTATTGAGAAATTGATGTGCCTCTTTAGTGAAAATCCTAATATATCTTTAGGAAATACATCACTGTATTCCTATAATATGGGGTGATATTTAATTCTTAACTTATTTTCCTCTACCAAACTGGTCACTTGAATAATGTTACACAAAGGTCATCCCTTTGTGCTATATTAATTTCTTTAATTCAAGATATGAAATCTACCTCATAGAGATAAGCTTTCACACCCCTTGTAGATGCTTTTTTTCCCCTTCATCGTCCTTGCATTCTAATGTTTCATTATAAAAATCCAACTTTTCCCCATGCACTACCAACCAATAAATGACAATTAGCAAATCATACAACCCCAAGGGAAAGATATTTCAAATGGTTTTTTGGTTAATAGGCTACTCATCTCAAACTAGCACAATTCAATAGAATCCGTCACCTTACTTTTTACAATGGTAGCTAACTAACTTATAGCCATGATGTAGCATGTTTCTATGTAAAACATGGGCTTCCACGACTTGTGGAGTAACATAATTAAGATTAGAAATGGGGTCAATTAAAATTGAAATAAGGTGGTTCACGAGTATACCTTCGATTTCTACCAATGAGGCTTGGGGGCTTTCTTTCTTGTTTTCAACAACTGCATAAATCCAGGGTACACTCCAAGCCACATCTTAGATCATTGAATATGGAAGCCTCTTGGACATTGTACACCCTCTTATTGTCTTGATGTTTGTGGGGACAATTTGTAGCATATGTTCTTCCTCGCATCCCCAACACCTCAATGAGTTCTTCCTTGGTTCCTTGGCCTCTTCCTTTGTTCCCACTTGGAGTGGGAAAGTTCTACTATAACTCTCTTTTAGTACCTACACTAAACCTAACACTTTTCTCAGCCTACCTATAGCATTATGATCTTGATCCTTTATGTTGGCATTGTAGTGTTGGCATTGATGTCAACAGGGTCATAGAACTGTTTGTCTTATCAATGACGTCAACTTTATGATGGTGGCTCTCATGGTTTGTGATCAGCATGACATGGGTTATAATTTTTTTGATGCAAGGGTCTTGACTTGATGAAAAGATGTTGATTCATGCAGAGGTGTCTTTCATGTTCCTGATTTGATGCATATGTGTTTGGCATGATAATCCTCTTATGTTAATGTTCTTGATGATGTAAAAGAGTTGGAGGAGATGAGTCAGGGTCTAGAGAAGTTGTAAGAAGTATGACAAGACTTGGAGACACTTGTAGATGAGGTTTTGAGCAGATCTGGGTGTATGTACAAAATATACGCTACTCATGTGTGAAAAACTCACATACATACAACCCTTTCTTTTAGTAATGTCACGTATACATCCTGTAGGTGAAATTCCCAAAATTTGTGTGCACTCAAATTATTCTATGGGTTTTTAATATGGTTTTTGCACTTGGTTTCAGTCAAAAAGTTCGAGGAAGGCCAACTTTCATATAGATGTTGATTTCAAGTGTGAATTCATTGATTCCTTGAGTAGTGGAGAGACTGCATCAAGTTGTTTAAATGGATGAGCAAAGCAATCATTGTTGGGTTACACAATGCACATATTGGAGAGCAGAGGTTTGTGTAGAGGCAAGAGGTCGAGCTTCTACAATAGGAGAACACCGTAGAAGTAAATCGTAAGAGAATGCAGAGATTAGTAAGGTTAACGAAGAGGCCAATAAAATGACAGAGTATGTAGAGGCTATAGTAGAGTTCGATGGATTGTTTTAGAACCCGAGGGTAGAAAATGGAGTTGTTGTAGCAGAGATCTTTTAGTATGAGAAGATCATATAGATCATAATGTTATGATTGCAGGAAAGAATGGTGCATTGCAAGGAGACTCAATGTTCATATGGAAAATTTGTATGACTGATATATTTGTGTTTGCAGAGGCAAATATTTCATTTGTATGGCTTCTTTGTTGTTATATGGATGAGCTCTTGTATTCATACTTGTGATGCTACTGATGGCGATGAATTGAGAGTGTGTATGCATGAGGTTTGATGCATGGTGATGTTGCAAAAGTTTGTGTAAGCTAATGGTTGCATAATGAGCATAGTTGTATATGTGTGAGATTGATTTGATGATATGGCTAAGTGTGTGAGCCATAACTTATATGTTGCTTCTTATTATTGTTGAGAGTTGATTTGAGTGTGACAATATGTTGTTGTTGTGTTAAGAGTGTGTATATGGCTCAAATTTGTTGTGTTGTTGCAATAGTTTTGTGTATGTTGTTGGTTGTATTATGAGCAGATTGAATGGGGCAGAGAATGTGTTAGTTGTGCTTATTGATATTGTGTGTCTAGTGCAAAAATTGATGAAAAGAGGCTCATGGTTTGTTGTATGTAGAGTATATGGGCCATAGTATGAAAATATATGAAATGAGATCCATGAGATGTGTTAAAGGTTGGGGCTTTCATTGAGCAAGTGGTGGCTTGCATATTCAAGATGTAGTGGCATCTTTTAGGGAGTGGCGTGAGAACTTGGGAGTGGTGGATTCCATCCAGTGGTGTCTTGGTTATACTTATTGGGAGTGGTGGCTTCCAACAGGTGGTGCTTTGCAAAGTTGAGGGAATTATGGCTTCCTGTAGGTGGCGGTCTACAAATTTCATATAAGTTGTTGATTGGAGTGAGTAGTGACTCACATGATTAGCAAGTGGTGGTTTGCATATTGGCAGTGGCCAGTGAATCAGACATAAAAGCATTTTACATAATAGAATAGATGATGACGAATACTATTAGTCGACGATGGTTTTTACCCTTGTGGTTTCCACCTTATATATGGTGTCTCTATGTGGCATGGTATTGATTGAGGTGTTGTATCTTATTGCTCTTATGGTTGTTTGGTGTTTAGCTACTCATGGTTATATCGTTTGATGGTTATGTGCTTTAATATGCTGGTTATGGTTAATGTTATGCATAGATATGCTTATGTGTTGTGATGACAATAAGTGAATGAATGAGGGTTTGAAGAGAGAAGATAAAAAGTGGTAAAAAGTGATCATAAGGCACAATACTGATTCACCCCTCCTCTAAGTATTACTCAAGGTTTCTAACAAGTGATATCAGAGTAGGGCTCTTGGTTGTAGCTTAATCGTTGGAGAGTAGATATGAGCTTATTTGGAGAAAATTTTAGAACTTTATTTTATTTTATTATTTATTTATTTATTTTTTAGAATGGATCAACAAGGAGTTCTAATTCATCACAGAGGTAAATTTGCAATATGGAAGATGAAGTTAGATATGTAATTGTTGTATCTTGATGAAAATATTTTGTTGTCAATAAAATATGGAATGAAAGATGACTTTAATGATATGGCTAAAAATTTATTTTGTGTGGGATTTCGAGATTTGACAATATTTATGTGAGACATCGTGATACTGCAAAAGAGAAGTTGGAAAGGTTGCAAAGTATGTATTGTGGTGAAGATTTGCAGATCTCAGAGAAAGTTGAAGGACCCTGCCACTCACATGGTGATGACGAGAATAATGCAAATGATTCTACTCTTATAGTAGTGGCAAATCAAGTCTCCTCACCAGAAGATGAGGAAGCATCGATGGCTCACAACAAGAAGATGAAAGTACCTATGGCAAAAATAGTGGATCAAGCCTTGATCTTGAGGGAAAATAAGAAGATATCAACAACAATGATGAAGTGTTGGAAAGGATGAAGGAGAAAACAATATATTGTGTAAAATTGGAAGCAGAAATAACCTCTTTGAGATGTGAGCTTGGAAAGGAAAATAATCAGCTATCTCAATATCAGAAGTTGGAGATGAGTACCAGAATCTTGGATGAGATTCTCAATAGTCAAATATCCCCTCTCATCAAGACCGATTTGAGCTTTCAAGAAGAAGCATGCTCCATGAAAGGAAAAGAAGAAAGAGTGGAAGATCATGTGCCTACTAGAATAACAACTAAAGGAAGTCATAAAAAGTAACAATAACAAGGAAAGTCAAGGAAGAGAAGCACCTATCAGCAAAATCAAAGACAAGGAAAGCACAATGGTAGAATGAAACAACACTCAAGAGGAGAAAAGAAGCGGTCAAGATCATATCCCCCTCATGGTCCAAGGATCTACAATACAAGGCATAAAATTTTATTTTACGGTTATTATTTTTCTTGTAATGGTTTTGGACACAGGGCAATGGAATGCAAGTACTTTGAAAGAAAACAAATATTGATGAAATGAAATGTAATCCAAGGTGGATTTTATACTAATTTTGAATGCTTCAAGTGTGGAAACCTTGGCCATAATTCATTAGCTTGCAAATATAGTATAACAAAACTTACAATAAGTGCAACCCAAATGTTGAAGACAAAAAAGGTGTGGGGAAGAAAAGAGACTCCTAATAGATCTCAACCTACTAAAGTTTGGAAGAGAAAAAATGAGTTGCTATGGTTTAACTCTAGTGGACCTCTAAAGGATTACAAGGGTGGACAACTTGTTCCTAATGTTTCACCTGGTGGATCACAAGCAGACAACCTACTCAGGGGGGAGTAGATTTTATTCAAATTCCAATTAGAGGAGCTAGCCCCACTGCAATCTTTTGGTACATCGTGCATATTTGGAAAAGACTGCAGAAGCATGTGAGAGGCAAGCATAGCCTCAGTGGGAGTGTATGAAAACTTAGAGATGACATATGCACGAGTTGTAGTAGCAACATATGATGAGTTCATGAGCCTCATTGCATATTCAGGTTTGTAGGATCAGTCTGCCTATTGGAGGTATAATGAGCTCAGGGGGAGCTATGCTTGGTATCAAATTTGCATGGATTAGTTGACATTTTGTTCATTACTTTCAGTCAGTTATTTGTAGCGGCCTTACATATGGTTTCATGAGTGAGAGGGTAAATTTTCACAAATACATATGTATTTATACATTGACATATTGGTTGAAGAGTTCATGTACAACCATGCATAGAAGGAGATCGTTGATTCAACCATGTGTATAGGAAGGAGTTACTTTCAACAATATGTTTCTACATTTTCTTTTTGATATTATGGATGAAATGCCCCATGTACATGCTTTCTATTTGGTACATTAGTCCAAAAACATTTGATGTAGGCGTGTATTAGGAGGAGACATGATTTTGGCTGTGAAAGTATTTTCATGAGGATTATATAACAACCATATGTTTCATATTGTATATCATCATTTTCATCTATGCATTAGGAGAAGAGAGTCATAATTCTTGGCATACATTATCTGTAACCATGTACTCTCAATATACAACCCTGTAATGTATTGTTTTCATCATTTGGTTATTGGTGGATGGGTCCTGGAGTCAAGTGAGAGAGTCACAGGTTATGTCAAGTGTATGTTAAAGTGAATCATGTTGAGTAATGAGTGTTATTAAAACCATGTTTGGGCTAGCATATGTCATGTACTTCAACCATATTTATGTGCTTGTCATTATTGGCATGATAGCTAAGTAGTCTTGTTCATGGCATGCATAAGAGAGTATGTGCTAGGATGCATTGTAGTGAGTATATTTCTTTAGCCATGTATGCATTGATGTGAGGAAGATTAAACTTGTAACAATTTTTGCTGTCAGGATTGGTGCATTAGTTGAGTTGTCCTTGCATTGGAGAGAGTTGATAGCCTTGGTCATGCATTGAGGAGAGAGTCTTGACAGGGCTCAATCATGAGTGGGATTATGGAGTCACTGGTATAACCATATACTCTATTGATTAAGCCGTGTATCTCATGTATTAGCCCTGTATTTTCACTATGTATCATTTGGCCATAAGGTGTATGGTGCTTTTGGTCTCATTGGTGTCCCTTCTTCTTACTTCAAGGAGGTATTGACAATGAGATATAGTTTATACAACAATATGGAGAAGATGGTTGCAGCCCCATTACATGTTCAGGGGGAGCATGTTCATCAAGGGAAGATGCATGGATGCATAGAGACATGTTTGGAAGATTTTTCTATTATTTAACAAGTTTATTTTTCTTATTCAAGGATTATTTTGTATCAACTTTGTAGTTAGTATGGTGTTTATCATTTCAGGGGGAGTATTTTCCTTAGTATGTGTTGGAATTGATTCCTAGTGTTGGTATTTCCCTTTGCCATTGATGTCAAAGGGGCAGAGAGAATGCAAAGATGGAAGAGAGAATGGAGTATGGAGAGATTTTTGAGTTCAACCTCAGAGCTATGGAGATAAAGTTGAGGTTGACATCAATTCCAATTGGGAAGCATGTAGGAATTGATGTCAATAGGGTCTTAGCATTGTTTGTCTTATCATTGATGTTAACTTGTTGATGGTGGCTCTCATGGTTTGTGATCAAGATGAAATAGTTTATCATTGTTTTGATGCAGAGATGTTGATCCATGCAAAGGTGCTTGGCCAACTAGGCCTTCATGTTCATGCTTTGATGAAGATGTGTTTGGCATGCTAATCCTCTTATGTTAACGTTCTTGATTATGTAGAAGAGTTGTAGGATATTTGTTAGGGTCTATAGGAGTTGTAGGAGGTATGAAAGGCCTTGTAGACACTTGCAGATGAGGTTTTGAGCATATATGGGTGTATTTACAAAATATACACTACTTTTGTGTGGAAAATTAACATACATATGCTACTTTCCTTCAGTGATGTCACGTGTACATTCTATAGGTGAAATTCTTGAAATGTGCGCATAATCAGGTTATTCTATGGGTTTTTAATATGGTTTTTACACTTGGTTTTAAGTCAAAAAGTTTGAGGAAGGTCACCTTACATCTAGAAGTTGATTTCAGTGTGAATTAATTTATTCCTTGAGTAATGGAGAGAGTACATCTATTTGTTCAAATAGATGAGCAAAGGGATCATTGTTGGGTTACACAATGCACATATTGGAGAGTAGAGGTCTGTGTAGTGGCAAGAGGTCGAGCTCCTACAATAAGAGAATGCACAGAGGTAAATGGAAAGAGAATGAAGAGACTAGTAAGGTTAATAAAGAGTCAAATAACCATGTTAGAGTATGCAGAGGATGTAACAGAGTTTGATGGATTGTTTCAAAACCCGAGGGTAGAAAATATAGTTGTTGTAGCAGAGATATTTCAGTATGAGAAGCGAATATAGATCATAATTTTATGATTGTAGGAACTAATGGTGTATTACATGGAGACTAAATGTTCATATGTCATATTTGTATGATTGATATATTTGTGTTTGCAGAGGCAACGATTTCATTTGTATGGTTGTAACATTATTTTGTATGGCCGCTTTGTTGTTATATGACTGAGCTATTGTATTTAGATTTGTGATGCTACTAATGGTGATGAATTGAGAGTGTGTATGCAAGATTTTTGATGCATGGTGGTGTTGTAGGAGTATGTGTATGCTAATGGTTTCATAATAAGAAAAGTTGTATATATGTGACCTTGATTTGTTTAAATGGATGAGTGTGTGAGAGTCATAGCTTATATGTTTCTATTGATTATTGTTGAGAGTCGATTTTGTTGAGTGCGGAGCCTGATTATATTCCTAATTCAGAGGACTTTTTTCAACTGGATGTATACCCCAGGAAGATTGTACACCCCTCCACGCGGGATGAAAAATTGGCTTGTAAAATATTGTAGTTTTGTAGTCAACTTGTGTCGTTCATTAGGCGGATAATGTGACAATAGATGTTATGTTAATTTAAGGTTTTTCCCCTTAGAAGGCAACCCTCAGTTTATAAGGGGGAATTGTATTGTGCCTATGTATGATTATTCTGAATGAGAAAGAGAGAGGAGACTATGTGAGGGTGAAGATGAAATTACAACGGATTGGTTGTAGGTTTTATCTCTTCATTTTATTGGATAATATAAAAGGAAGGACTAGTTGTTTCTATGTGGACATATCCCAAATCGGGTGAAACACGTATATCTATGTCTATCTTGTTTTATGCATTTATGTATTTGTGTTTACACAATATTTTATGTGTTTCATTGCTCTGTTAATTACTTTCTAACATATTTAAGTGTAATGATATGTTGTTGTTGTTGTGTTGATAGGGTGTATATGGTTCATCTTTGTTGTGTTGTTGTAGGAGTTTTATGTATGTTGTTGGTTGTATTATGAGAAAATTGATTGGGGAAGAGACTGTGTTAGAAGTTATTCTTGTTATTGTGAGTCCACTGTGAAAATTGACAAAAAGAGGCTTACGGTTTGTTGTCTGCAGAGTATATGGACCATAGTCTAAAAATATATGGAATTAGTTCCATGAGATGTGTTGAAGGTTGGGGATTTAAGTGAGCAAGTGGTGGCTTGCATATTCAAGGTGTAGTGGAATCCTTTAGGTAGTGGCCTGAGAAATTGGGAGTAGTGGCTAAGAAAGACTTATTGGAAGTGGTGGCTTACATCAGGAGGTGGCTTGCAAAGTCAAGGGAGTGGTGGCATAAAAATTTCATTCAGGTTGTTGTCTTGAGCGAGTAGCGGCTCACATGATTAGCAAGTGGTGGCTTGCACACTATTGGTGGCCAGTGAATCAGATGTAAAAACATTTTACAAAATAGAAGAGATGACGATGAAGACTATCTTCCGAAGGTGGTTTTTACCCCTGTGGTTTCCACCTTATATTTGGTGTCTATATGTGTGCATGCTATTGATTAAGGTTTTGTATGTTGTTGCTCTTATAGTTGTTTGATGTTAGCTTCTCATGGTTATATGGTTTGATGGTTATGTGCTTTAATATGCTACTTGTGGTTCATGTTATGCATATATTTGCTTATGTGTTGTGCTGCTAATAAGTGAATGAATGGGGGTTTGAAGAGAAAAGATAAAAAGTGGTAAAAAGTGATCATAAGGCATAATACTGATTCACCCCCCCCACCTCCAATATTTCTCAAAGTTTCTAACAAGTGGTATCAGAGAAGGGCTATTGGTTGTAGCTTAAACATTGGAGAGTAGATCTAGGCAAATTTGGTGAAATTTTTTCAATAATAATATATATATATATATATATATATATATATATTTTTTTTTTTTTCTAGAATGGATCAACAAGGAGTTCCAATTCTTCACGAAGGTAAATTTGCAATATGGAAGGTGAAGTTAGATATATATTTGCTGTCTCTTGATGAAAATATTTTGTTGTTAGTAGAATATGGAATGAAATATGAATTTAATGATATGGCTAAAGAGATTATTTTGCATGGGCTTTCAAGATCTAACAATATTTATGTGAGACACCGTGAGACTGCAAAAGAGATGTTGGATAGGTTGCAAAGCATGTATTGTGGAGAATATTTGCAGATCTCAGAGAAATTTAAGGATCTTGCCACTCACATGTCGATTAGGATAACAATACAAATGATTCTACACTTATAGGAGTGGAAAATCAAGTCTCCTCACAAGAAGAAGATGAAAGAACCCATGGAAACGATAGTGGATCAAGCCTTGATCTTGAGGGACAACAAGAAGAGATAAAAAACAATGATGAAGTGTTGGCAAGGTTGAAGGAGCAAGCAATATATTGTGTAAAATTGGAAGCAAAAATAGCCTCTTTGAGATGTGAGCTTGAAAAGGAAAATAATGACCTATCTCGATATCAGAAGTTGGAGATGAGTACTTGAACCTCGGATGAGATTCTCAATAGTAAAAAATCCCCTCTCATCAAGATTGGGTTGGTATTTCAATAAGAAGCATACTCCATGAAAGGAAACAAATAAAGGGTTGACAGTGATGTTCCTACTGGAAGAGCAACCAAAGGAATTCTTAAAAAGCAGCAACAACAAGGAAAGTCAAGGAAGTGAAGCACCTATCAAAAATATTAAAGACAAGGAAAGCACAATGGTATAATGAAACAACACTCAAGAGGAGAAAAGAATCCATTAAGATCACATCCCTGTTATGGTCCAAGGATATACAATACAAGGTATCGCAAATTATTTTACGGTTATTATTTTTCTTTCAATGATTTTTGACATAGAGAAATGGAATGAAGTTATTTTGCACGAAAACAAAGATTGATGAAATGGAATGTAAGCCAAGGTGGAGTTTATACTAATGTTGACTGCTTCAAGTGTGAAAATCTTGGAGGCATTAGCTTGCAAATCTAGTAGAAAAATGTCTACAAAAAGTTTAGCCCAACCTTTGAGGACAAAGAAGGTATGGAGAAGAAAAGAGACTCTGAATAGATCTTATCCTACTAAATTTTGGAAGAGAAAAGATGAGTTGCAATATCTAACTCTAGTGGACCTCCAAAGTATTACAAGGGTGGAAAACTTGTTCCTAATGTTTCACCTAGTGGCTCACAAGCAAACAATCTATTTTGGGGGAGTATATCTTATTCAAATTCCAAATAGAGGAGCTAGCCCCACTGCAATCTTTTGGTACATCATGCATATTCGGAAAAGATTGCAGAAGCATGTGAGAGGCTAGCATAGCCTCAGGGAGAGCGTATGACAACTTAGAGAGGAACTCGCACAAGTTGCAACAAAAACATATGATGATTTCATGAGCCTTATTGCATATTTAGGGCCACAGGATCAACCTACCTGTTGAAGGTATAATGAGCTCAGGGGGAGCTATGCATGGTATCATATTTGCATGAGTTATTTGACATTTTATTCATTGCTTTCACTCATCTATTTGTAGAAACCTTACATATGTTTTCATGAGTGAGAAGGTACATTTTCAGCCATACATATGTATTTGTTCACATTGACATATTGGTTCAAAAGTTCATGTACAACCCTGCGTAGAACAAGATCATTGATTCAACCATGTGTAGAGGAAGGAATTTCTTTCAGCAATATGTTTCTACATGTTCTTTTTGATATTATGGCTGAAATGGCCCATGCACATGCTTTCTATTTGGTACATTAGTCCAACAACATTTGTTTTAGGCATGCATAATTTAGGAGAAGGCATGATTTTGGCCATGAAAGTATTTTCGTGAGCATGATGTAACAAACATATGTTTCATATTGTATATCATCTTTTTCAGCTATGCATTAAGATAAGAGAGTCATAAGTCTTAGCCTACATTATCTTCAACCATGTACTCTCAATATAAATCATTTTAATATATTGTTTTCATCATTTGGTTATTGGTGGATGGGTCCTAGAGTCAAGTGAAAGAGTCATGGGTCATGTAAAATTTGTGTTGAAGTGAATCATGTTGAGTGATGATAGTTGTTACAACCATGTTTGGGCTAGTAGATGTCATGTACTTCAGCGGTATGTATTTTCTTGTCATTATTGGTATGATAGCTAAGTTGTCTTGTTCATGGCATGTATATGGGAGTATGTGTTGGGATGCATTGTAGTTAGTCTATTGCTTTAGCCATGTATTCACTCATGTGTGCAAGATCAGCTTTGTAATCACTGCTTTTATTATGATTGGTGCATTTGTTGAGTGATCCTTGCATTGGAGAGAGTTAAGAGCCTTGGTCATGCATTTAGGAGAGAGTCTTGAGATGATTAAATCATGAGTGGGCTCATGGAGCCATTGGTACAACCATGTATTTGTATTGATTAAGCCTTGTATCTCATGTATTAGCCCCGTATTTTCACTATGTATCATTTGGCCATAAGGTGTATGGTGTTTTTGGTCTGGTTGGTGGCCCTCCTTCTTGCTTCAAGGAGGTATTGACAACGATAGATAGTCTTTACAACAATATGGAGAATATGGTTATAGCCCCATTACATGTTTAGGGGGAGCATGTTCATCAGGAGAAGATGCATGGATGCATAAAGACATGTTTGGAATCTTATTCTATTGTTTCTCATGCTTATTTATCTTATTCGAGGATCTTATGTTTGTATTAGCTCTGTAGTCTGTATGGTGTTGAGCATTTGAGGGTGGGTATTTTCCTTAGTATGTGTTGGCATTGATTCCCAGTGTTGGCATTTCCCTTTTCCATTGATGTCAAAGGGGGGGAGAGAATGGTAATATGGAAGAGAGAATGGAGTATGGAGAGAGTTTTGAGTTCAACCTCAGAGTTGTAGAGATCAGGTTGAGGTTGACATCAATGCCAAATGGGGAGCATATTGACATTATAGTGTTGGAATTGATGTCAACAAGGTCTTAACACTTTTTGTCTTATCATTTATGTCAACTTGATGATGGTTTATCTCGTGGTTTGTGATCTACATGGCATGATTTATCATTGTTTTGATGCAGAGGTCCTAACTTAATGCAGGGATGTTGATCCATGTAGAGGTGCTTGGCCAACTAGGCCTTCATGTTCCTGATTTGATGAAGATGTGTTTGGGATGCTAATCCTTCTATGTTAATGTTCCTAATGATGTAGAAGAGTTGGAAGAGGTTTGTTAGGCTTTGGAGAAGTTGTAGGAGGTATGACAGACCTTGGAGACATGACTGACAGATGAGGTTTTGAGCAGATCTGGGTGTATTTGCAAAATATCAGCTACTCTTGTGTGGAAAAGTCACATACATACACTACTTTCCTTTTAGTAATGTCACATATACATCCTGTAGGTGAAATTCCTGAAATGTGCGTGCACTCAAATTACTCTATGGGTTTTTAGTATGCTTTTTGCACTTGGTTTTCAGTCAAAAAGTTTGAGGAAGGTCACCTTTCATCTAGATATTGATTTAAGTGTGTGTTCATTGAGTCCTTGAGTAGTGGAGAGAGTGCATCAATTTGTTTAAATAAATGAGCAAAGGGAGCATTTTTGGGTTGCGCAATGCGGATATTAGAGAGCATTGGTTTGTGTAGAGGCAAGAGGTCGATCTCCTACAACAAGAGAACGCACAAGGTGAATGGAAAGGGAATGCATATATTTGTAAGGTTAATGAAGAGGCCAATAACATTGACAAAGTATGTACAAGCTATAACATAGTTTGATAGATTGTTTCAGAACCCGAGGGTAGAAAATGGAGTTATTGTAGCAAAGATATTTCAGTATGAGAAGAGTATATAGATCAAAATGTAATGATTGTAGGAACTAATGTTGTATTGCAGGGAGACTGAGTGTTCATATGGAAAATTTGTATGATTGATATATTTGCATTTGCAGAGGTAGAGATTTCATTTGTATGGCTGTAGCATTATTTTGTATGGTTGGTTTGTTGTTATATGGTTGAGCTCTTGTATTCAGATTTGTGATGCTACTGATGGTAATGGAATGAGAGTGTGTATGCATGAGGTTTGCTGCATGGTGGTGTTGCAAGAGTTTGTGTGTGCTAATGGTTTCATAATGAACAAAGTTGTATATGTGTGAGCTTGATTTGTTGATATTGTTGAGTGTGTGAGAGCCATAACTTATATGTTGTTGCTGATTATTGTTGAAAGTTGATTTGAGTGTGATGATATGCTGCTATTGTGTTGAGAGTGTGTAAATGGTTTAGATTTCTTGTGTTGTTGCAAGAGTTTTGTGTATGTTGTTGGTTGTATTATAAGTAGATTCATTGGTGTAGAGAATGTATTAGATGTTCTTATTGGTATTGTGAGTCCAGTGTGAAAATTGACAAAAAGAGGCTCACAGTTTGCTGCGTGTAGACTATATGGGCCATAGTATGAAAATATATGAAATGAGGTCCATGAGATGTGCTGAAGGTTGGGGATTTCAGTGAGCACGTGGTGGCTTGCATATTTAGGTTGCAGTGGCATCGTTTAGGTAGTGGCTTGAGAACTTGGGAGTGGTGGCTTCCAGTAGGTGGTGGTCTGCAAAGTCGAGGGAGGGGTGGCTTCCTATATGTGGCAGACTGCAAAGTTCATACAGGTTGTTATCTAGAAAGAGTAGCAGCTCACATTATTAGAAAGTGGTGGCTAGTGAATCAGATGTAAAATCATTTTACATAATAGAAGAGATGATGACAAAGACTATTTTTTGACAATGGTTTTTACCCTTGTGGTTTCCACCTTATATCTGGTGTCTCTATGTGTGCATTTTATTGATTGAGGTGTTGTATCTTGCTGCTCTTATGGTTGTTTGATGTTTAGCTTCTCATGGTTATATGTTTAATGGTTATGTGCTTTAATATGCTATTTATGGTTCATGTTATGTATAGATATGCTTATGTGTTGTGCTACTAATAAGTGAACGAATGAGGGTTTGAAGAGAAAATATAAAAAGTGGTAAAATGTGATCATAAGGCACAATATTGATTCGACCCCCTAGGTATTGCAAGGCCTCTAACACTTTCTTCTTGAAGCTAGTATTTGCTTTCTTTTTTTCTATTATGTATGGAATTCAATCTTATGCTTTGATTGGTCATAATAGTAATTAGCCTTTTGGATAGTAACCTCTAGCATCTTTCGCTCATTGAATTGTATAATGTCCTAATAGGACTGTGGCATTCCACCAAGGAAGCATTGGATTTTTATATTTTCATCTTTGATGTAAGGCACATACCTCAATAGTTGTATGAATCTATTAGCACATGCTTCCATAGTAAGTTGTCCCAAATGATGCCAATGGAATTCCTTAATCTTTCCATCACAATACCTTTCAGACATGCATTTCCTTATGAAATATCTCTCAAAATTACTCTCTGTTAACTTCTTCTCTCGAATTCCCTTGACATTCTTGAGGTATTACCACCATATATCAACGTTTCCTCTCAAATTAAATATGACCACTCATGCCTTCATATTTTCTAAGTAATTTTGCACCGTAGAATATTTCCTTAGGCCTAGAAGCAATTATTTAGCCTTGTCATTATTTCTATCCTTCCCATCAAAAGAAGGAGGTTTTGCCTTCTTGATCTCTTCAGGAAATATACTCTTCTCATCCCTCTTCTTCTTCTTATGCAGTCTTGATTTAGTTGTTGTGTTGGATAAATTATTAGGACTATCACTCTCATCCTCTAAGGTGTCCATTGAGGTATCCTCACTACCATTGTATCCTTGATTGCAAATTTGTTCCTCTTTCTTGCTATGCTTCCTTCAACCTTGCTGGTTTCATGTCCATACTTCTAAATTTCTGGGGGGTGATAGACTCTTTTGGACCTAGGCCAATTAAAACGACTGGCATATAGTTAATTTTGATTTTTACATTACATGTATGATAAACTTTGCAATATTACAACATTTACTTCTTCACTCTTCTCTTGGGATTTAATAATATTCTCATAATCCTTGCAACTCCTTAGTTCAATCCCCATGCTTCTAAGGGTCTCAATCGAATCAAAATGTGTCTCTATTTCCTTCGTCTCATTTGACTATTCTTCTATATTATGAGAAGTTTTATCCAAGCTATATTGGACCATTATGTTGCACACTCATTTTTGTATTGTTATTGGATCTGTATCTTCATATGTGTTGGAACAACACACACAACTGTTATTTTAAAATGTGAATAAATAATAATTCATCATACTAAGTTACCTTGGGCATGCCAACACTATATTAGGTTGGTTTGAAATTGTTGTTTTACAATTTAGTCATAAGTTAGATAAATTAACAAGGTTTAAATTCAATAAGTTCATCACATCAAGCCTTCAAATTTCACTCTCTCTACTCCATGCTTGTTTATTCTAAATGTTGAACCTTAGCTCTATGAAGTAGAGCTCCAGAATTATTCATGTATTGTATCTTTGGTCCTTTAGGCCCAACATTTGAACCACTGAACCACAAGTCTAATACCACTCTGTGACACACCCAATGCCTTAGTTTCATATTACAGCCATGAGGAATAATTTAGACCCGACCTTGAGGGTTTATTATGAATATGGGGTTATTAAATTTCCTTTTTCTTCCATCACCTGAATTCATAATTTTGATACCACCTGGTCTTGTAATCATCGAGAGCTTTCCAACAAGATAAATTTCATCTCAATCTGACTCTATGCACAAAGTTATGCTTCTTTGAATTTTTTCCCCTTAGGGCCACATCATCATCATCATCCATGCTTGTCCACATGGCTTCCTTGGCCATGCGACACCTTTGGATTGGTCCATGTCCCCGACGCATGTGTCATACCATACCTTGCCATATTGATGTATGCTTCTTTATTTAGAGGCGTGATATGTTTCTTTATGAATGAGTAACACTAAAAGACAGCACGAATTACAAAAAAAAAACAAAAAATGCAAGCTAGAATAATGCTCTTAACCTTCATGTTTCTTTGTTGATCCTCACATTTTTAGGGTTCAAGGTTTAGGGCTTTTTTGTTGACTCTATATCAATTATGCTTGTTATTTTTCTATTCTTTCCAATACAATCCTTAAGTGTTGATGCACATACAATATATGCCTAGTTTTTTGTGGCCTACATGCTCATTTCTAGTATCTTTTTCATAAAATGTCGCAAATTCTTAAATGTCTAACAGAGATCTAATTAAAATTTCATCATTAGTTGACATATTATTGATTAATAACCAAGCAAGGTAAAAGGTATAAAAGGTTACAAGACCTTAAGGAAACTAAATGTACCTTGGTAAATTCATCTAATACAAGCAAACCTTCGACTAAGTGCAAATAACATCCTTAGATAGTGAGACGAAAAATTTGTTGATTTATCTATATATATGAGTAAAGCTAATCATATAAAATACACCATAAGTGGAGTGAGCGAAAAGGACATCCCCAAACTAGAGAGACATGTTGACAGGTCCTGGTTGGAGTAGAAATCCATTTTATTAGAAGACTGCAAAGAAGGTGAACAATGTAAATCTGCAAGAAGTGGCCATCATATATGAAGAAGTCACAACAAGCTTTGTCTTGCATCCAAGACTTTATCCCATCCTTGCTCAGGATGAGCAATGCATTGAGGGTGGGGAGATGTTGTAAGGGTCTTTAGACCTATGTTGTCATTATATATTATGTATGTGTAAATATTAGTAATCCTTGGTAAATGTCTAAAGTAAAATTAAATTAAGGTTGGTTGAGAGTGGGTACAACTGCTCCAACTATCTCTTCTATGTATAAATATACCTAAAGTCTACTAGAACATTGGTTGAAATTCCTTCCCAATAATCATGTTATTCTTTGTGTATTCATGTGTGTTCTTGCCGCTATCATAATGTAGTATGTTCTTGTTCATATTTATTGTATGCTTATAACAATATCCTTCAAATGCAATACCAATTTTGAAACACCAGTACTTTGGACCTTGATTTACTTGTTCATCCATTTGACACTAAAATAAAAATATACAAATACATGTAATTTAATAATATTTTTCTTGAAAACACACTTCTATAAGAAGAATATTTCTCTAAATTCACCTTGATTATTGATAAAAATACAAATATTTGCATTACCATTGAAAATAGTGATCCTTAGTAGAAATCACACAAAAATTAGTCCATTGGATTTAGCTAAGGTGTTTGGGATAAATGTTAGTATCCTCCCCACCCAAATTCATTTCCTATATGTGACATGTTGATCTCATCATGAATATTTCTTGCCTTGTTGTTTGACTAGTCCGTTAAGAAAAAAAATAAAAATGTATATTCCTCATATGGAATATAAAGATATTTCTCATGGGAAAGAAACCAAAAAATCCATACTGCAAAGTTGGTATTGACCATGGAAGGCTCCATCAAATAAGCTACACACATAATCCTTATTCATAACCACCTCTCCATTCACACCTATGGATTTTGTCGTTATATTAGACTTATAAGAAGATACAATGAAAGAGATTGTAATTAAACTTTAAAAGTGGGAACTTGGACATCCTCAAAATCCTGACATTCCTCGATAATTATATTCCCCAAGTAATTGGTATGGAAGTGCTCTATATTCCTTTAGTTCTCTTCTTATGAATACTCTCGAAAGAAATCTTCGAATGCCAATTTATCCCATAGTTATAGAAATGAGGTTTAATGCTCGACCTCTTTCTATTCTTGTCTTAAGTACGGACATTCTAAAAATAAATGTAATGAAGTTTTATCATTAATTTTACAAATGATGTGAATGCTTATAACTAACTTATTCTCTTTTGAAGTATATCCCAAGTTAATAAATTCTTGTTGTGATAACATCAAAGGAATAAAATGCACTTTGGAGGGGCTTTAACCTTCCATAACTTCTTCCACCACCAAAACTTTCCTTGAACCTTGGGTGTGTGTAAAGGTGTGTATCAATGTTTAGAAATATAAAAGCCTCTAGTTTTGATATAAGTTAAGAAAATTCGTAATTTTTATCCTCAAGTCTTATATGTTTGTTCCTAAGCTCAATTAAATATTCGCCTTAACATTGATCCAATTTACCTTATAGGCCAAAGTCACGAGCTCGTAGATTGTCCTAGCTCCAAACTGTAGAAATTAAATGATTATCAATTCTATTCAATGTCTATCTCCCTCATTCTTGCAATTGGAGGATTAAATCATTGGGAGGAAAATGCCTTCACCACATCCTATAATTGTATCAACATCTACTCTAACTTGAACCCCTAAACCAACTTTCCAAGAAAGGAACTAAATATGATTGGAAAAGCTAATGTCAAATTTTTCCATTGGTTGGATACATTATAAATTATTTTTATTATCCTTCTAATCCAGTCTATGATAATGTCAAGGGAAATATATTTTTCAATTAGAATCCTTCTCCATATACTATCTCTAATTAATAAGTTCCAAAGTGGCTTAGTGGCTAGATCTTTATGGAAAAGGAATATTTTCTTGATGCCCTAACAACCCTCATCCTTAAGTAAGGAAATTACCTTCCAAATTTTCAAATGGAATCCATCATAAAAAAAATTCTCCTTTCATAGATAACTACAACACACCTTTGATATTGTCCAAAATATCCTTGGGAATATGAGCCATAAGATTCCAATACACTAGAATGGCTTCTAGAATTAACTTGATATGAACTAATTTGTTGCCCTTGAAATCTAATAATTATGCCAAAAGTTCACTCTTTTTCAATCCTAGATACTAGTTACACCCAATTGACCTTTCCATAATTGTTAGGTTTGAGATAATAACCTAAGTACTAAATTCCATCAATAAAAACATGACAGGGGAATGGAAAAGCATGTTCCAAATTGTTCATTACTTATGCCTCCACTTCAAGAAAATGTAAGGTAGATTTTGTAATATTTGTTTCCATCCTCGTGAATAAACAATAAAGGCCTAGAATGACTTTGTAGTGTCAACATTCCTCTTTAGAGTGGAAACAAAATAATAAAACATCATCTAAAAATAAAACATGATTTAATTGTTCTTCCAACTTCAATTCCTAGGATTTTACTTTATTTTCCAGCTTCAAGAATAGATTTGCTTAGACCTTCTACAACCAATAGGAAAAGGTACAGGAACAAAGGGAAACCTTACTTGAGCCCCCTCAAAGTGTTAAAGAGATTAGAGCTAGAATCATTAATTAAAAAAACAAAGGAAAAGGATGTCACCCAACCCATGCTCAATTTTAAAAAAGGTAGATCAAAGCCAATATGAATGAGGAGAAGCCTTGGATATATCCAAGCCATCCCATAATAGGTTTTGTACTAGTCTAATTTGATAGTTGTTGCATGAATCCAATAATTTTTAGTTGGGAGTAAGTCTTCCTTAGAAGTGTGTATTGCCTCATGTATAAGTCTACCCTTTAGAAGCCAATTTTTTCGGAGTAAATGACCTTCGACAACAAGGTTTTGATTATAAAAATTATCACCTTAGAGATTATTTTATAAAGGAAATTATATAAGGAAATAGATCTAAAATCATCAAATGTATTGGGAAAATCCACCTAAGGAATCATTACACTAAGAAGGTGGAATTATAACTCCTTGACATCTTCCCAATTTCTCTAATTTCCATGACAAATCCTAGTAAATCATCTCCAAGACCATAAAAAAAGTCTTTAAAAATTTAATCAGTTTGGGCCATGACTCTTGTCCTTCTCAAAAGGGCTTACAAGCACAATTTCATCCTTTTTCAATAGTATGTAGATGATATGATTATCTTCTTTACTAATAAGTCTAGGAAAATATGACACTACTTTTATTATTTCACCGAAGTTCCTCTACCAAGTTCTTTAAATAACTAATGAACCCGCATATTTTCCAAACCATTGAGCCCCCAAAATTTGTTGCCATCTTTTTTTGTTAATTCCCAAATAATGTTGTTGATTGTGCCTGGAAGTTTTTTGAAAGTACTTGGTATTTTGGTCACCAAGACCAATCCACAAGGCATGGCTCTTAAACATCCACTCTTTTCTCTATCCAATAGAACCTTGTTCTTTTTTTATTCTCATAAGGTGGTCCTTTCCAGTAGATCATGCCTAAAATTTTCAATTAACTGTTCAGAGTAAGCCAACTCTAATTCTTTTCTCCACCTCCTTTAGCAAGCAATCCCTCTTTTTATGTTTCTCACCTACCCACTAGGCTAATTTTTCTTTGACCAACCTCAATGTAGGAGTAAATTGAATGATAAGAGCTTCTCCTAGGCCCTCTTAAAAATGCTTCTAATCATCCATAACTAACCTCTAGAAATCCCCCTCTTCATACCATCTAGGTTTATATTTAAAATGTGCTCCAGGTTTTCCCCCATCCTTACCTATTTCAAGTATAATAGGAAAGTGATCTAATCATTTTGCCTTTCCAATCCAAGTTTTGTATCTTCCACTCTTTGTAGAAAGGCATTGCATGCAAGAAAATAATCTAGTCTTTTAGCTACCCCTCCTAGACCAGATCTATTATTACTTCATGTTGGTTGAAGCTGGATAGGCTCTACGTGTGTCCAACCTACCAATTCAACTTTGTTAACAAAATAATGAGCTAAACTATATTCATTAACATTGATACACCAAATTTTGTCCTTGTCCAAAGTCAGATGCATATTCCCCTGCCTCGCCCCACTCCAAGTAATGAGATAATCCATCTACACATAATTTATTGAAAATAATTTGTCTTAGAACCATTGTTGACCCTCATAGGGTCCATACATATTGAGTAGGGTCAAATAATGGCCCAAACTCTTATTGTGTACAACTATATAAAGACCATAGCATGCAAAAAAAAAAGAAAATTTAAGATTTTTATTAAACCCAATAACTATGCCACCAAAGAAGCCATCTGAATCTAAGCCATATAAATCACAACCACCAAACATATCTTTTAGCTCGAGGACCAAATGATCCCCTTTCCCCATAGTTTCTAGAATCATGACTACATCAATATTGTCCAACTCCACCAACCTTTTGAGGGAGAGATTGTTAGCTTGCCCCTCTACACATCACATAATGAAAGATAATATCTTCATGGAGGAAACACCTTAGGCATGTTATCTATTCTAATAACCTCCAAAATGAGTATCTATTTACCCCAATGAACCTCTCTAACTACTTTCTCTTAATCATATTTTAGTGTTTATTTGTGGCCTACTATTAAAGTTTCTGACTCCTTGATTTAGTCATATCCCAAAACCTTAGAGACCATTGTATCCCAAGAGTTAAATCTAGGCCTCAAATGTTAGTGACCCCCCAATGGGAAGTAATGGGAGAACGAAGTTTAGTAACATGAGGAGGAACATAACTTTGTATAAAATAAGGGTCATAATCATTAGATAACCCAACAAAGAAGGAGCCTTCACCTCCTCTGACAAGCAAAGGACTATAATTTGAAATCCTAAGACTCTTATGTAATGAGTTATCAAAACATTTGGATTGATGACTAGAATAAGATTTGGTAGGGATTTTATAGTCAAAGACAAGTAAGTGGCAAGAAGAGTTATATTTCTTACTTGAGGGAAGGTTGACTTCCAATCCTATTGATTTATGTAGCTTGGGAGGTACTCCACAACCCTAGGTATTGGGTTTGTGTGATTTGGCACTAGAAAAGCACTTTGTGGGTGCAAGCAATGGTTTTTGCACCCAAAGCTGTGGGCATGAAACCAAGTATGATTTTGATGTTGGACCATTGTTGCATGTGTGGCACCCTTAATGGAGGGAGGGGAAACTAAAGAAACCATGGAGGCATTGTTCAAATGAGAGATAATTTTTTATTAATGTGTCATGGGATAAATGACATGAGTTTCATATCAAGTGCCTCTTGATGGGTTAGTTGTTTCCCAAGAGAAACATCAAACTAAGGATGGAGGAGAACTCATTTGGACACATCATAAGTGTAAGAACATCAAAGAAGAAGGAATGATATGGTCACAGACCTATAGAAGCCTAGTGAAAGTGAAGAGGAGGATTGTTTGGAATCTTTTCTTGTGATTGGTTCAGGTCGAGTTAGGAAGAGAGCAGGCAGAGTGGAAGAGGAGAAATATTGGGGGATTTTTATTTGCAAGTTCATGATGCTATTTCTCTATGTACATGGCTGAAGTTTTATTTGTGTATTGTAGGAGGTTCAAGCCCTATATAGAGCTATATGAGGTTTGGAATAACAACAAAGAGAGGTTTCATTACCCTAAAATAATAACGTAGAAGGACATGCCTAGAGGTGGAGGATTGGTTTAGTTTTTTAGGAGGTTTAGAGGGTTGTTTTAGGGCTGACATGGACTATCAGTAAGCCCTAACCAGGGCTGAAATATCAGGATTTTGTTCACAGGGCCAAGAAGCATAACACAGAGGTAGTTTTCCTATGCAAAGGTATGTTTGGTGTCTTCCTAGTTGATGTATTGCTAGGTTGATGAGTCCCAGTTTGGACAGTTTGTAGAAGCAACTTATGTACTGTACAGAGGGATGTTAACAACTGCTTGTTGTGCCATAGAAGAATGGAGAAATAGGAATATTTGTGAATGTGTGTGGTAAGTCTTGTCAAAGGTATAAGGGTTGAATTTTGAAGGAAGAAAGGGCAATCAAGTGGGCTAGTTTTCAAGCCCTAGTTCATTGAGTTGTATAGGGAACATTCAATGATAAATGGGCAGCCTCGAAAGCCCTGATTTATTCATCTTTGTAGCAACATTATGGTAGAAGTGGGAATTTTTGTGAAGTCCCTATGTGTTGGTGTATGTTGTATCTCCCAGAGACAACCTTGGATTGCTTCAAAACTAGTGCTTGGGCACATCTAAAAATGGCGTGTCTTAACTGATTTACAAGATACTGTAGACAAAACTTATGATCTATAGATACATATGTACATAGTAAATATATTGGTTCATTAATCCAAAGAAATAAAACATGGATTTCTGGTACTTCTTCACAAGTTCAGATCTCATAAATAAGCATAAAAATAGTGGAGGTTGAGAGCTTCAAGGTCTTACAGCTAATAATCTTTTGTAGAGTGTGTGAGAGAGGAAAAGAGAGAAGAGTAACTCATCACATAAAGCATAAGGCTTCAAGACTTCTATATTTAACACACAGAGCTTGAGACATTAAGGATTTCAATGCTTATTTGGGTTACAAGCAAAAATAATGAATGAAGGGAGAACTGAAAGCTATGATTCATGCGATGTAGATTTAAAGATCTAATCTCAATATTCCTCATAGACATATACATAAACAATGATCAGACAAATGAATTTGTGAAACAACTATATGAATTTGCATTAACATATAGATACTAATGAATCTGTGAGGGAGCTTGAAGCACATCTAGCAATAATAATTACATGAATTCGGGGAAGAAGCATGAACATAAAATGAGTTAGACAAAGGGGAACACATATTGTAGTCCTTTGAAGAGGGAATCACCACTGTTTCCTTGATATTCTGAAAAGATTTGTATTGCAAAGGAAATATAGTCTGAAATGATAACATGCAGTGTTTTCTCTAGAATTTCTTAACCTTTTTGAAGTCTTGCTTTCCCCTATTTATCTGGAGAGGGGAGTAAGAAGCTACTAGATTCAGCTGTCAAGTCGACTAGCTATATCAGTCAGGAATGGCTCTGTGGTACAAAAAGATATTACAGAAATAAATGCCTCATTGAAGGGAGGCATGTTACAAGACATCAAAAATTAATATCAGTCAAAGAGAAGCTTAAACTGTCTTAGTGCCCATCCTGGTTATAAACACTATTACAAATTGTAGCTGGCTTGCTATATGGCCCTTTCGTGCTGCTCAGCTGACTCCCATCACTTCTGTTTTTACTGCTTGAAGGCCTTCCTCTGTGGAGTAGGGGTTGGGTCAATTGTTAGTGCTGGTATTTGCGGTCCTTTGTTGTGTAGAGGGATGAGGCTCCATACTGAGCCATTAATCCTTCTAAGTCCCTTGCACTGCTCCATCGCTGTGCCATGCTCTATTAAAGTCTTCTAGCTTCCATCCCATCCAACCATTAAATGTATGTACTACACCATCAGTGTCTTGAAGTAGCAGGTGATTTGTATTCCAGTGTAACAACATGGACTCGTGGGCGCTGGCATTTTCTTCTCAAACAGGCATAACGGGCATTTTGGATTCCCCTCTTAGCTCCTCATGTGATTTTCCTCATATGATCGGGAGCCGGAACTAGGGGCTGAGCCTTCAGGTGCTAAGGCCTTTGGACCCATGTCTAGAGGCATTTTCCTTTTGTTATCGTAAATCCCTCATATCAACGCTTTAACTCTACTTTACCCTGCTCTACCCTATTTCCTTAGTGCGAGCCGACAGTTCGGGCGCGAGATCCTTAAGGATCATGTCGTAATAATTTATCGCATCCCCGGGTGGGGGGGGCGGGGGAGTCCCTCATATCGCAATCGCTCTGCACCATTGTCTTTAGCCTTTTTCCCCTTAACAGTTGTGATCGTCGGTTTGCGGGGTGATGTCATCACTGCCATGTGTCACCCTGTGAGTGGTGACACATGGCACCTGGAAATGGCCCCATGTCACCCCTGAAAATAATGAAACTAGGTGACATGTGTCCTCTACCACGTCATCATCCATACCATCACGTCACTTATCGGAGAGAGAAAGGGGGTCGTCCTCCTTGGTTTTGCAGGCATTTCCTTTGTTAAATCGTTTTAACCCTCCTCGACGATACAACACTATATCGCAAATCGACCCTTGCAAAGTCTTTGAATTTTTTAGAACCTGCCAATGTGACGAGCTGCGGGACTGCTGTGATGCAAGATTGCGCCACATGGGGAGAGAGAAGGGGGGAGGCCCGCTACTGTTTTGTTCAACTTTCCTTTGTTAAATCATTTCTTTGCCTTCTCGGTGGTACACCACTATATCGCAATATCAGCCCCCACACGGTCTTTCAGGTTTGGAACCCGCCAATATGCCTATCTCCAAGACTATTGTGATGCCAGATTGCACCACGTGGGGGAGAGAGAAGGGAGGTGACCCACTCCTATTTTATTTTACTTTCCTTTGTTAAAGTTTTTCAGCCCTCCCACAACGATTTTTCATTATATCTCAAATTGGCCCTCCCAAAGTCTTTGAAGTCAGAACCTCGCTGATCCATAGATATTGCAGGATTGCGGGATGCGAGGTCACCGGGATGTGGGAACCCACCACATGGAGGAGGGCGTCCCGTTCCTGTTTTGGTCCCGCTTTCCTATGTTACACTGCTTTAGCCCTTCCTCGACAATACAACGTTATATCGCAGATCGACCCCCACAAAGGTCTGTTAAGTATGGAACCTGCCCATGTGATGAGTTGCGAGATGGCCAGGATGCAGGAACCCGCCACGTGGAGGAGAGAGAAGGGGAGGAGGGGGCGACTCGACTCTATTTTTCCCACCTTTCCTGTGTTGAACTCTTTCAGCCCTCCCCCGGCAATGTAGCACTTTGTCACAAATTGGTCCCCGTACGGTCTTTTGGGTTTGTTGTGACTGTGGGCCTGTGGTGACAACCGATTTACAGGATTTTTCTCATACTTAGCCATTTTTCTTCATTTGCTGGGTTTTTCCATGGTAATCTTCAAAGTGCTTTAACTGCTGCTCCAGGAGTCCATTTTTGGACTTCTATATACCATTGGAAATATTTTTCTGAGCACTAGGCATTGGAGGGGGGCTGATCAAGCTCTGAGATCTTATGTGGCCTAGGACAATGGCTCCAAATTTCACTGCTCTTGGGCAACCTTGACCAATTGAAATCCAAAATGTAGTGAGTGACAACATTGGCTCCAACTGGGGATAGTGCCTTGCTAGCAAGGTGCTGAGGACCTACAGATTAGTAGCCTTTCCTTCCATTGGGCATAGATTTATTCTTAAACAAAATATAATTCCATGAAAAAGGAATTTTTGATAATAAACTGAAAAACTCAAATAACAATTTCAACGCACATCGGATATTTACAATGAGCAAGAGACAAATATCTCTAATTTTGAAAATAAAATTTTAGGAATCGACCATTTACAGGAGTTCCAGCAGTTCACCATCCAAGTTTCCAAGCATGTAAGTGTTGTTTCTCCTCTATTCTACAATCTTGAAGGGGCCCAACCATAGTAGATCAAATTTCCCATGCTTTCATTTGTCTTCTCGCCTGACATCCCATCTTAGCACTAAATATCCTCGCTGAAGAGCTTTGTCCTTAGCCTTCTTGTCAAACATAGATTTCATCCTTTATTGATAGTTTGATAGTTTGGTCCCCACCTGCTCTCTGTTCTCATCAAGCTCCACCAACTAATTTATTCTTCTAGTCAAGGTGCTAGGATCTTCCTCATCTTCTTGCAACGACTTAGCTACTAGAATTGGTAATTGGATAGGGAAGACAACAACCTTGCCATATACTAGCTCAAAAGGGGATTTCCCAATGTATCTTTTGGGTGTTACATTGTTAGCCCATAGAGCAAACTTTAGTTGAGAGTCCTAGTTCCTTTGATTTTCAGTGATGGTCTTCTTTAGAACTCTCACCATGGTTTTATTAGAAGACTCGGCCAAGCCATTACCTTGAGGGTAGTATGTAGTGGAGTGTCCAATAATGATGTTGAATTTGTTGCAGAAGTTGGTAACTTGGTAGATTTCAAGACCTGTGCATAATCAGTGATGATTTTAAAAGGACACCCGAAGCGGGACAATATGTTCTCCTCCATGAATTTTATCACCATTGAATCAGTAGCATTCCTAGATGGGATAACCTCTACCCACTTGGTAAAATAGTTAGTGGTTGTTAAAATCCACATGTGTTGGTCGCTAGAAGGTGGGTTGATTTCTCCAATGAAGTCTAATCCCCACTGTCGAAAGGGTTCCTCTACATGCACAAGAATGAGGGGGAGAGGAGAAAAATTCTGTCTTTCAGCAAACAACTGGCATTTTTGGCATGATCTGATTTGAGAATAAACATCTCCAAACAACGTGGGCCAGTAAAATCCTACCTTGAGGATTTTGTGTGTTGTTTCCTTCCAACTGTAGTGTACTCCATAGACGCCTCCATGGAAAACATCAATCACTTCACCGGTTTCTCTCTCAACCACACATAGCTGCAATACCCCTACTGGGTCCTTCCAATAGAGCAGTCCATTAGATATAATGTATTTCTGTGCCTGCAATCTTAGACTCTGGTATTTAGATCTATCCAGTCCCAACGAGCATCTTAGGAATAAGAGGTAATGAAAAATGTTCTTATACTTGGGTGATCCCTCATATTTGGAATAGATCTTCTATTCAACCATTTTTATTCTGCTATGTTCATCCTCTGGGCTACCCTCCTTTGTGATTAAGCTTATTCCTAGAGCTTGGTAGTTGGATTCGGAAAAAATCTTGGCCAACCCTTGGCCTTTGATGAGCTTGGTAGGCTTGATTTCCATCTCATATTCCTATATTTTAGCTATCCATCTGCCCCTCTTCCCTTCGTTGTCTCCCTGCACCAGAATGTCTTTGACTGCAGTCGTTGGGACAAACACTGTGATTTTGGATTGCAGCACATACATACGAAACGACTTCAGTGCCTTGACTAGTGCATAAGCCCATTTCTCCAATGTATCATACTTCGGCTCAACATCCCTTAGGACTTGGCTAAAAAAGATAATGGATTTCTCGTAACCATGTTTATTTTTTTTGTAACATCACAACAATAATGGTATGTGGAGAGACAAAAAAAAAGATGTAGAAGGGCACTAAATAATTAGGGCTAGCTAGCATTGGGGCCTCGACCAAAGCTTGCTTGATCCTAGTGAAAGAATCATGGGGGGCGGAGCTCCACTTAGCTTCGTTCTCCTTCTTGAGCATATTTGTGATACCTTTAACTATCTCAACATAGTTGGGCATGAATTGCCTTAAGAAATTTATCCTCCCAAAAAAGGCTTGGACTTCTTTCTTGTTTCTGGGCAAGGGAATGAGGCTGATGGCTTTGACTCATTTAGGATCAATCTTTACTCCTTCCTGTGCTACTATGTGCCCAAGCAGCTTCCCCTCACTCAGGGTGAACTGAGACTTCTTTGGATTCAAAGAGAGACCATACCTTCTGCACTTCTTGAAAACGAGCTTTAAATGGAGGATATGCTCTTCATGAGTCTTAGAAAATATTGTGATGTCGTCTAAGTAAACTACCACAAATTTATCTTGCTCTCCCATGAAAGTTATGTCCATAGCTCTCTAGAATGTGGCTCCTACATTTATCAACCCAAATGGCATGCGGGCATACATGAAAGTCCCCCACGGGGTGGTGAAAGCAATCTTTTTTTGGTCCTCTGGGTGGACCACCACTTGGTTATATCCTGAGAATCCGTCCATCATGGACATTCTGGCTGCACCCACTACCTTCTGCAATATATTATCCATCTTGGGTAGAGGGTAGTTTTCCTTTAGGGACGCCCTGTTTAAATTTCGGAAGTCCACACACAACCTTATCTCTTCGTTCTTCTTCCGGACAGGGACCAAATTAGCCACCCACTCAGAGTATCTTAGAGGGACTATGATTTTGGCCTGCAACAGCTTCCTTACCTCCTTTTCAATGGAGGGGAGTAAGAGTGGGTTTATTTGTCTGATTTTCTGTTTACATGGCTTTATCCCACTCTTCAGAGGAATCTTATGTTGAATAATATTTGTGTCAAACGATTTCAAATCATCATAAGACCAAGCAAATACATCTTTGTAAGTTTTTAACAGATTTAATACCCCTGTCTGTATCGCGAGGGGACTCCTTTGGACAACCTGATTGTCTTGGATTCCTCCTCGGATCCAATGTTGTAGTCTTTGACTTGCTCATCCTTCTCTGGGCCCATTGGCTTGGATGCTATGTCGTCTTTATTGAAAAGTCTTTCTAGTGGAACAAGTCCACAAGGGATGGTGTTCCCTTTTAGTTGCAATTTTTTTTCCTAGCCACTATGTCTTTCCACGGAGTGGCTTCTTGTTCTTCTTCTTGATCGATGGTGGAGTGGGAAAACTCCCCAACAACTTCTATGAATCTTTTTACTTGCTCATCATCTTCGAATACCTACTTGTGTTTGACATTATCAGGTATTGAAGGCCTATGTCTGACTTCTATCTCATATATGAGAGGATTCTGTGGGGGCCTGAAAGTGCTTGCAGCTACCGCAAGAGAGTCAGCCATCCTGTTTTCTTCCCTAGGCAGAAACTGGATGTTAAATTCCAGGAATAAATTGTTGATTAAGTCCCACAGTTCATTTCGGTACGTCCTCAGCTTGGGGTGTTTGGCTTGGCATTCATCTTTGATCTGCTTCATGACCAGCTCAGAATCTCCATAGACCGATAGCCATTCAACGTTCATATATCTTATTGTTTGTAACCCTAGGAGCAGTGCTTCGTACTCCACTATGTTGTTGGTTGCCTCAAATTCGAGCTTAAAAGAGAGGGGTATCATGTTGCCTTTCGGAGATACCAACAATGTCCCAGATCCATTCCCATCTTTTGAGTTTTCTCCATCGAAGTATAACTTCCATACCTCGTTTTCATTTAAATGTTGGTATTTCAATTTCCTTGTCAAGTGTACTAATGCTTCTTCTAAGAGGTTCTCATATTCTTCTAAGAATAAGCAGGAGATTTCACTATCTTTCTCATGCACTAGGGAGTTCTCTCAGCCTTTAGTTGGGGTCATGGTTTTCATAAACCGATATTCTTTGTACAACCTTCTTTGCACACCTCCAAAAATGGGAATGGTGGCATAAGTAAGATATAACTTGATAGAGCCACCCACTTTGGAACCCCAAGATCTAGATAAGAACATTCCAAAATGAGGAGGTATATCAGTCACCACTATATCCATTACCACACTTTTCACCGGGATCTAAGCCAAGTTTACCACCAGATCCTTTATCATGCCTAAGCACTTGAATCTCTTGGAGTCAAAAGAGTACAAGTATTTGTATGGTCTGGTGATCTCCAAGCCCAACTGTTTCATTACTGATAATGGCATGAGGTTGTGTGAAGCTCCTGAATCTAGCTTACAGTTATGCAACAAAAGGGATCCAACTCTTCCACATGTAACCTAAAAACAACCATTGGCCTCTCCTCTTGGAGGTTCAAACTATCATGGGACGGTGTTGAACTAGTTGGGTGCATGAATTTGGAGACTTGAGATTTGTAATGAGGCTTCTTTAAAAGCTCAGTCATAGGAACAAGATTTTTTACCTTTTCTAGCTCCTTCTAAAGATTGAATGTATGTTGGCCATTTTTTGCATCTCCATGTTCTATTCCTTCTCCCTTCCCGCTGGTAGTTGTCAGCGGAGCAGGTGCCTCTTTTTCTGTGTGTCCCTTGGGACCATTGCTCTCTCTATTTGCAGGGACTCCTATCTTGGGTGGGTCAGGATGTAGCTTACCCTTCCCTTTGTCTGGGTCTGGAGGAACCACTTGGGGAGCATCTTCCCCTTGTTATTCAGGTTCTCTCGTCCTCTTTTTCGAAGATCTTAGATTATACTTACGTTATGGTTGTGTTTGCATGAACTATGCAAATTGTCTGCAATAATAATCCATATCTTGTTCCTCTGCTACTGCTTCTTGTTGAAAATAAAAACAAGAAATGATAAAAATAGAATCCACTATATTCCAATATTAATTTGTCCTTGAATTAAAATTGTGAATTAAATTCGAATTTAGTCTCACTAGCTGCTTGAAAAATAATTAATTAATTCATCTTGAGTTAATCAGTTGGAGAAATTCAAGCTAAAAGTCTTTGTGAAGTCATGCAATAGTTATCCCTTAAATTAAGGAGATTATCCCTTACTTAAGGAGATAAGGATAAGTTATATTTGAGTTGTAATTAGTTAGCTCAGTTTATTGAGTTAAGTCCAGTTAAATTAGTTCCAAACTGTTTGAGGAACTAATTGTGAGTTTAGTCAGTTAATGCATGCATGCATCCAACTAATGTACTCCAGATAACTGAAGATTGTCTCATCAGTAACTCATGCATGCCTATTCAGAGAAAGACCTAGTTGAGCTAAATGTCAAGGATAGGTTACTATCAATTGCATGTGTTTTCCTATAAAGGAAACTCATCCATGCAGTCAAGGTAAGGTTCCTTGAGGATTGCACAGTTTTACAGGGTGTGAGATCAGTGTTACACTTGGTAACAGTAGGATCACCCAAGAGAAACAACGCAAGGAAATAGGAGGCTTGGAGGGCAGAGGAGAAGGTTTGTGAGAAGCCTTGTTTGCCTGTGAGCATCCAAGAGGATTGTACTGAGAGCTGGTTAGATGTGAGAGCTAAGGATCTGTATTATTCTGAAATATTTCCACCTTGTATGATAATACAGATAGCGAGGTTTTTAGCTGAGGCTTTCCCCTGAGTATTCTTCTGTGTTTCATGTGCATTGATTCTTCTTCTGGTTATATGTGTTCTGCTTGATCTTGCTCAAATCTGTTAAGCTTCTGAAAGTTTGATTGTAGAAGTATATTAAAGTATTTTGCTTTAGTTATATAGCATTATCAGGTTAATCTATAGTCAGAATTTCTACACTTCTCTGTGATGAATGGCCTCCTGGTGAACCATATTCTCATATTCCTCTTCAACAAAACCAACATATATATTGCCCTGCATCTCTTGAGTATCAGACGATTGTTCGTCAGGACTATCTTCCAAGTATAAGGGATGAGGAACCTAATCTAGCTTCTCCTTTCTTTCTATTGGAAGTGGTTGCAGTGGAGGCCTTCAATATTTCTGGTTATAGCCCCGGTTGTTGACTTGAGAATTCTTACTAGAGAGGTTGTTGTTCTCGATTTCGAGATTCCCAACCTTTTGAGATAAAATCTTGATGAGTTTATCTAGATCTTCCCACTTCGGGTCTGATGATTCCCCAACTTGACCAGAGGAGGATGCCTCCTCTTTTCCTCTTTTGGGTTCAGCAGGTTCTTGCTTTGCTCTTGACTTCCCTACTGAGGCCAGATTGGCTTCCACTTTGAGAGCATCAATCTGAAGTTGGTCTAGAGTGGTAGATTTCCTTTCTCTCAGGGTAAAACCAACATCAAAGTCAAAGTCTCCCAAGAAAACCACACGAGCTACAGCTGGGGGAGGCTTTTGTGTCAGCTGGCGAGTTATTTGGTTGCTTATTGAATCTTTTGATAAATTCTGTAGTATCCTCCTTAAACATTTTCCTTAATGCATTGAACTCAGTGAGGATGTACTCATGGTTCCTCTTTTCTCCCCATTTCTGGGTGAAAGAGTTTTCAAGTTGATCCCATGTAGGGATAGAGGCATTAGGAAGGGATTTGAACCATTTTCTAGCCTCTCCTTCAAGGGATTGTACAAATAGTCTCATAACCACATCCAACTGTTCCACATTTATGTTCTCGACAAAAGCACTAAAGGTTTCAATGTGACTTTGTGCCTTATTATCATCTTCCCCATTGAACCTAGGTAGATGTTTTAGGTAGTCTTGGGGCATTGCACACAGAGGATGGGGTAGATCAACAGGTGCATACTTATTGAGCAAAAATCCTGGGAGATTCATCTAGACTAGTGGAAGGAGATTCAAATTTTCTTGAGGGACTGGGGTTAAGACCACAGGGGTTGTAGGGGAAGGATGGTATGTCAGGGCCTTAGGAGTAAGTCCTAAATACTGAGCAGTAGCAGGATGAGAAATGGAAGAGGGAACTTCGAAGGCTGGTGAGATGGTAGCACAATCTGGGGAGTTTTCTCTTTCCAAACTTTCTTAAAAATCAATTTTTCAGGGTCAGATACAAAGGGAGATTTTTTTTGGGATGTATCTGAGCAAGTATGAGGCCTTTTAAAATCCAGGGTTATGAATGATAATGAGAGGGGTGTGGATTCGCCAAGGTGATATGGACGTAATCATAATAGACTTTGATCACCTTTTCAAAGAGTGTTTCATCTTGTCATATCCCAAGCGAAAGAATCCTTCAATAAGATCCCTGAAAACAATGCCAAAAGATGTTGTATCTCCCAGAGACAACCTTGGATTGCTTCAAGACCAGTGCCTGGGCACATCTAAAATGGTGTGTCTCAACTGATTTACAAGACACTAGAGACAACACTTATGATATATAGATACATATGTACATAGTAAATAGATTGGTTAATTAATACAAAGAAATAAAACATGGATTTCTGGTACTTCTTCACAAGTTCAAATCTCATAAATAAGCATAAAAATAGCAGAGGCCAAGAGATTCAAGGTCTTACATCTAATAATCTTTTGTAAAGTGTGTGAGAGAGGAAAAGAGAGAAGAGTAATTCATCACATAGAGCATAAGGCTTCAAGACTTCTATATTTACCACACAGAGCTTGAGACATTAAGGATTTCTATGCTTATTTGGGTTACAAGCATAAATAATGAATGAAGGGAGAACTAAAAGCTATGATTCAAGTGCTACAAATTTAAAGATCTAATCTCAATAGTCCTCACAAAAATATACATAAACAATGTTTAGACAAATGAATTTGTGAAACAGCTACAAGCATTTGCATTAACATATAGATACTAGTGAATCTATGAGGGAGCTTGAAACACATCTAGCAACAATAATTACATGAATTCGGGGACGAAGCATGAACATAAAATGAGTTAGACAAAGGGGAACACATACTGTAATCCTTTGAAGAGGGAATCACCACTATTTCCTTGATATTCTGAAAAGATATGTATTGCAAAGGAAATATAGTCTGAAATTATAACATGCAGTGTTTTCTCTAGAATTTCTGAACCTTTTCTAAGTCTTTCTTTCCCCTATTTACCTGGAGATGGGAGAAAGAAGCTACATTACAACGAAAATATCTATCTCCTAGATTCAGTTGTTAGGTTGATTAGCTGTATCAGTTGGGAATGACTCTGTGGCTCAAAAATATATTACAGAAATAAATGCCTCATTGAAGGGAGGCATGTTACAGGACATCAAAAATGAATATCAGTCAAAGAGAGGCATTAACTATCTTAGTGCCCATCCCATCACTTTTGTTTTTACTGCTTGAAGGACTTCCTCTATGAAGTAGGGGTTGGGTCACCTGATAGTGCTGGTATTTGTGGTCCTTTGTTGTGTAGAGGAATGAGGCTCCATACCGAGCCATTAATCCTTCTAAGTCCCTTGTACTGCTCCATTACTACTCCATGCTATATTAAATTCTTCTAGCTACCGGCTCATCTGCCCATTAAACCTATGTACTCTTGAAGTAGCAGGTGATATGCATTCCAGTGTAACAACATGGACTCATGGGCGTGGGATTTTTCTTCTCAAATAGGCGAAATGAGAATTTTGGATTTCCCCCTTAGCCCCTCGTGTGACTTTCCTCATATGATCGTGAGATGGAATTAGGGGCTGAGCCCTCAGGTGCTAAGGCCTTTGGACTTGTGTCTGGAGGCCTTTTCCTTTATTATCGCAAATCCCACATATCGACGCTTTAACTTTGCTTTACCCTGCTCTACCCTTTTTCCTTATCGCAGGCCGACAGTCCGGATGCGAGATACTTATGGACCACTCCATAATAATTTATCGCATCTTGGGGGGGGGGAAGTCCCGCATATTGCAATCGCTCTGCACCATTGTCTTTAGCCTTTTTCCCCTTAGCAACTGCGATCACTGGTCTATGGGGTGACATCATCACTGCCACGTGTCACTGTGTGAGTGGTGACATGTGGCACCCGGAAATGGCCCCATGTCACCCATGAAAATAGTGAAACTGGGTGACACGCATCCTTTGCCATGTAATCATCTGTACCATTGCATCACTTGCCATACTACCACGTGGAGGAGAGAGAAAGGGGGCCATCCGCCTTGGTTTTGTAGGAATTTCCTTTGTTAAATCGTTTTAGCCCTCCTAGGCGATACAACACTATATCACAAATCGGCCCCTACAAAGTCTTAGAACCTGCCAATGTGACGAGCTGCGGGACTGCTATGATGCGGGATTGCACCACGTGGGGGAGAAAGAAGAGGGGTGGCCTGCTCTTGTTTTGTTCAGCTTTCCTTTGTTAAATCATTTCTTTTCCTTCCTGGCGATACAACACTATATCGCAATATTGGCTCTTGTACAGTCTTTCAGGTTTGCAACCCGCCGATATGCCTATTTATGGGACTATTGTGATGCAGAATTGCGCCACCTGGGGGAGAGAGAAGCGAGGCAATCTGCTCTTGTTTTATTGGCCTTTCTTGTGTTAAAATTTTTTGGCCCTCCACTAATGATTTCTCATTATATCAAAAATTGGCCCCCATAAAGTCTTTGAAGTCAAAACCCCACCGATCCATAGATATTGCGGGATGTGGGGTGGTTGGGATGTGGGAACCCACCACGTGGAGGAGAGAGGAGGAGGGCATCCCATTCTTGTTTTGGTCCTGCCTTCCTGTGTTACACTGCTTTATCCCTTCCCCGACAATACAATGTTATATCGAAGATCAGCCCCTACAAAGGTCTGTTAAGTATGGAACCTACCCATGTGACGAGTTGCGAGACCGCCGGGATGCGGGAACCCGCCACGTAGAGGAGAGAGGGGGGGGCGGCCTGAATCTGTTTTACCCACCTTTCCTATGTTGAACTCTTTCGGCCCTCCCCCGGCGGTGTAACACTTTGTCGCAAATCACCCCTTGCATGGTCTTTGGGGTTTGCTGTGACTGTGGGCCTACGGTGACAACTGATTTGCGCGATTTTTCTCATACTTAGCCATTTTTCTTCATTTGCTGGGTTTTTTCATGGTAATCTTCAAATTTCTTTAACTCCTGCTCCAGGAGTCCATTTTTGGACTTCTATATACCGTTGGAAAGCTTTTTAGCATTGGAGGGGGCCTAATTGAGATCTTAGATCTTCTATGGCCTAGGACAGTGGCTCCCATTTTCACTACTCTTGGGCAACCTTGACCAATTGAAATCCACAATGCAGTGAGTGACAATAGTGTACTTGAAGGAAGAAGGAGCAACTAGTGGGAAGATTGAGTTTGGCCAAATTTCAGTGACCTAAAGGAGTTATGTTCGTTGATAGTGGCATATTGTTGAGTTGTAGATTGGAAGGCAAAGGACTGCCAAATGTGTTCAAGGTATGTGGAACGAAAGGGGTTATGGAGCACTACATCATCAAGTAAATCAATTTTACTTTGTTTAGGGCAGATTGGTCATCATAGTTGTTTTTAATACCAAGCCCTAGTTGTCTTGTATCACTGTTAATTGTAAGGGCCATGATCCTTGGTACAAGAGCCCTAATATTATTGTATTAGAGTTTTGAAATATAACAAATTTGGGTTAAAAATTGTGTCTTGTATACTAGTTGATTCACTGTTGTGTTTATTCAAATTTGCAAAGTAGAAGTGTTATGGACATTGAATGTTTTTGTATTCGAGATTATAGACTCAAACTGAATTCTTGAGTGCCGTGGAAAATTAACATGGTACCAAAGCTACTTTTGAAGGGCCAGTGAATTAGAGTGTGCACATGTACAAATCAAGAGGGATTTGGTTCCATTGTTGTTGAAAGACTAATAACAATGGTGAAGTTGTTAGTTGGTTTGGGATATCGGAACAGGTTGGATGGGTTGTCTAACTATAGTCCATGGAAGGAGATTGTTGGTCACTTTAACTGTTTAATGATAAAACAGTCGAGTGCCACATTAATTATCAATCCGAGAAAGTCTGATTATTCCAAAGGTGACTACGTACTGTATGTAATCAATCTTAATGGTATTAAAAGCTGTAGTATAGACAGTCTACTATCTTATGAAATCCATACTCTGTGTTACAACAATTATAGTAGTTATAGCCTATTGCAAAAAATGAAGTAAGAACAAATATCTTAAAAGAAACAAGTCTGCAAAAGGAAGTGATGGTTGTCCTGCAACAGAGGATCAGGACCCTATCCTCAGAGTAAGGAATTTCAGCACCTGCCTCTGTTGTCCAGTTCACGCATACACTCTGTGAATCCTAATCACCGGCGAGGTCTTCATATACAACTAAAAGGAAAACAAAGTTTCAGCAAAAGCTAATATCATTAGAAGCAGTAACTATAATGTAAATAGAAATCACACACACACACCACACAACAGAAAGAAGATGGGTGAATCTTGTGATGAAGGTGGGCCCTGTCCCTCTCACAAGATTCCCCAGAACACAGGAATGAAAATAAAATGCTCAGAACAGAATTGTATTTATCTGCCAATAAACCATATTACAGAAAGAGATTCAGTCTTTATCCCTTCACTACAAGTTCTGTATTACCAGTTGTTACCCCCCTTCTCTAATGTAGATGTCTCCTCTTTATAGAGGAGACATCTATTACAACAGATATTTAGTTTCAACCCTTTTGTACCAAAAATAAGGAAGCCAGTTTTCGATAACAAAATATTGTTACAGCCATGAAGATCATGACCAATATAGTAATCGGTCAGACTCTTTTGCCGATGTAGATTCGTTACACAAATCCCAACTGTTCCTCAGAATGTGCATGCTGTTCGTGATGTTTCAGCGTCGAGGTTCATGCTATTCTTGCTGTTTCAGCTTCACTGTTTGCACTGTTTCCGCTGTTTCAGCAACGACAAAATGTGATCCTGCCAGTTAGGCAGTTTCAGCAATTAGTCAACACTTTAATCAACTTCAGGAAATAATTATAAAGATAGCATGATTACGTGTTAAATAATTAAACATGTATTAATGAGGAAATTCATTCTGTACCTTTTGGAGTGATTAAGCCAAAACATCTAGCAAAGGCATTCACTTAAGGGTTGAAGAGGGTAATTCAATGGCAAAATATACAGTCAAAAATAGACAAAATGGGAACCTAACATCCCCCCCAACTGAAGATGTTGCATGTCCACATGCAACGCCTAATCTGAATCGGAATCAGAATACTGAGCTGAACAATGTAGATTGCTTATACAATAAGTGTAGAAAGTGCTGTCAGCCATGTCTCTGAACCCTTGGGCATTCTGAATACTTTTCCATGCTACCAATTCTTCCTTTTTAGTCAATGAAAATTGAGCCTTGTATTGTTCTCCAGGCAGCCATAAGAGAGGGAAATGAAAATGGTACCCAATCCACCGTTCAACACATTGTCTCACGCATTTTACATAAGCAGGTATCCTTGAGATTGCTGCCTGCAGATTGAGGGGATTGTAGGGATGGTATTCCCTTCTTTCTTTGGGACACTGTTCCTAGAAAAATTCATTTGCTTTTATGGCCAAAGGTCCTTTAGCTTTGACATAGTGCTGGCAGTCTTCCAAGACTGCTGTTTGCAGATTCCTAATGTGATCAGTCATGCCTGTCTCTTTTAGATTCCGTTGATGCTCCATGAGGAAGATAGCTACATTCTGTGGTTCCGGCCGAATCCAGAGAAGACAGTTCTCCTCATTGTGTTGTGTAGACATGAAAGCATTCTGCCAAGTGAATTGGTTGGCCAAAAAGGAAATAAAAGCTCTTATTTGAATATCACCACAAATAGGAAGTAAATTAATCTTTCTATCTTTAGGCATAGCCTCGTTATGAAGATAGAGTTCGCACAGCAAATTCTGATCATTGTTTGGTGCTTCTGAAAAAGTTTCAATGAATTGCTGTGGTGTAGAGACATGGTGTGGTCTGCCATCCTTTATTGCTTTCATTTGAAGGAACGCCAAGTGTTCTCTCAAGAATACAGAGTAATTAAAAGAAGGCTTTCTTGAAGCCAGTAAGCATTGGAACAAATCAAGGATATGGGACAGTCTGGCTTTTAATTGCTTATTTTCTTTGTACTGTGCACGAGACTGTTCCATTGCTTCCCAATTCCTATAGGCATAATTAAACCATAATGATTTCTGCTGTTGAAATGCCTTTCCTTGGGAAAGCTCATATTCTGCTTTCCATGTGTAGCTTAATTCTTGAAAAGTAGAAGTCTGTGCATGAGCATCACTAACACGGGGAGGTTCAGTTTGTATCTGCACAGTTGTGAAAGATTTAGATTCTGATTCCTGCTCATCAATAACTTGGGTAGGCCGGAGTAGTTCTGCTTCCTCTTCAGGTTTCTGCTCGTCAATAACTTGGCTAGGTCGGAGTGGTTCTGTTTCCTTTTCAGGTTTCTGTTCATCAATAACTTGGGTAGGCCGAAGTGGTTCTGCTTCTTCTTCAGGTTTCTGCTCCTCAATAATTTGGGTAGGCCGGAGTGGTTTTGCTTCCTCCTCTGAAATCCTAGAAGACCCTGCTGGTTCTTGTGTAACAGCAGGGTGTTCCTTTTAAATATAACAGGACTCGCTCCAGTCAAGGGGACTGCAATTATTTTATATCCTGCCTGAGTATAGATATCCCCACATTCACTGCACATGTATTCACTGTATTGTTCTTTCTCTATACTCTTTTCAGCTTGAGATGCTACTTGAGCTAATATGTACAGGTTGAGTTCTTCTTTATAGGCTTCCCTAGCCATTGCTAATTCTTTCTGATAGGCCTCAATTTCTGATTTTAAGAACTCATTCTCTTCTTGTAGGGAGGCTAGAGTGACTGGGGCTTCTACAGTTACAGATTCCAAAGGAAAAGAAAATTGTTGTTCAGCATTATCTTCCTCATATGTGTCCCCAACAGGTGGTTCTTGTGTTTCACCTATTGGGTCTGTTTGTATATCAGTTTCATCTAAGGAATCTTCTTCTTGCTCCTCAACAGGTGGTTCTTGTGTTTCACCTATTGGGTCTTCTTCTTGCTCCCCAACAGGTGGTTCTTGTGTTTCACCTATTGGGTCTGTTTGTGCATCAGTTTCACCTAGGGCACCTTCTTCTTGCTCCTCAACAGGTGGTTCTTGTGTTTCACCTATTGGGTCTTCTTCTTGCTCCCCAACAGGTGGTTCTTGTGTTTCACCTATTGGGTCTGTGGCTGGTTCTTGTGTAACAGCCACATGTAGGTCGTCTTCTTTTTGCTCCCCAACAGGTGGTTCTTGTGTTTCACCTATTGGGTCTGTGGCTGGTTCTTGTGTAACAGCCACATGCAGGTCGTCTTCTTTTTGCTCCCCAACAGGTGGTTCTTGTGTTTCACCTATTGGGTCTGTGGCTGGTTCTTGTGTAACAGCCACATGTCCTATATCAGCTTGGATGTCTGGTTTGAATTTGTTGGCAGCTGGTTCTTGTGGAAAAGCTGCCTCTGTTGAGAGAAATGATGTTACAAATTCATGAACACTTTGGATTTCGGCATCTAAAGGTGAAGGAGATGAAGGTTCAGGGCTATGGGAAATACGAGGTTTTAAGATAATAGGAGGAACGACCTCGGTTGATGCAAACAACCTCGTTCGTTTCTGAGATAGGGAACCAGGAGAGACAGTGGTCTTCCTCTTGCGAGGACTTTTACTCGGGGATTCATCAGGACTAGTGGCTACCTTTACTGAAGCCCTGGTTCTTCTTTTTGACGGGGATGCAGTTTTCTGTTGTTTTTTTCTTTTTAGGAAAGTGATGAGGGTATCCTCGTCTGAATCATCAGTAGGGATGTGAACTATAGGAGTGGATGGTTCGGCTTCATCATGGGATGAGGAGTGCAGTGGATTCTCAGTGCTTAATTGGGGTGTTTCTACTGCAGGTTGCTAAGTTTCAGCTTCCTGCTGGGGATTTCCTTCATTTTGCTGAGGAATTTCCTCAGCTTGCTGGGGAGGGTTAATGGGGGGAGGCAGATTATGCAGAGCGAAGCCTCTATTTATCAGGAGTTGGACCAAGCGATGGTGTGTGAGACAGAAGAGTTGATGCCTAGTGTTCGTAGTGTAATGTGCCATATTTTTCAGACATCCAAGGAGATAATAAGGCATATTTACTAGACGACCATGCCGCAAATGATTCAATAAGACAAAGTCATGTTGGTAGAGTACTTGGTAGCGGCCCTCGCAAGTGAAGTAGTGCTTGATGAATTCTACAACCTTTGGCCAAGGTGGTGGTAATGACCAAAGCGCAACACCCCTACCTTTTGCTTCCACCTGCTCCCCTGGTGGCAGGAAATCTTGCTGCGCATTGAGGATAAGATGCTTCCTGCTGAACCAGCGAATGCCGTTGGTTGGAAGCCCCGAAACTTGTGCTATATCTTCTTCTGTTACTAAGATTCTGACCCCTTGGACAGTAGAATACCCCTCCCTCAGGTTGCATGCAAATTCAAGAACTTGCTGCAAATCAAATTCCGGAAGTCTTCTAAAATAGTCCACCCATACTGCTTGAAGGAAGATTTGGTATGCGTCTGGGTAAAATTCTAGTAATGCCGTCGAGCCCAGTTCATGTCTAACAGCATCTCCACCCATGGTTACTGTTTTAGGCAAAATACAGAGTGTAGAGCCGAGTTGCTGAAGTCGAAACAGAGCAGAACGTTGCAAAATAGAATTATGACGTGGTCAGGCATAAGCGGGGTGGATTAGACACAACCGGGAGGAATAGGGATGGCAACGATAGGCGTGTCCTATAATGATTGCAATATTTTGGTAATCCCCCCCAACTGCGGCTGAATGATATGGTTGGCAGTACGACGCTTTTGGCGGTCATGTCAACTATCTCCTCATTATCTACAATTTAATATTCACACATAACATGCGTACCTTTACAATTACCTTTGGTTGCTACGCCGAAAAGTGTTACCTTGTCCTTAATAGGTTAATGATCAAAAAGGATTTGTAAGGTGTGAGGGTTTTTATCCACGGGGTTTTTATTATTTACGAGAAGCAGTAGTGAAGAGGTATTATTAACAGGATAGATGGCTGATTCCTTTGAATCAAGAATGATATATTTGTTTTTGAAATAATAGTTCATTCTCGGGAATAAGAATGGGGATATTTAAGAAAAATAGAAAAGATTGGTGTTTAAGCAATGGGATTTGGTGTATCAGTAATTGTATCAGTAACAGGAAAATGGTGTATCAGCAACGGGAAATGGTGTATCAGCAATGGGAAATGGTGTATTAGCAACGGGAAATGGTGTATCAGCAATGGGAAATGGTGTATCAGCAACGGGAAATGGTGTATCAGCAATGGGAAATGGTATATCGATAACGGGAAATGGTGTATCAATAACAGGAAATGGTGTATCAGCAACGGGAGATGGTGTATCAGCAACGGGAAATGGTGTATCAGCAATGGGAAATGGATTATGATCTGGAATGACAATGCTTTTCCAATCTGCAGATTAGTTCCTCCTATACTGGAATTTTTCTTTTTCAGCCACCATCCAAAGCTAAGATCTGCAAAATAATTAATTGTAACATGGCAACCCTTGATAGGGATTATTAGTTAAGAAATCTAATCTAAAAATAAATATATAAACAGGAAATTAAGTGCATTGAGGGATAGTAGATTCCCCCAAAAAGGTATAGTGTATATCTATCATGCAAGTAGCTTTGAAATCCTCTTTAGAAATAGGTCGTTGATACAAACGGAGTCGATACCCATTTACTAATAATGGTGTTCTGCTATCATCAATCGTTAGGAGTCTGACTTTTCCATTTGGAAAAACAACATCTACTTCATAAGGTCTTAGCCACCTTGTTCTTAATTTCCCCTGAAAATTTTCAAAACGGGAGTCATACAGCAAAGCCCAATTACCTTTTTGGAACTGCTTGTGCTTAATAGTTTTGTCATGCCATCTGGTTCTTTGCTGTTGTATCATGGTTGTTTGATGGATGACATCCAACCTCTTTTCGTCCAATTCCTGAAGCTGCTGCAACCTAGCTGTCTGTGCATCAGTCAAATCAAGGTTAACAGCTAAAGCAGTCCTTAAGATTTTGATCTCAAATTCCACAGGAAAAACAACATTTTTACCATAGACTAATTCATAAGGTGAAAAACCCGTAGTGTTCCTCCAAGTAGTTCTGTAAGCCCATAATGCTTCAGGCAACCTTTGAAACCAGTCCCTTCTATTCTCCTTAACTGTCTTTGTTAAAATGGCTTCTATGACTTTATTTGTACTTTCCACTTGCCCATTTGCTTGGGGGTGATAAGGTGTAGTCATCTTATGCTTAATGTGATATTTTTGAAGTATATCCTTGAAGCCATGAGAATTAAAAGGAGGTCCTCCATCTGTGACTAGTTCTCTAGGCAAACCAAACCTAACAAAGATTTCTTCAAATAGAAAAGTTAACACTGATTCTTCATTAGCTTTGATGAGTGCCTTAGCTTCTACCCACTTAGTCATATAATCTGTGCAAACCAGTATATAGACTCTTTGATTGGATGGAGGATTAATGGGACCTATAAAATCTAGTGCCCATCTTTCAAAAGGTTCAAGTATTACCTAGGGGTTAAGTGGAATTTCATCCCTGTGATTAGGCTGGCCCATTCTCTGATAGCTATCACAGGCCCTAACATATTTCTTTGCATCCTTAAAAAGTGAGGGCCAATAGTAACCCATTCTGAGAACTTTGTGTGCTGTTCTTTTATCTGCAAAATGCCCTCCACAAGGGCCATCGTGGCAAGCCTTCAATATATCATAAACTTCATCTTCTCTGATGCATCTTCGAATTTCCTGATCAAGTCCTGTGTGAAAGAGACACCCACTTATCCAGCTGTACCTAGCACTCTGCTGAACGATCTTTCTTTTCTCTCTGTGTGACAGGTGTGATGGTAGTTTTCCTGCAACTAAGTAGTTGGCAATGTCTGCAGACCAAGGTGAGTGAGCAGATACTGCAAATAAATATTCATCAGGAAAAGAATCATCTACTGGAATATTTTCATCAGTCTTTAACAGAGAAAGAAAATCAGCAACTACATTTTCTTTACCTGGTCGATCTACAATTGTGATATCAAATTCTTGTAGTAATAATAACCATCTGGTAACTCGAGCATTTGTAACTGATTTGTTCATTAAATATTTAATGGCCGAGTGATCAGTATGCACAAAAGTAGTGTAACCAGTAATATAATGTCGAAACTTGTTAATATCATAAATAACTGCTAAGAATTCTTTTTCTGTGACTGTATAATTAAGTTCAGTAGGGGTCATATTTTTACTAATAAAATAGATAGCATAGGGAAGGTTGTTTTCTTCTTGACCCAAGATAGCTCCTATTGCAGTATCTGAAGCATCAGAGGATATATGAAAGGGGAGTGCCCAATCAGGTCCTCTTAAAATAGGAGTTGTAGACAATTGATGTTTAAGTTCATTAAATGCTTTTTGACAACCATCAGTCCACTTAAATTCAACATTTTTCATAAGTAACACAAACAAAGGAGAAACTATTTTAGAAAAATCCTTGATAAATCTTCTATAATATCCAGCATGTCCTAAAAAACTTCTTACATCAGTTTGTGTTTTTGGGATAGGCAGAGTCTGAATTACTTGCACCTTAGCTGGATCAACTTGAATTCCTAGGAATGAAATGAAGTGTCCCAAAACAATACCTTGATTCATCATCATATGACATTTTTCAGTACTTAAGGCAAGATGTGCTTCTATACAACGTTTAAGTACTTTTTCAAGATTTTGTAAGGCATCTTCAAAAGTCACACCATAAGGAGTAAAGTCATCCATAAATATTTCTAAGGAATCATTAAGCATATCAGAAAAAATTCCTATCACCGCCCTTTGAAATGTTGCTGGGGCATTACATAGTCCAAATGGAAGAACTTTATAGGCAAAAGTTCCCCAAGGACTAGTAAAAGTGGTCTTGTCTTGATCTTGGGGTGCAATCTTGATCTGATTATAACCACTGAATCCATCCAAAAAGGAAAAGAATCTCTTACCTGCCAAATTATCTAGCACCTGATCAATAAATGGTAAGGGAAAATGATCTTTCTGAGTAGCCTTATTCAGAGCTCTATAGTCCACACACACTCTCCATTTCCCATTTTTCTTAGGTACTATCACTAATGGTGAAACCCATTCACTATCAGATATAGGATATATGAATCCTGCATTCAACAGTTTTTGAAGTTCTTCTTTCACAATTTCCCTTAAATTGGGATTCATTCGTCGTTGGGGTTGACAAACTGGGAAGGATCCTTCTTTAATATAAATTCGGTGAGTACATAATTCAGAAGAAATTCCCTTCATATCTGTGTAATCCCATGCGAATGCTTGTTTATTCTCATGGAGTAACTTCATTAACTGTTGTGTTTCAGCATCTGTTAAGTTAGGGTTTATATTTAATGTTTTGCCAGGCTCGATTTCAACTACTATACTTTTGGAGGGGGTGCCAGCTGATGTTTGAGATAAGTCTTCAGTTTTAAGATTCTGCTGTGATTCAGATTCCAAAATTGAAGTCAAGTGATCATGTATTTCAGAGTTAACTGAAGAAGGTTCAGAAATAAAACTACTAATTAATTCATCTTCGGTTGAATCTTTAAAAGTTAGGGCTTGTCCGACAGTCAAAATGGGTTGAGTCTCATCATCCTCATAATCTAACCATACTGAATTATCATTATTAATCATAGGTGTGGCATGAGGGTACATAGTAAGTTGCTTGGTTTCACATCCATTAGAAATTGTCATTGAACCTAGCCTACAGCTAATAAAGGCATCTGTTGTAGCCAGCCAAGGTCTCCCCAAAATCAATGGATGATCCCCAACTTATTTTTGGTCTGTAACACCACAAAATCAGCTGGGTAGTTCCAAGATTCGACTGAAATTATCAGGTCTTCAATGACTCCTTCAGGTTTGATTGTGGAGCGGTCAACCAGCTCTAGAATGGTTGGGGTTTCCCTAATAAAAATTTTTAACTGCAATAACTGTGCTGTTTCAAGTGTCATAATGTTTATTGCAGCACCGAGATCTACCACAACTCTAGAAACAAAGGTTTTACCAACCTGAACTGTAACTGTAGGGTGACCAGGGTCACCATATTTTACAGGAGGGTTTTTTTCTGACATTAGAGCAGCTAGATCACCCATCACATGAACTGTGAGGGGGTCCTTAGCTTTTCTTCCAGGTTTCTTAATACAAATATCTCTAACATTTCTAGCATAAATCGGTACATCTCTTAGTGATTGTAAAAGTGGAATTTTAACATATAAATTCTGCAGTTCTCCTAACAAATTAAAAGCAGGTGGCTCAAGTGTTTTGTTAAGAGACAAACGTTCAGGGAATGGTGGCTCTGTTGCTCCAGCAGTCTTTTTAGAGGATGTTTCAACTGTTTCAGCATTGTCATTAAAAGATGATCCAGCTGTTTCAACATTAGATGACTTTTCTTTTCCGATTTCTTCTTAATCAGAATCAGAAGTGATGTCATCAATAATGGGTTCAAGTATTCTTCCTGAGTGTAAATGAATGTCATTGCATTGCAGAGGGGAAACTAGTTGGTTTTGAACATCAATTACTTGCAGAGCTTTATTATTATTCGGGTTGGGGTTAGGTTGTACAGGCAGCTGAGGTCTTATTGTCTGATTATTAGGTGGAGCATTTGATGGTAAGGAGAGAGATTGCTGATACTGAGGTAATTGGTTTGGAAATGGGATCTGTGGAGCTGTCCAATTCCGGTTCCATTGATAGGGTTGCTGTAAAGGCCAGGGATTCCACATCATAGGATCGACAAAAGGAGAGCTTGGTTGCTGCATGGGTGGAAAATTCATTTGATTCAGGTGTGGGTACTGCATTTGGTTGAAGGGTGGGTAATTTGTTTGAAAAGGAGGATGATTATTCCAACAATTAAACGACATGTTAGAATTCGTACCTGGTCCTCGTGGTTGCCATTGTCTTCTCTGTGTGAGGAGGTACACTGCTTCAGCCTCTTCTTCAGTTGGCTGTAGTGCTGCCTTTATTCCTGGTAAAGAAGGGCATTGTTGAGTCTCATGGTCCTTTTCACAAATAGTGCAGATCGGTACCTTGTCCAGGGGGCATTCCCTTAGTGGGTGTTTCTCCCTGCATTTAGAACAGAAAATAGCCAGAGCAGCTTCTGCTTCTGCCTGCTTCTTTCTAACCTGCAAGGTATCAATTTGTGAAGCAAAAGAGCTTAACATTTCAGTTTTAAATTCTTCAAGTAAGTTACCTATTTCGGCCCGTGTTGCTCCTCCACTTGCTGATTTCTGGACTCTTGAGTATGTACTGTCCTTGCTCTTTGGTCTACTTGCTGCTCCTCTTGAACATCTTTTACAGAGATTGATAATCTCATCATAGGATTCCTTAGATATGTCTCCTTTTCCAAGAATATTTAACATATCTAAACAATCATCTCGTACCCCTCTTAGCAGTATTGACTTGAGAATGTCCTTACTCATATCAGGATGATCAGATCGCTGTAAGTTGTATTGTAGCCTTTCCATGAAATCTTCCAGACTCTCGTCCTCCTTCTGAGTCATCTTGAATAATTCTTCCTTCCTTTCTCTTGTTCGACAATAATCTTGGTATTTAGCTAAGAATTTCTCCTTCATCTGGTCCCATGTTGTAATCACATGAGCTCCCAAGCTCATGAACCATCTTAATGCGTTCCCTTTTAATGTGGCTAGAAACAATTTTAATTTCTGAGCAGAATTAACATAGTCATAGCTTCTACACAGTATATCAAATTCAAAAAGAAATTCATCAGGATCTTCTGTGGATAACCCATGGAAATTGGGTAATGCCGAAAGTGGGATATTCTTCATAGGAGTTGCTCCTCTGGGGAGTTCTCCAATGGGGAATTCCAGAGTGGAGAGAGAATTTTCTCCCCTTTCCTCTATTCTGCGACCTCCACCGAAAAGTCCTTCATTGTTATCCTCCATTGGTTGTTTTCTTGATGCGCTTGCCCGGTCTTCAGAATTTTCTGTTGGAATTTCAATGTCCTGCACTGGTTCCTCCACCTTAACTTCCTCTATTGGTTCTTCCACTGATCGTTCATCTTCTTCCACCGGTTCCTCAGTATATTCTGATAATCCTATGACCCTCTCTGGCCCCACTACTTCCTCTGTCTGAAAATCTGTCTGGGAAGAGTGTTGGATCTGTGGCCTCCGAGAGCTTAACCTCTGGGATGTCTCAGCTTTTGAAATAATATCGTCAATAAAAGTTTTTCTTCCTCCTCCCTTGCCTTTGCCGCCTGAATGGTTAACCTTCTTGCATCCTCTCATGCATCCTGCATTCCTAAAGAAAAATATTAATACCCTTAAAATCTTTAGTCGCCTTCCCCGGCAACGACGCCAAAATGTTGGTCACTTTAATTGTTTAATGATAAAACAGTCGAGTGCCACATTAATTATCAATCCGGGAAAGTCTGATTATTCCAAAGGTGACTACGTACTGTATGTACTCAATCTTAATGGTATTAAAAGCTGTAGTATAGACAGTCTACTATCTTATGAAATCCATACTCTGTGTTACAGCAATTATAGTAGTTACAGCCTATTGCAGAAAAAGAAGTAAGAACAAATATCTTAAAAGAAACAAGTCTGCAAAAGGAAGTGATGGTTGTCATGCAACAGAGGATCAGGACCCTATCCTCAGAGTAAGGACTTTCAGCACCTGCCTCTGTTGGCCAGTTCACGCATACACTCTGTGAATCCTAATCACCGGTGAGGTCTTCATATACAACTAAAAGGAAAACAGAGTTTCAGCAAAAGTAAATATCATTAGAAGCAGTAACTGTAATGTAAATAGAAATCACACACACACACCACACAACAGAAAGAAGATGGGTGAATCTTGTGATGAAGGTGGGCCCTGTCCCTCTCACAAGATTCCCCAGAACACAGGAATTAAAATAAAATGCTCAGAACAGAATTGTATTTATCTGCCAATAAACCATATTACAGAAAGAGATTAAGTCTTTATCCCTTCACTACAAGTTCTGTATTACTAGTTGATACCCCCCTTCTCTAATGTAGATGTCTCCTCTTTATAGAGGAGACATCTATTACAACATATATTCAGTTTCAACCCTTTTGTACCAAAAATAAGGAAGCCAGTTTTCGATAACAAAATATTGTTACAGCCATGAAGATCATGACCAATATAGTAATCGGTTAGACTCTTTTGCCGATGCAGATTCGTTACACAAATCCCAACTGTTCCTCAGAATGCGCATGCTGTTCGTGGTGTTTCAGCGTCGAGGTTCATGCTGTTCTTGCTGTTTCAGCTTCACTGTTTGCACTGTTTCCGCTGTTTCAACAACGACAGAATGTGATCCTGCTAGTTAGGCAGTTTCAGCAATTAGTCAACACTTTAATCAACTTCAGGAAATAATTATAAAGATAGCATGATTACGTGTTAAATAATTAAACATGTAGTAATGAGGAAAGTTATTTTGTACCTTTTGGAGTGATTAAGCCAAAACATCTAGCAAAGGCATTCACTTAAGGGTTGAAGAGGGTAATTCAATGGCAAAATATACAGTCAAAAATAGACAAAATGGGAACCTAACAGAGATGATAAAGTTTGTATTGATAGTGAAAAAGATTTGGGAATTGTCTAACAAAGAGATCAAGGAACCAACTGACCCAAAGGAGAAGGAAATGTATGAGGAGTTAGATACGAAGGTGAATTTGATCATCCTAGATGGTGTAAAGGATCATTTGATACCTCATCTTTCAAGGAAGAGCAGTGCCCATGAGATGTGGAAATATCTTTAGGATTTGTTCTAGAACAAGAACGTGAACCAACTGTTGGTATTGAAGGACAAGTTGAAGAGCCCAAGATGATGGATGGTGAAGTAGTGGTGCCATATTTGACGAGATTGTCTCAGGTTCAAGATGAGCTTGTTGCGATTGGTGAGACCGTTACATATTCTAAGATGGTGAGGATTGCTTTTAATTGGTTTACCGAAGAATGGAAGCCCTTCATCAAAGGGATCATCACTCAAGAGAAGCTACCAGACTGGAACAGGTTGTGGGATGACTTCATTCAGGAGGAACTGTGAGATGAGGACCTTCATACGAAGAAGAAGACTTCTGATTACAATGTGGCTCTTGCAAGGAGAAGGAAGGGCAAGCCAAAGAATGACTTGAGTAAAATAAAGTGTTTCAATTGTGGTGAGTGTGGTCATTATTCGATGAAGTGTCTGAAGAAGAAGAAGGGATATAATGAGAAGAATAAGGGGAAGGAGATAGTCGGTGTCTCTACTACTTTTGAGCTGGATGAACTCTCAAGAAGATTGAAGAGTAAAGATTTTGCTATGGTATCTCATTTCTCCTAGGGTGCCATCAATGAGACTGCATGGTACGTGGAAAATGGTGCATTGAAGCATATGACAAGTTCACATGATGTGTCTAAGACTCTAATTGAATGGGACTCAAAGTTGCACATGGTGGTTGGTGAAAAGAGTCAGAAAGAGATTATAGGATCATGGTTCATACCATTCAAGATGGAATCAGGTCAGTTGTTGCGAGTGCAGGATGTACTATTTGTACCAGAGCTCAAATACAACGTGTTGTCTATCTTAATGATTGAGCAAAAGGGGTTTGACATGATTTTCCAGGATGAGAAAGTGAAGCTCAAACCCAAAGGATCTAACTTTTCTGGAGTGGTCATTGGAGATAGAGAGCACAGTCTATACCGGTTGACGGGAAACCCTACAGACCATGAGAAGAAGAAGGAGCAGGTTCCAGAGGCTCAGTGGGAGCCAAGTTTGAGTGGGAACATGCAGGTTTAGAGGGAGAATGTACCACCCAAGAAGAGCACATGGTAAATGGGGAGCAAGAAGGAATTGTGGGATGGATTGAAATCATTTCAGGAGAAGAAGAAGCAGGAAGCTTTTGGTGGTAGAGACACTGCCAAGAAGGGAGCGGTTCTTTCTATAGGGTATGATGCAATGGTGAACACCAAGAGTTGGGCTAGTATCTCCAGTAGTGATGATGATGAAAATATACTTCTAAGTGGTGGAAGTACCTACCTCACTAAGATGGAGTGTTGATTTATGTACCTTGGGAGGTACTCCATAACCCCAGGTAGTGGGTTTGTGTGAGTTGGCACCACAAAAGCACTTTGTGGGTGACGTACCTAAGCAATGAGTTTTTCACCCAAAATTGTGGGTGCAAAACCAAACATGATTTTGATGGTTGGGCCATTGTTGCATGTGTGACACTCTTAATGAAGCAAGGGGAAACTAAGGAAACCATGGAGGAAACCATGGAGGAATTGTTCTAATGAGAAAAATAATTTTTTATTTATGTGTGGTGGGCTAAATGACATGAAGTTCAGGTCGAGTGCCCCTTGATGGGCTAGTTGTTTCCCAAGAGAAACATATAAATAAGGATGGAGTAAAAATCATTTAGACACATCACAAGTGCAAGAAATTCAAATGATGAGGACTGATCTAGATGTAGACCTATAGGAGCCTAGTTGAAGTGAAGAGGAGGATTGTTTGGCATCTTTTCTTGTGATTGGTTTAGGTTGAGTTAAGAAGAGAGTAGGCCGAGTGGAAGAGGAGAAATATTGGGAAATTTTCTGTGCAATTTCATGGTGTTATTTCTCTGTGTACATAGCCAAGTTTTTATGTTTATTACAGGAGGGTCAAGCCTTTTTGGAGTTGAATTGAGGTTTGGAACAACATCAAATAGATGTCACATTACCCTAGAAGGAAAAACCTATAGGAGGAGGATTAACATAGTTTTTGAGGAGGTTTAGAGGGTTGTGTTAGGGCTGATGTGGATTGTTAGTAAGCCCTAATCAATGCTAAAATCTCAAGATTTTGTGTACAGGGCCGAGAATTATAAGGCATAGGAAGTTGTCCTATGCAGAGGTATGTTGATGTCTTCCTAGTTGATGTATTTCTAGGTTAATGAGTCCTAGTTTGGACAATTTGTAGAAGCAAATTATGTACAGTGTGGAGGGTTGTTAGAAACTACTTGTTGTGCCATAGAACAATGGACAAATATGAAGATTTGTCATTGTGTGGGGGGAGTCTTGTCAAAGCTCTAAGGGTTGAATTTTGAAGGAATAAAGGGAAACCAAGTGGGCTAGTTTTCAAGCCCTAGTTCATTTAGTTGCAGAGTTCATATTCAATGATAAGTGGGTAGCCTCCAAAGCCCTAAGTTTGTCATATTTGTAGTAGTAGTGTGGCAGAAGTGGGCAGTTTTGTGAAGTCCCTGTATGCTGGTGTCCTTGAAAGAAGAAGGAGCAACTAGTGGGCATATTTAGTTTTTCCAAAGTTAAGTGACCTAAAGGAGTAGTGTTCATTGATAGTGGCAGATTATTGAGCTACAAATTAGAAGACAAAGGATGTTCAAATGTGTTCAAGGTACGTGGACAGAAAGGGGCTATGGAGCGCTACATCAACAAGTAGGAAAATTACACTTTGTTCATGGTGATTGGTCATCATAGTTGTTACTGATACCAAGCCTTAGTTTTCTTGTATCAGGGATTATTGTAAGGGCCATTTTCCCTGGTATCGGATCCCTAAGATTGTTGTATTAAATATTTGTAATATAACAAAGTTGGGTTAAAAATCATGTCATGTGTACTAGTTGATTCATTGTTGTGTTTATTCCGCTGTGCAAAGTAGAAGTGTTGTGTCATTTGAGTGTGTTTTTTGTTTGAGGTTATAGAATCAAACCAGATTCTTGAGTACCGTGAAAATCAATAAATCCCTTATTCCAAATAGTGTCCAACTTGTTCCATTGTGAAATAGTAAATTCCAAATTTCCACAGATGACTATAGTAGTATTATTTCGAACCTCCAACTATTTTGAGTTGGTAATTAGTGGGATGGACATGTCCCCCACTACCATATCGTTTGATACATAAGAACCCCCTTGCAAACTGTGCAATTATTGTGACTCGAATATAAAATTCACCTCTAGTTCACCCTATTCCTTAGGATTCATAATAAAAAGAGACAAAGTAAGGGTGGTTCCATCAATTACCACCACTTCTGCTTACTTGGATTTCGATACTTTCTTCTAAAATTTATTCATGTAGTCTTCCACATTATGTCCATAATTATGGTAGTGCAAACATCTGAAGGGGATGTTTAATCCAAGAATTGAGTATACACTGGTTACCCACTAAAATTTTGATGGATTCAAACAAACTCTGTCATATATCAATCTCAACCAAAATATGAGCCACAAGCGTGAGGAACTAGATTTATAGCTATCATCTACAGTGATAAATATGCCTAAAGTATCCTCAATTGTCTTTAATATAAAATCATACCAAATTTCAATAGGTAAATTAGGTAATTTGATCCATATCTGGGTACTAGCTTCAAATTATTCCCAAGCTTGAACAATCACTTCCATAGCTTGATGGATATTATAGTCTATCCTTAAACCAACCCTTGAGAATTTGAAGGGAATCATCCTTACACATAAAATAAAGCCAAGCTAACCAAAATCTATCCATGACCCAATAGATGGACTATATGGCCATAGTCAATAAGTGGTGCTCAGCCCTGCTAGGTCTAAGAAATTATTGAAAACATAAAGACTCGATGACTACACAACTTACCAAGAATTATTCGACCATTCAAATAAGATATTAAGGTTACCCTAATATCCTCACCAACCACCAAGGAGATGCTTTCTCCTCTCAATCTCATCACTCTTCTTTATTTCCTACCAATGGTGATATTCTGGACCTTGGGTTGATAATTTTGGAGCTATACAAGTTCTAGTTTCTCCCTCACAAACCCTAGAATCGTGATAGTCCATGGGTCTATTTTAGTGGCCAAGTTGGAATGACTGATGCTGAGGGTGGGAATAATGGCCCCTTGTGGAAAGCACTCGACAGTAAAAGCATTTACATGGCTTCCACCCTCCAAAATCAACGTGGAAGGGAAATGGGGCTCGTTACGATAGATTTCATACTCTTTGAAACCAATGAAGCCAAACTCTATTCCATCAACTCCATGTCTGATTCACTTCCTTAAAGTATTATTCATCGAAGGATAATCAGAAGAGCCCCCTCGTGATGATATAAGAATTATATTATAAGTCTACTACCAAGGATGGAGAATATAAAATTTAATCTTCAAAGAGTGATTCCTTTGAGTAGTCCATGAGCTAAAATTCATCCTTCATTATGCCTTAGTGCCTTGAATTTTTTCGTAGGTATTAATGTTCATCAATCTTCCAAGAACACTAAAGCACTAACTCCTCACAACCTACGTTTGCTCCAACAGATAAGCATCCCACTAATAAAATTGTCTTAGCCATGAGCTCCTTAATAATTTGTTTTGAGTCATGAGAGATCACTCTTTGCTTTCAATTGAGTCTCTTCCATTCAATACCATTGAGATTTGTTCAATTGCATCATGAAGAGAAAAAATGCTAAAAAATTTAAAGACCCATTGTCCGCAAAGATTGAGAATGTTCAAAACCTCAAAACATTTGATTGAAAACCCTAATGTTATTGCACCTTTAACTGTATAATCTATGTATATTCAACGATATAAAATATTCTCGACGTTGACTGAAAATCCTAGCTACAACCAACTAAAATTCCTTGTTCCTCGTCCGCACCAACCAAGGGTCATTTTTAATTACTAATCTTCAACATAACATCTGATCTATGCAACTTGCTAAAATGAATGAACCACATAATCCAAGTGACTTGCCTATAATTCCCTTCATCGAATGACCAATTGTGTAGATCCTTGGTCCAGTGATGTTGAAAACCATAGCTATTCGGTCAAAACCATAGCTATTCAGTCATTTACACAAATGTTAATCCATGTGCCCATCCATTCTATCATTTGATTATGTTCTTCTGTCTAAAATTTTTATGACATATCAACAAAAAATATTCCATATCTAAATTTATTTTTTATTTATATTACAACTCATTTATTTTTTATTTATATTACAACTCTTTAAATAGTTTCAATTCACAAATACCATTAAATTTGAAATATAATATTATTTGAACATATATATTTGTGAATATTCTTATATTTAATTACACAACTTACATTCATAATAACTAATAAATATATGTTAAAAACAAAATATTAGGAATGATAAAATGAAATCCTTACACAATTCATTTAACTAAGCAATAGTCCATAAATAAATCCCATTGCAAGGAAGTGAAAATATCTGTAAAAAGTATTATTGTCAATGATGAAACTTGAAAGATCAATTTGCAAATTTATTAATTTTTCTTTATTCATCTTAAATGAAAAAGGATGAATTTTCATAATAAAATATTATGAATTATAATACCATGAAAATGCATAAGAACGAAATTTAGAGAATGTAGGATTATGTATAAGGAAGCAATGGTCTTCATGAATTTGGAAATACAATCAACACTTCTCACAATGAATTTGTTACTTCAATTAAAGCAAAAATATCAATCATATACCGGTTTGGACATTTTTGGAACGACACCATATCCCCAATTGCATACAATGGATGAAGACGATGTGATCATTGAAAATTATAGAATTTTCAACGTCAAATAATAGATATGACTCTCCATAAATAATTGACGTGGAAAGTGAAATTTGTAAAGGAATGCTTTATGCTATAATTGGGTGAATTCTTAAAGCGTAGTTTAATCAAATTGAAAATGAAAATCAGAAATTTTGGTAATATTTTGATAAATTTTGGTAGAGATTTTTGTAAATCAAGATTTCAAAATTTTAAATACTCTAAAAATTTTTGATAATACTAAATTTATTTCCACTATAAAAATATAATTTAAACACGATTTTTTATATAAAATTTATTAATTTTTTCAACCAAAAATTCACTTATTTTAACAATCCCTAAAAATCTTTTTAACCATCCTAAAATCTTCGGCCTTAGTAAACTACGCCCATTTTCAAAGCGTTCCAAATTAAATTACTCGCCCTCTTTCTTTCTTTTCCTTTTTCTCACAATTGAATCGCTTAAATACAATCGACCTCTGATTTCTTCCATTTGAACGGGATAATATTTTTTTAATAGTTGTTGCTAAATTCAATTCAATGATAACGAGGATTCGTGTACGAGTGGGGTTTAATTCATAACCATTCAAACTGGATCATGTGATTCTTAAAAAGCCACGCAACTCTCTCTTACACGTGATGAAACGAGCGGTGGAGAAAATGCTAAGTGAGATGGTTTTAGGTAAATACTTATATTTATTATTTGATATATTTTTAAATTATGGGAAGTTTATTATAATTATAATTTAGTTATCGAACTAGTAGTGGTACAATTATTATTTGCTCATATTTAAGAATGGAGGTTGAATTATCTTTTCGTAGTTTTTAAGGTTCACCGCTGCCACATGTCTCTGGGTTTTGGATTGTTTCCTGGTCATCTTTAAAGTTCACTCCCGCCATATGCCTTTAGGTCGTGGATTGTTAACTTGTTTCTTGATGTCCAAAAAAAAAGCTCTTAACCAACCAATAACAATGTATCATCTGATATTTATGTTGATTGTCATTTTTTTACTAAATCTTGGTAGATTATTTTATTTTATTTTATTTTAATATAAAATTTTATTTTATGGTTGTAAATGAAACATGTTGATATATTCTGATTGTCTAATTTACGTCAATGGATGGAATTTCAAATATCAACTAGGTTACATCTCTAAATATATGTTTACCTTCTTATGTTTATCAAATAGAATGATGAAATTACCATGCAAATTATCAAATAACAAATCACATCATAGATACATGTTTACTTTTTCAAGTTTACCTACTAAAATAATGAAATTACCATGTAAATTAACAAATAACAAATGCAATCATGTGAAAATACAATTTTAAATGCAATCATGTAAATGATCAAATAACAAATGCAATCATGCAATCATTTTTACCTTTATACATATACCCTTACGATTATGAAATTACTATGCCAATTATCAAGAAAACAAATGTGAGTACGTGGGTTTATAAAAGGAATGGTTGTGCTAGAGCCATTGATTTTAAAAGAGGGAAAATGATGCCAATCCACTACGTTTATTGATGTGGTTGTGTTAGTATTACACCAACATAGATCCATCTTAATTTCAGATCTACCAAGCACTAGGAGGGATCAAATCTCTCAAGATGCGAAACTCTTTTTGAGTGCAAACTTGAAGAAAAGTTTACAATTCCAAAATTTTTAAGATAGATCTATACTGATTCTTAATAATAATATTTGTATTTGTATAAATTTCATATCTCTATTTTATATTTCTGGTTTTTAAATTTATTAAAACTATGATAATATATTCCCTCGATCGGGGTGTGAGCTAGCCCATTGTTTAATGTGTATCTAATAAATTTTTTCAGCCATCCTCTACATGCATGCTGCACTTAGAGAGGTGGCAGTGCACATGCATAGATTAATGACCCTCCTTGAGGGTGACAACATTATTATGACAAACGTTAAGGCAAGGTTTTCTTCCGGCTTGCTAGGTAAGTTTTTCTGTGACCTTAGGCTTCTGTGGATTTGGTCTAAGCTAGTTGTTCTGGGAAGCTTGTGGTCATTGTCTACTCCAGGTCTTGGTAGTGATCACTAGTATGTTTCTGCCCTTAATTTAGCTTCCTTTGCATGTATGGATCAATATATTTTCCCTTCGAACTATGAGCTACATGGGTCTATTGTTTGGTGGGACTGGAATTGGAATTGCCTGGAGCATGGCCTTGAATGGTTCCTGGTTTGGGTTGAGTCTTTAGTTTTGTATGTCCCGGTGTCAGTAGTGTATGGGATTTGGTTGTCCCGCATGGGATCCTGCAGTGTTTGGTTGGTATAAGGTTTTGTATGTGGTGTTATCCCCTGCTCGGGTAAAAGGGTTTGGGTCTGTGGTAAATTTTGTTTGGCTCCAAGGTATTTAAGCGTTGGTCAAGCTCGAATTTGAGCCTTGGTTGTATGTAGCCTCCGCCATGACCTGCATTGTTATAGAATTGAGGTTAGGAGAGCCCTGTTGGACTATTTTAGGGTTAGTCTAGACCTGCTGGATAGGGAAGTCAGGTTTCATGCTCTTGTTTAGTTGTGGGACAATCCTGGTCTCGGGGCCGCTTTTGGATTAATTCCTATAATCATAGGCTTGCTTATGGGAAAATGGGTTTGGTTTTGGTAGCTTGGGTTCTTTTATGGAGTCTTGATGGAAGGGGTTTTGTGGGTTGCGGGCTCAGGGTATCTGTTGGCCCAAATTCCTCTTCTTTTCTTTGTGTAACACTCTGCTGGAGGAATCGACAAATTATGAGATGCGCTTGGATAATTCAGGGGTCTTGAACGTGGATGGTGTTGTTAGTCAATTTAGGCTCATTAGTGGGAAAAAGGTGGAAAAATGGTAAACATGGAACCATTAAACTGTGTTGGCAGCTAGTTGATAGTAAGATTCAAAATGGGTTCCTTACTTGGTTGGTTTCTTTTGAAATTGCTTTAACAAATCTGCAACATCAGAGCGACCCTTAGCAATGCCAAACATCCAAGCTGCGACCTTGTTTGGGTCAACCTCCAATGTTAGACACAGGGAATTCTCTATTAGGCAACAATAAAATTATGGTCTGGGTCACTGGTAAAGGTAAGAATGGCCATGGGAAGTAGAGGAAGGCTTCCCCTTCTTAGACTAGTCAACCTAGTCCTTCCAGCGGGGCGGGTTGGGGACAAAATCCGACCTCTTGTATAATTTAGGTAGCGACTCAAGCATAACATGCTAGTGGCTCCAACCTAGTCATGCAACTTATTGCAAATTGGGAGGCTGAGATTCAACAAACGAAGGAGGATTTTGAACTCGATATGGACGAGTGACAAACTGTGATCCCAGACCCATGCCACACTCGTGGAAAATCATCTCAATACAAGCAGACAATCCATTTGTTTTGGATGATGAAGAGCATTCTGGCTAAAGCTTTAGAGCAGTTTCCTCCTGATATGCATTTGGCCCCTCATGGACACTCAAATTACACCAAAGAATTTCAAAAAATACAGTTTCAATTACAGTAGCAGAATGGTCGGCTCAACTAAATAGAGCAACATATCCCCTGTATACCCCACACGGAGCTGCCAGGTTCCACTGTGAAGGATCTTGCACCGGTGGATTTAGCTGATGATGAGTAACGACAATGCATCTTTGCTTCTAGTTTTGCATGATACAATTTCAAATTTCTAGGATTATTAACAGTTATGTTTATAGATATTTAGAAAATAGGAAGAACAAAGACTCTCAGACTTACATAGCGTGGCTGATTAGACTTATTATTTTTTGTTTTTGGATGGCATATTTTGCGGTTAGGTGGCCAAAAGACTTGGTTTCCCTCTGGGCAGGTTGAGGCCACCTAACTCTCAGACATATGGATGTAACCTGCTATATTTTCGAAAATTAATGGAAAGGTACCACCAAGCTTACAAAAAAAGGCCTATGATAATATATATAACTACATGTTTTATTATATATATATATATATATGCGTGTGTGTACTGACTTAAAAAAAAAAAAAAAAAAAAAAAAAAAAAAAAAAAAAAAAAAAAACTATTATAAATATTAAATTTTTATAATTTAAATATGAACTATTATATATATAAAAACAAAATGACTATCTTATATTATATTAAAAAATCGAATATATGGCCAACTCCATTTACATTCGGTAATTATATCAACAATTTCAAAATTCCAGTAGAGCCATAGCTCGATTTTCTTATTGTCACAAGCTTTCTGTTCTACAATATTACATTGAAAATGTCCATATATTCTATAGAATTACCCCATTTTTTTATATCTACAGTACAGACTTTTAATTTGCCCCAAAATACCCCTAGAAGGAATAGGATCTAAGTCTGATTTGTTCTCAGGTATCACCTACTTGCCATGAGTTGCTTCAACTTCTCCTTCTACCACTACGCTCACCACGTCCTACAAAGATAAGCTTAGTTCCAAGGGGCCCTGATTTTCTTCATCATCCGAAATCCATTCCGCCTCTTACTTCCTTGTCTTCAACGATATAATGTCTGATTCCATGTGAATGAGTTGACACTCCATACATGCACTCATCCACTCCAGTTTGTGCTCCATAGATTTTTCCTTGTCGTCTAACTCTTTCTCCATTAAATCCAACCTCCTGTCCATCATTTCATACATCCCCATTATTTTTTTTAATATATTCCCTATTGCCTTCTTCCAATGGTTGAGGTTCCCAGGGGCATCCCTATTCTCCATATTCGACAGTGGCCACTTCCTCAACAACAACTTCTAGCCTACCCAGATGGACTCCAAATCGATTTGACATCCCTTATTTATTAACTCCCCTTCCTCTTGGGATAGAAATTCTCCATCTGCCAGAATTAACTCCTCCTGTAAGTGAATCATCATAGCATAATCCCCAGATGATAAGGAAAACCTCGCGTAGTGAGAATTATTGATGGCAATGAAGAGACTCCTGTCAACTAACTTCATATCCCACATTGTTTGAGCTTGAGAAGACTGCCAAGTTTTTATAACTAGCTACCCTTAATTACTATTGATCTAGGTGTGGAGGCCATTGTGCATGTAATGCAACATGTGTTGGATGGATCGAGATCCAAACTATCCTCTCTTATCTTCTTCCCTGTGGTGGTGTGATTCCAACTGTCGATTTGTGTTAATTCCCATTAATTCGACTGACAGAGGGAGTGATTTTATCAAACTCCAATTTTTTCCCATTAATTAACTCCATCGACTTTATCAAACTCCAATTTTTCCCCATTAATTAACTCCTCTTACGGTGTGATTCCAACTGTCAATTCACATTAATTCCCATTAATTCGACTGACATTATCAAACTCCAATTTTTTTCCATTAATTAACTCCTCTTACGGTGTGATTCCAACTATCAATTCGCGTTAATTCCCATTAATTCGACTGACAGCGGGAGTGATTTGATCAAACTCCATTTTTTTCATTAATTAACTCCTCTTACGGGATCAACGTGGTTAGCCTTTCACCATCTTAGAGGACAATAATGCCTTGCTCAAGTTGGGAACCTTGGTTGGCTAGAGTGTCTGCCTCCACGTTAAGGGATTCGAGGATGTGGAGGAAGGTTATTTTTCAAATTTTGCTACCAACGAAGCTATTCTTCGAACAATTGGAGGAAAACATGGGTAGCTTCCTGAAATCACCTTTGATACCTATCTTATTACCAACGTTGAGTCACCCATAATTGTCAATTTTTGATTTCATTATCTTTGGCAAGATCAAGACCTTTCCATAGTGTCCAAAACTCTTGCTTGATTATTTGTTGCCCATCCTAGTCCCCACGTGAAACTATATTCATTTTGTTCTTCAGGGCAATGTATTATCCCTCTGCTCCTACTGCCCCCAAATATGAAGTATTATATTAAAGTTATTATAATTTTTTTTAATAATTTAAATATGAATTTTTAATATAATAGTTTAGTTATGAATATGAATTATTATTTTAATTTATATGGATAAATAAATCTTAATTAAAAAAAACATACACATATATATATTTATTTCATATTTCTATATTTAGAAATATTTTTATTTTTAGATATAAGTTTATTGGTCAGAATTTTGATATGGTTTGATCCTTTTTGTATATTTCAAATTTTAGTTGGCGCTCTCATCTTTAAGGAGAGTAGCCAATAAAATTCACAATTTTTTTTAATAAATTTATTAAGTTTTTATATGTTAATTAATTATATGTTTTGAAATATGAATTATTATTATTTCAATTTATTTTGATGTGAAATATATATATATAGAATTTTTCATTGAAAATTTATTTGTAATTTTATTAATATAAACAATTTGAAATATAACAAATTGAATTGAATATGTTTATTGTTTTTATTATGCTTTATTTTTATTTTTATTTTTTTATATAATGTTTTGTGTCATGGATATTACAATTTCTCTCTCATATTAAGCAGAGATTTAAATATTTACACTCATTTACAATCACAACAATATCCTCTTATTGAACCAACATTTAAGTATAGGAGTCTTGTTATTAAAATCATAGTATGATATCAGGCTAGTTGAATAAATAGAAGCTAATAGAATGAATTTTACTTTCTGTATATCTGCTGTAATGTTATACTTTGAGACATATATTTCTTAATATAATATTTTTAAATATGATTAAAAAAATATGATATTTTGTAAAATTAATTTAAATACTATAAAAAAATAAATTATTCTATTTTACTTTTATATATGATTGTACAACCAAAACCCATGAGACACAGAATAATGAAAAATAAAATGAATGCAAAATATCTAACCATATCAATAAGCATGAGTCCGAGTTCCTTAACTAAAAACTAATTTTACAAATCACAAACAAAAAAATATTAAATAATTGAAATATTTAAAATTAAAACTTAAAAATCGATGGTGAACGACTTTTATAATATTTAATAATAAATAAAATATAAAAATAGATTGTTATTATCGTTGTATAACATTTTATGTAGTTCTCTCTAAATTGGATAATGATTTGTGTAACTTTGTTATCCGGTCTAAATATAATGACGAGGTTTGAATACGTATTTATGTGGGGTTGAATAAAAGAATTTTCAACTGTATAACAATTTATTTTATTTTAAAATATTAAAATATAATATTTTATTTTGGAAAATATTAATATAGATAATTTTTTGTTAATGTAAATGCTTTTTAAGTTAATAAATAATAAATTTATGTATAAGAAAGATTAGTGTTTAGTTATTACATGATATCGTTATGCAAGATGGAGTTTTCATTTATATATTTTAAATTATTAAAATATAGTATTTTATTTAAATGTTATTTATGAAAAAAAATTAATATATAATTTTTTTTCAATATTTAATATTGAGCTTTCAAATGAGAATATATAGATAGATTTATGAGGGTTGAGGAAATCTTAATAAAAGAAATTTTATTTCTCTTATAGAAATTTAAGATAGTTGAAACACATATGCATCATGATACAATCACTTCTCATTTAGTTTTATCAGACAACTATTTGAAATATAGACCAACCAAAAACATGACAAACCTCGATGACTTACAAGCAAACAAAGCCATCTATCGAAATATACACACCAGGAATCAAACTTCCTCATAGACACAACAATAAAACTTTAATTGATGAGACCAAACAAAATTATCCTGCAACAAAAAAGCCAAGCCGCAACATTTTACGTTGTTGTCATCCTGTTGGAGAAGATGCCCAAGTTGAGTTAACTAGAGACAATTGATACTCCGCTTGGGAAGTCTGCCTACTTGAAATAGCTGAAACCATTTGCTCTCAACCCTCATTTGAAAAGAATACTGTTGCCGAAGCACCAACACTAGTACTATGCGGCTTCCCCTGTCCACCTCCCTCTGATTCACAGTGAATGTAGCTCTCTACATGTCTAAATCAAGCATCAATGCTATCCACTATGAATTGTGGGTTATGAAGCATTCTCTTGACATCCTCCAGTGATGCAAAGAGATTGTATTTCTCCACCTATTTGTCTCTGAGAACTAAACCCAATAACATTTTCATTTGCATTTGAAGGGCTAGTAAGTTCAGGAATTGTTTCTTCCGGCCTCTTGTATGGCCTAGGTCTGGAACCCATCCACCCAAATCCTCAAGGAGACTCTCTGAATTAGACATATATTTCCTTTCTTTTCCAATCTTCATCTCCAGATCTTTGATTTCCAAATGCACATCCGTAGGGACACTGTTAAAGTAAGAAGCCACCAACTCATGGGCAAACAAGCGTGCACCCCTCTAAACAGCTCGAGCCACACTTCTGCCCACCCTATGACTTCTCCGATGCTGTCTTGGAGGCATGTTAGAGTTGGAGAGGGGAAGAGACTGATCTTTATAGGGGTTTCCTCTTCCTGCAAAGGAATAAAATGATCAGCCTTCGTCTTTCACAAGATTAGGACATCAACAAATAGAATCGTCACAACAACCCCAAATAAAGTGACTGTACTTGGAGAGCAGACCACCAACACACACCAGAGGCGGCATGAACTCCATAGAATATTTGCACTCTTCCACCATTTTCTATATAAAATGCTCTTTCGAGGGCTCACAACAAACACAAACTCCAACCCAGCTGACCATAACACGACCTCTACACATAAACTCAGAATCCTAGGAGACTAAAACAACACCCCACAAAAAACCACCCAAACCCAGGATTCTACTATGAAATTTGGCAAGAGATAACATCAAGACAAACATAGATAAAAAAGAGCGCACCCAAGTTCGCCAATCTGCGAAGACATCACATGACACGAAGGCCCAAAGACCAAGAAATCATAAGAAGAAACAACATTTACATATTCCCCACATTAGACCAATAGGGGAAGCACACCGATTCGATTCCCAACAACAATCCCATAACTAAAATACCAACATCCAAAAGACTACAAGGGAGAGGCATAAAGATTCCATTCCCCACAAAGAGAAACCATGAAGCAAGTCATCCAAGAGAGCTTTTCCAAACCAGAGAAGAATTGATGAGCATATTGAGGCCGAGGAATAAACCTCAACACTCACACCTCCCTTCAAACTATATGCCATCGAACCAAGTCACCACCAACAAATAAACCCCATGTTCATGCATGCGAGAAGGACATTGCATACACCCAAAGTAAATGTGTGTGTGTTTGCCTTAAGATGGTGGGCACAAATACCCATGCAACATCCAATCTTCATTAACACCCTTATCGGGGGTATATAATTTTTTTTGTTAATATAAATGTTTTTTAAATTAATAAATAATAAATTTATTTATAAAATATATTAGGAATTTAGTTATTAGGTAATATATTTATATATTTAAAAATAATTATTATAGAGTATTTATAAATAAATATATATAAAGCTTATTGAACTATTTTAAATGTGAATTTGGAATTTTAGAGTAAAATTAAAATTATTTTTTAAAACTTCATTATATGTTTCATTAAATGTCTTTCTCAAATAAAATATCACAATTAATATTGATGCGTTTTAACTAAATATTAGCCAGAAATATAAACTAATATTTTTCTATAAAAAAAACCATATCTTACTCATTAAAACTAAAAAACAGCACCATTAATTTTTTTATTTAAATATTCCATTAAAAAAATAAAATATAAATATGAAATAATTAACATAAACATAAGAGAATACAGCGCTTCAACAAAGTTTTAAAATACATTACAATTAACATTATTAAAAAAAATCTAACGTGTATTAATAAATTGAATTTAAAATAGAAAAATAATTATACATTGCAATTAATATTATTAATATTTTTTTTTTAATGAAATTAGTGTATAGGTTAAATTGACTTTCTTGATGGATGAGTTGTAAAAGAGTTGAGAAGGAAAAGATAGAGTGTTCATGACTTTGTATTACTAGTTAAGGTGGATGATTGGTCTATCACCCAATTTTTTTATAAAATTAAGACATGAATGGCCCAAGGGAAATGGGAAATGCAAGATTTCAAATACACATTTTGCAATTTTTTTTGAAAATTTAAAAGTTCTAATAAAAGTGTTTTTAGAGTGAGTATTTCAATTACTTAAGTTGATGATAAAAACTAAAGGATGAAAGAAGCCTAAGGCTCTCTTCACTCAAAAAGAACTTACACTCACTCGAGAATCCACAACCAACAAAATAATAACCTAAACTTTGCATAAAGAGGAAATAATGTTAAAGATAACACTAAAAATAAATCCTCAAACCCTTTATCATTTGACATTGTTTAATTTTAATTCATTTTTATTTATATTTCAAACACACATTTTACATTTTTTTTAATAGAGAAAATTCAACGTTTTATCAAAAGTGTGTTTAGAGTAAATATTTCAATTACTCAAATTGGTGACAAAGACCAAATGATAAAAAAAACCTAAGACTCTCTTCACTAAAAAAACTTACAACCACTCCAAAATCCACAACCAACCAAATAATAGCCTAAACCTTACACAAAAGAGAAAATAGTGCTAAAAATAACACTAAAAGTAAGTCCTCAAACCCTTTATCATTTGACATTGTTTAATTTTAATTCATTTTTATTTATATTTATATATCAAATAGTGACTATCAAACTTTTTTTTAAGCCGAATCTAAATATAATAAAATTATGATTAGTTAAATTAATTTCCTAAATGATAATTTTTTATTAAAATTTTAAATAATCGGAAATAATATATAAAAAATAAAAAATAAAAAATAATAAATAACAATTTTCAATGAAGTTAATACCAAAATTATAAAAACCCAAAAATGGTGAATATGTGAATATAAAAGATTAAACACCAATTATAAATCCCCATTAAAAAATAAAATTATTTGTTCCATGGAAAATGGAGCTATTATAATAAAATACTAATAAAAAAACATTAAATAACTATACCAATAAGTTTGGTACCTTATTGTACTAATAAAATAAAGGAAAGAATAATAAAAATATAAAATCGACGTCAGAATAGTATGACGCAATGCTATGGTTGAGTAGAGACCTATTAATATCCCTTTCCTCTTGGCATAATCTTAATTTATGCATAATGGGATATGCATCTCCTCATTATTGCTTTCTTTTAGAGTTCACATTGATTCCCTCAAAATTTACGCATTCCTTTGGTGATAACTTGGTTTTTAAGTTCTTTTTCTTTTATGTTATTCAAAGATGGTGGGCATATATATTCCTATTTTATTTTATTTTTTCACAATTTATTAATTATTATGCATCTTTTAGATGAATAATTTTGAGGAATATTTTTTTGCAAATCGTTGTAATATCAGTTTGCTTTTTTTTTTAATTAAGATTTAACATTTTTATTTAATTATGTTTATAGATATGTTTTTTTAGAATTTTCGTTTAATAATTAATAATAATGATTTAATAGTAAAAATTTATTTTTTACATAGTATTTTAGAATATTTTTATTAGTATACACAAATTAAATGTTGAAATTTATTTCCAAAATGGTTATATATATATATATATATTTTAATTAAATTGATTAATTAAAAATATTATATAAAATGAGTTATGGTTTTTTTGGACATATGGTATTGATAAGCCATGGTATTGGCCCATATAATGTTGTAAGAAAACCTATTCACAAATTAAGAATCTTCATAATAAAATAGGGTGAATCTCTATAGTTAAAAATCTTCTTACATGTTTTTTAAATGCACACATGTTTAAATTATATATCATTTTTTTGTAAGTTAAAGTTGTATTTCATCAAATAGTGATGCAAATAAGATTTATCAACCCATCCATCAACATAAACATGTCACTTAGTAGGTGGTCTCAATTTGCCCAGTAGAAAACCAAATATTTTTGACCACCTACCAACATAGGAGTTTGTCCAAAATTCTAACAGTTTTAACAGTTCTGACATGATTAAAGTATCCCCTATAATACTATAAAACAAAAAACTAAAAGCTAACATGTTAGGATTCAAAGGAGGTAACAAGTGTCGAGTCTTTGGCACTAGACCCTAGAGGAGCTAGAGGAGCAGGATCACAATGAAGGCGACACTCAGTAGGGGCCAACCACACATCCATTCTTTCTAAACATATCCTTTGGTGCCTTTGGAATCTTTTGACATCTTCCAGGCTGGAAAATATGTTATACCTTTCTTCTTGTTTATCCTTTAGTACCCTACCCAACAAGGTCTTCATCTACCAATATAAAGGCAAGGCATGAAAGTGCTACTTCCTTCGTCCCCTAGTGTGGCCAAGGCCAAGAATCCAAGTGGAGATATCCTCTAGGATTTCAAAATCTGGAAAAAATTGTCTCTCTTTGGATGCAATGGATTCCAATTGGCGAATTTCATTCCTTGTTTTTGAGAGAACAACTGAGTAATAGTTTGCAATAGCCTCTTGAGCCTGTTGTTGAGCTCGGTTGCATCCCTGGGGGCTGTGACCACCCTTGCCTCATCTACTTCACATTCGTTGCTCTGCATGTCCAACGAGAATATGCAATACCAATGAGTTGCATAGGGATAAAACTTGGTAAAGACATGAGAGTGACTGAGTTGGCTAGTCCTAGCCAGATGTAGGGAAAGGGACCAAAAATACTGGCAGGTCAAGGTAAGCCACAAGGCTAGGAATAATTAACCATAAACATAAAGACAGCATCAAATATAATGACCAAAAGGCAGAACAAAAGGCTTCCCGCAAGAAGGAAGCGCCAAACCACAGGTGCAATTAGAATAAAAGAAATACAACCAAGACCAAGTAATAATCACCTCAAACCTGCACCAAGGCTCAGATAAAAAAACCATATATAAAATGACAAATATTTATAAAACGTTGTGAATTACCTAGAGCCAGAAGATAATTCCAGATGTTGAGCACACAACTTGACGGGAGACATTATAGTTTGAAATAGTGGAGAAACAAGATGTACTCAAGAAGCTATAACATGCGACAGAGGTACCACCTATTTGTACTACAACCTTATGATATTAAAGATCTCTCCTTTCCAACACAATATCTCCCATCCAACCAGTGTGATACAAAACCATCGTAATAATTCCTCTCTCCAAAATCCTTACAAGAAACTCGACAAGGATGCCCAAAATAGTTGTAAACTGCTGTTGATAAACATATCGACACTTCAAGTTTCCCCCAACCAGGTCTTCTACATCGAAGGACCTATATTTTTCCTTTTTCTCCAATTCTTTGAGTGGGCACATTGACCTGAAGGCACCCCTTCCTCGTAAACCATATGACCTAGCAACATTAACAATCACATGCTTAAACTTGCTTGGGCGTAACCATGCCACCTTCAATATTTAATGCATTCTTAGCTATGCGGTGGTAGACTTGTCCACAAATCCCATTAATCTCCAAAAACATCCCCATTGGGGATTTTTTTTTGATTAATAATAATAACAATAATTTAAAATAAAATTGTAATCTATCTAATTTTTTTTTTTTTTTTTTATTATTATTATTATTATTATTATTATTATTTTTTAGCAATGTAAGATGTATCATTAACTAGGATTGATGCTTATTGCCATTTACCATCCATTTAATTTATATGGTTGCGCTAGTATACACAATTTTGAAATAAGTTGAGATTAAAATAAAAGAAGTTAAACAAATACTACATTATTCACACAATCAACATGTACTATATTTTGGGAAGATTTAATATGGAAAAAATCCAACCAAAAGGTGAGAACTATGTGTTACTTTCTACTTCTCATTCATGGACTACAAATACAAATAAAGTGCACTCAGTGTGGAGTTTCCATGGATATTGTGTCCTAGTGTATAGCTGCTACAAGATATTCTACTTCTTACGCTATGCTCTAATATTCCACTTCCTTGCTTTGCTCAAATATGGAGCAATAATCAATACAATAAGGATGAACTCCATTTACTAGTTGTCTTGTATTTAAAAAAGTCATGATAGTCATATAGGGTAAAGGGTTAAGGTTTTTACATGCCTCAACTCCCAATTAGAGTTAGAGTTTTGGACCTTGTAAAATATTCTTGAATGTCCACACTTGACTAGCTCCACATGTGTAAGTGATGGAAGTTAATGTGGCCTCCACTTGGTACCATGGTGGTCAATAAGTTAGGTCAAATTGCAGGAGGCATAATTTCTACATATGAACTTCAATTAAGGTGATATTTACATCGTTGGAAAGCTTTAGATGTATCAAACAACATTAAGGGGTTAAGAATTTTCTTTGTAGCCTCTTGAATCTAATTAACCAAAACATGACTTACACCTAAAATGGGCCCTTTAAGTCAATATCTCTATTTTTTCCACCCAAAAAATTCCAAAATATCTGGGAAACTATATATGATCCATTTTGAATTAGGTTAGCTCAATAACTTAAACCATATACTAAATGAATGTAGTCAACTAGGAGATCATAAGTCATATGTTCAAATTTGATTGAGTCCCTCAGCATACCCATTATTTTTGTGGCTGATGGTTGAGTCTCCCTACATCTAGATATTCCAACAAAGAGAAGGGATAATGCAAGGTTTTCGTTTAAAAAACTATATTTCATTCTTTGCCAATAAGGTAAAATTGGGTTCATTTAAGTGGATTGTTGTTATCCATCACATCTATTTTTTGTAACATCCCCTTCCCACCTCCTAGATCCTTCTAGGCTGAACGAGAGGTGTTACTTTATCCTAGCCCGACCTCCACTGTCTCATAACAAAAATGGGGTTATAAAATTCCTACTTCCCGAAAGCTTGCAGAATTAACTTTGAATACACCATCGTACTTAGTTAGTTAAGTGATTTTCGACATAACTCAACTAGTCAACCAAACACAACCAACTTACCACAAATAACCAAATTACCACCATCAATTGACTTACCACACATAGTTCACTTAGCATGACTAGATATGATTAGTTGAAACGACTTGACTAGTCGACTTAGCACGACTAGACAAGATCAGTCGAAATGACCCAACTAGTCTACTTAGCATGACTGGCTGACCTAACACAAGCAGTCGATTCAACACGAATGGTCGAGACCCTAATTTGGGCTGGTTGAAACTAAATGTTGATGACCTTTCTAGGTTGACAATAAGTAATATTAACGCATATAATTGAACAACACCCTCATAAATTCGGTCTACAACAACAATAACGAATATGTCCCATGCTCTTCAAGGACCCCTACCATATGCTGACAACTTTATAAAGATAAGTAACAATCAAGCCACAACATTGTCGATTGGTAACCTCGAATGAATTGGGTGCCCCAACAATCTAGATATGCTCGTAATGGGCCCCGTGTCGGCTATTGTGTGCTCATCATGGAAATTCAACAACATTTTAACAATGCACAAGGCCCAACTCATCGAATCATCTCAAGTGATCATAAAATTCGAGTGCCCTTTGGTTGACTCAAATTGAAGCTATGAAGGCTTCCCCACCATCAACTTGTGCCTTAGCCTCTTTCCACAAATTCCTGGAAGTGTAACAACCAACCGTCTTGACCAAACATTGAACTAGTTTTCTCATTGACTAGATCCCTATTAATAAGATCCTACTAGTGTATCGTATGATGGATTATAGTTACTCCCTACTCATTCATGATATAAAAAATGCTGAGAGTCGAAATTTCCATGGTAAACCGACCAATAGAATTCACTTATCGTAACATCTTAGTCAACCACATTCTGTAATCACACAGGACTATACAAATATCTTTGCATTTCATGAGCGCATTAACTATCACAAAGGCCTCCTAGCCCCTCTTAACCATGAGGGTTATACATATACATAAATCATCTCATCACAAACATATAATAATAACACATTCCTCTATTAACAACAACAACACACAAACACACACACACACATATCACATAACAACAATACTGATCCTTTTAATGCACCAACTACATGAGTAAGCAAATTATCTCATTATCTTCAAATGACTGGTAACTAAGAGTAGGAATTCAATGCTCCAACCAACTGTAGGCCAACTAAACTACAATATTTCTTGTAGTTGACCACCCCCAAGATGGATTCAGAGTTTAAGGAGGTAAATTGCTAAGGAGTTATCAACCAGTCACACTTGGAAAGGGTCCATTTCTCAAGTGATCTCTATCTATAATTTTTTCTGCAACACCACAAGGACCTCAACCAATTACATCACAACCACTGAGTTTCAAGGAAGGCACATAGAGTATCAGTTCAGTTCTAAATATGGATTACACATGCATAATGTGAGGTTTATCAACTTGATTTTCTATTGTAGGAGTAAAGAGCACACTAATCTGAGTGTTTTATCAATGGGTGCTAACCCGAGTGCTTTCAACCCCAAGGATACACTTGGTGTTCATCAACCCAAGGTAGTACCTAAGTGCCTCAACCTAGCTAGTAGTTTCTCAACCCAACAAGTTCCCAGTGGTTTATCAACCCCAAGGAAAGCCACTGCTCAAGTGGTTTTTAAAAGAGTAATCCCTCATGAGTTTGTCAACTCAATAAGAACTTGAGTGTCACCACTCTACTAAACTCTCTCTAGCACAAAACACACAGGCACATGCATAAGCCTTAATGAAACAACACATAGGCACATACACGGGCCTTAGAACAACAACACATTGTCACAACATAGGACTCAAAATCCAAACATGCAGTCATAACATAGGCCTCTATAAACTCAAGGATTCCATCTCTTGAGCACATAAAATAGGTTCTTAGGGATTCCAAGTCTTCTAAAGGCCACACTAGATACCAAACTCACTCTACAGTCTCCCTCTTGTTCTTAAGCACTCTCTCTTGAGACATGAGCATCTCTATAGGAGTTCATCAATCCTCGAATGCTCAAATCCTCCATTGATAAACTCTCAATGATGATGATTAATAAATCATGATGTTCAATGACTGATCCCCTCTCATTTCCCTGCTGATGTTTTCTTCCCCAAATTTCTCTTTCATGTTGATCATGTCAACATAATCTACAAGGGCAAGTCAACCGTCTCATCCTTTACTTAGGAGGGCGATATCCTACATTCACTAACTACACAACAATGTCATTAAACCAATAGGGATTTAGGTGATGCAATCAATGCAAGGCTTGGGTTTACAAGCAATCTCCTCCTCTTAGGTCCTCTAAATATGTTTCCACTTCTCAACCAATCAATGTGTTACAATTCTACATAATTTACATGAATTACAATTCATACTGATATTTACAAGAGGGTTACCTATAGGGTATGTCACAAACCCCACCCCCTTAGAGGGATACCGTCCTTGGTGTTTTTTATTTGAGCACATACTATTTATGAGAGATTTATATACATGACTCTTCCCATTCATTTACATATACATTTACATCTATAAACAATTCACATTTTCTTAATAAATAAAAAAAATGGCTATAACACCCTCATTTTATTAGTCATCTCCCATGTGGGTTCCTTGGGGTCCAAAGTGTATCCACTACACCTTGACCTTCTCTATTTCTCAATTCCAGAGCACGATCTACCTCCGATCTAGAATGCATAGTGGCTTTGGCTAGAACTATCCCCAGATTCCATCTGTGTCATAGAGCAATAAAAAACATGATTAACATCATGTACATACTTCTTAAGCAAAGAAATATGGAAGACATCATGTGCCTTCACCGTGGGTGGAAATGCCAATTTATTGGCCACTAGCCCCAGTCTTTCCAGAATTTGGAATGGCCCATAAAATCGTGGTGCCAACTTGGCACTAGACCCAATTCTCAATGAGATTTTATTTGGTATAATATGGAGATACACATGATCTCCCACTTTAAATTCCTTGTGCATTCTATGTTGGTCTACATAGCTCTTTTGCCTATCTTGAGCTATTTTTAAAATTTGCTTTATTGTTGACATTTCCCGTTCCATCTTTTTTAACATATTAGAACTGATATGGACCCTATTCACTAGATCACTCTAGTTGATAGTAGTATTACACTTTTTATCATAAAGTGCCTCAAATGGACTCATCTTTAGTGACTCTTGATACCAATTTTTATAGGAAACTCGACCAGTGGAAGAAACTCTTCCCACCTCTTTAGTTGGTGTATGACATACATCATGTGCATGTCCTAAAATACTCCATTTGTTTGCTTGGTCTGCCCATTTATTTGTGGATGGTAAGTTGCGCTAAAAGCCAATTCTATCCCCAAACTAGAAAATAGTTCTTTCCAAAATTTAGAAGTAAACCTTGCATCCATATCTGAGACAATTTTATTAGGTACTCCATGTAACCTCATACTCTTTTATGAATATGGGAAATATCACTTGTTGTATTGGTAGAATTGATAGCCATAAAGTAAGTTATTGTGCTCAATTTGTCCCCCACGACCATAATGGCATCATTTTGCCTAGTTGTCTTTGGAAAAAATGTGATAAAACACATGGAAATGACCTCCAATTTCCATTCTTGAATGGGGATTAGCTGTATCAATCCCACTAGATGTTTACATTCCATCTTTACCTACTGACATTCCAAGCATCTTGCAATATACTCAACCACATCCTTCTTAATGACTAGCCAATAATATGATTTATTCATGATTTTTATCATCTTATGATAGCTAGGATGATTAGAGTATGGTATTTTATGATACTCATCCAAGATTAGCTTCTTCAAGTCACCCCCATAATATATATACCACCTTGGTTTGAATTTTAGCAGTCCATTGTCTATAAGAGAGAAATTCTTGCTCATCATCCCTTCAAGTTCTTTTTATAAGTTTTCATTTATGTGGTGATAACGTTCATCTTTCTTCTCAGGATATTTAATATTTTCTTGCATGTTGATTTCATAAGAACTTACAACAATTACATGGGATACATGTAACTTTCCACTAAGTGCATCAACTACCTTGCTTTCCTTTCCCTTGATATATTTGATTTCAAAATCAAGCTCATTAATCAGGGCCAACCATCTTTCCTACCTAGCATTCAAATTAGGTTTATCGAATGGATACTTCATCCCTCCATGATTTGTCAATAATATGAACTTTCTTCCAAGGAGATAATGTCTCCACATCTTTAGTGCATGGACTATTGCTACTAATTCTAAATCACGAGTCACATAATTTTGCTCATGCTTGTTCAAATTTCTAGACTCAAAGCACACAACCTATCCTTCTTGCATGATGACTCCACTGAGCCCTTCCTTATAGGCGTCCATGCACACCACAAAATATTTATCTAAATATGTTATCCTTAGTACTAGTGCGTATGTGAAAAAATATTTCAATTGCTCAAAGTTGGATTGACATTCTGGTATCCATTAGAATTTTACTCCTTTCTTTTGTAGCGTTGTGATTGGATGTCCAATCTTGTAGAAGTTACAAATGAATATTTGATAGTATCTGGAAAAACCCATAAAATATCTAACTTCTATCACATTCTAGGAAGTGGGCCAATCCATGATGGCTTTATTCTTTTTAGGGTCTACTGCCACCCCTTCCTTGGAAACAATATGTCCCAGATATTGAACCTATGACTAGAAGAATTCACACTTCATAAGTTTTTCATAGAGTGTATGCTCTCTCAACACTTGTAGTACTACTACTAAATAATTCTTGGGTTCCTCCTTAGTCTTGGAATAGACCAATATTCCATCAACAGAAACTAATACAAATTTGTCCAGATAAGGACTGAGCACATTATTCATTAGACATATGAAAGTAGCAGGGGAATTAGTAATCCCATAGGGCACAATCACAAAATCATAATGCCCATACTTGGTTTTGAAGGCTATTTTATGAATGTATTAATCATTTACACATACCCGATGGTACCCAAATCTTAGATTAATCTTCAAAAATACTCCTCCCCTCAATTGATCAACAGATCATCGATCCTTGGCAGAGGATATATGTTTTTAATTTTGGCTTTGTTCATTTGTGTATAATTTATACACAACCTTAGAGTGTCACCCTTCTTCTTTACAAAAATCGTGGGTGCTTTCTAGAGTGATACACTGGGTTTGATATACCCTTTGTCTAGCATTTATTTTAACTGTAATTTTAGCTCCATTAATTTCAGTGTACTCATTCGATATGGGGATTTGGACATTGGAGTTGATATCGATAGTAGCTCAATTGAAAAATCAATTTCCCTCCTTGGCAACAATCTTGGAATCTCTTCAAGAAACACATCAATGACTTTTTAATGATGGGAGTGCTCTTCCACTTTGCCCTCCTCATCCTGTGGTTTGTTGGTTACTTGCATCGCAAATATTTTTCATTACTTCCTAATGCACTACTTCAGATGTAGTGTAGTGATTTTTCTGATAGTTATAGGCTTTCTTTTTCCTTGCAGTGTGATTCTCTCCCCGCTATCATTAAGGCACTTGATCATCTTTAAAAAAAAAATGACCTTTGTTCTATGCCTAGCCAACCAATCCATGCCAATTAATAAGTCGTATGAGCCCAAGGGTAATATGTTTATGTCAATTACCGTAAGCATGTTTTCCATCATGATTAGACATGAATTATCCATGTGTTCAACCCTCCTCTTGGTTCTCATCTACTGTGATTTTCAACGCACACTTCTCTACAGCTAACAGGCTCACATAATTGAAATTTGAGCTAGGGTCAATTAGAATAGAAACAAACTAGTTATTGACCATACTTTCCCTTTCCATCACTAAGGCTTGGTGATTAAACTATTTGTTGTCCAATGATACATAGGTGTGATGTATGGTTCAAGCCATATCATTTACTATCTTGACTTCTTATGCATTGTATAATATTGGATGATTTCCCTGTACTTGAGGAAAATTTGTTTGTAAGTGGTCCTTCCCACATTTCCAACACTCTTGGGGTTTCCTTAAAAACCCACCTATTTCTTCTCATGCAGGCTTAGGAAATTGGTCTTTACTAGCATTAGCAGATCTCTGCTAAAATTCACCCTTGTTAGTAGTGGTAGAATTCATATTCTTTCCTCCATGCTGCTATCTTGGAGCTCCTGGCCCCTTTACCTTGAAGTTGGGCTTTCCTTTTGCTTTCCATTCAGTCTTGTTTTCATACTTATGTTTGGATTGCTTGTAGTAGTACTTCATATTCCTAATATAATATTTTAGATTTCATGGCTCATCGAACTCTATCATATCCCTAAATGCCTATGGAAATCCACAAAGGAACCCTTATATCTTTTCTTTTTCATCCTGGGGGTAGGGTATGTACCATAGAAGCTCCAAAATTTCGCTACATACTCATCAACTTACAACTTCCCTAGCTTATGTTCATAAAATTGTTTTCCTTATTATCATAATACTTCTCTGACAAGTATTTTCCCTTGAAATACCTCTCAAATATTATCCAAGAAAACTCTTCCTCTTTGATATCCTTGACATTCATTAAATATTTCCATTAAATATTGACCTTTCCTTTTAGACTGAAGATGACCACCCTTGCCTTCATATTGTCAAAGTATTATATACCCTCGAATATTTATTTATTCCAAGTAGCCATGCTTTTGCATCCTTGACCTTCTTCACCTCTCCATATCCATCAAAGGTAGGAGGATTTGCATTCTTGAATTCCTCTGGCATGAAATCCTTTCCCTTCCTTCTTTTTTGATAACACCTTTTGATTGCAACACTATGCAATTGCTTAAGACTTCTTGTCCTCCTTTCTGAGGTACTTAGATGAGTTCCACCCATTGTTGTGTTTCATTTCCCTGCCTATGTCTCTTCTTGGACCTGTTGCCTTCAGCTCCATCAGTTTTCAATTATTGTCTTCCAAGTTTTGATGAACTCTGCTTAAACTTGTAGCTAGCTCCTAGCTCATGTTGTTTTTGTCTCTACATGTTTGACACGGTTTGCAATATGCTTGCATTTACTTATGCTTTCTTCTCCTGGGCCCTGGAAATATTCTCGTTTTCAGCCTTGCAACTTCTTAGCTCAACCCTTAGAATTCTAAGATTGTCCATCCAATAAGGGGAACCTTCCTCTCCTCGTTTCTCCACTGACTCCTATTCATGTCCATGCTGATATCTATCAGTGCTATACTGTACCATTCTATTGTTCATCTCTTTCTTCTTTGTTTCTTCTTATGTGCTGTCATACACATACAACTGTTATCCAACCAAAATATAAAAAATCATATTTACCATCACCTTGTCTTAATTGCAATAAGCTTGCTGGTGTACATCCATTTGAAACATCACACCTCAAGTTAGCATGCATGTTAAAAAACAATTATCATATCAAGTTCTATACTTGCATACTGTTAGCACTCCATATTTTTCCTAATATGAGGAGGAAAATTACTACAGTAACCACACACCACTTTTAAATATGAGATCTGGCCCTTCCAGCTTTAAAGAGGGCTCTCTTTATATTATTTAATTTCTTCTTTGAAGGTCCTAGGCTAGATATTAAAGTTCGAGATAGATTTTTCAAAATTTTGGTTGTAAAATGCAGGCAAAGTCCATTGGGAATGGATTCATTAAAATTCTTGTTAATCAATCACAATTTAACAGAGTAGCTGAAACAGGGCGAGGTAGGCAAACTCGTGGATCTTAAGATATCTTATGGTGTGGCTGAGATGATAAAGTAGACGATCAATTAAACATAAAGCATACTCAAATGAATTTCATATTTAATCTCAGAAGGAAAACACTAAGACTGACATAAAATGGTGGCACATTACCATCTTGTGGTTTTCCCTCAACTTCTAGTCCAAACAAAAATTTAAGCTGGTCATCACTTATGTTTACAGTATCTGTTCCCTCCTCTATCTTTAGAGCTTTTATAAATTGAATTCTATATACATCCTTTTTCATTAATTCAGTCAGAGGAACAAATTTTTTACCTTTGACAACTCATTTTCAATGTTAAAAGAAGGTTGAGGCTTTTCTACCTCTTTCACAATTGTATCTTGTTTTTTAGGGACTTCCTTTGGAGGATCAATCTTTATTTGAATTATAAAAGGTGTATCAATTTGGATATTTTTAGGAGGATTTTCTGCAACTTTATTACTTCTTAGAATATATTATTTATGCACTTCCATAATGGCATTTTGATAACCCTTTTTGTAGTCCTCTGATTCTATAGGCATCACATCTTATTGTGCTAATAAAAATAAATCTTGTTCCTCTTTGGTTAAGAAAACATTATCCATTTCTCCTTCACCAAAGAGATTTATCTGATTCTCTTCTGGCTCATCTGATGTCTCATTTTCTTCCTCTGCATAATTTTCCTCAAAAGGAGGTTAGATTTGTTGTTGATCTGCTGGGTTTCTTGGCTCTGTTTAATTTGGGGCTGTTGTGTTCTAAAATTTGGATTCCTAATCTTAGGAGCCCCTTGTGGTTCCCTTGGTGGAGTTCTATCTATTAGAGCCATTCTTTCCATCATCCTTTCCATATTTTTCACTAAAGTGTCAAGTTTCACATCTGATGAAGAAGAAGGCTCTTCTTTAATGGTAACTCTTTTCTCAGCTTTTATTTTTTCTCTCTTAGCAAATTTTTTTTCCTCTACACATACAACATTTCTTTGCATCTCTTCTAGGGTAGCTAGATTTATTTCTCTTAGTTGATAAGCCATATCGACATCAAATCCATCTAGAAATCGAATTAAAGCTAGTCTTGGTGGAGGTTTTATTGCTGTTAGAATGGAATTATAAAGGTTGTTAAACCTATTTTAATAATCCTGAACTGATTCACTTGGATCTCTCCTTAAACTTTCATATTCTACAAGAATCTGAAGTGGATTCTTTCTTACTTCCCATCTAGAGAGAAAATTTTGATGAAAATGTTGTCGATCTACAATACTACCTACTGGAAATCCTCTGTACCATTTTCTAACTTCCCTTGCTAATTTTTGTGCAAAGAGCCTCAATTTCACATCATCATCATCATCAATTTCTTCTAAATCTATGAAATCATTCATTTTTTCTATGTATTGCTGTGATGTGATAGGCCTAATGCCATCAAATTGGGGTATTCATTGTCCATAATTCTGTGGCATGGAATTCAATGGTGCTTGTAGGGCCAAAGTGGCATAATGGGCTGCCATAACTGGAGTATGAGCGATAGATGAAATTACAGTTGTACTTGATGAGGGGAATGGGAGAGGTGATGGGATTGTACCCTGTGAAGTTGGTATATGAAGAGTAGGAGCAAATGATGTAATTAGGACAGTGGAATGAGGAGGAATCAATGGGGAGGTAAATGAGGGAGTATAAGAAGTAACAACATTGTGTCAATTTATGAATGGTTTTTCAACAGTTTTATTTAATTTAGTTACCAAATCCTCAAGCTTTTCAAACTGCTGTAAGATGTCCTTATCAGATTGTCAAATCACAGGTTTTTATACTGAAATATATGGCCTCAACTTGGTCTCATCTACAATTGTTTCAAGGACAAATATTTTTGATTTGTTTCAGAAAAGACTATGCTCAAAAGGTAAATCAAACTCAATATCCTCAACTTTTATAAAACTTTCTGGGAGTGAATTATATCTCAACAAAAGATTATTGGTTGCTTGACTTTCTGTAAAGCTTTTTTTTCTTTTTTCGAACCAACCTCTCATGATTATTTACAACTTTAGGAGGATTAGGATCTAGATGGGATCGAGTGTAAATATTTATAGAAGCCATATCTTCAGAGAAATGATTTACAACTGGGTATATATACAAATTTTGGGTGGAAAATTCAACCTAATAGCTTCTACTTCACTGTCACCCACAAGAAATAGTTTTAAGACTCTGGAATCAATATTTTACCAGGGAAATATTTTATTTTTGAAAAGTCCCTAGTACAATTCCCAAAATGTTAGCACTCCAAATTTTTGTTAGGTTGAGGAGGAAAATTACAAAGGTAACCACAAACCACTTTTAAAGCTGGGATCTAGCCCTTCCAACTTCAGAGAGGGCTCTCTTTGTATGATTTAATTTCTGCTTTCAAGGTCTTAGGCTAGATATTAAAGTTTGAGATAATTTTTTTTTAAATTTTGGTTGTAAAATGCAGGAAAAGTCCATTGGGCATGGAGTCATTAAAATTCTCGGTATCAATCACAAATTAATAGAGTAGTTGAAATAGGGCAAGGTAGGAAAACTCCCAGATCTTAAGATTTTTTTATGGTGTGGCTGAGATGATCAAGAAAATGATCAATTAAATATAAAGCATACTCAAATTAATTTTATATTTAATCTTAGAATGAAAACATTAAGATTGTTTAAACAAGCCAGAGCAGAGTACAATAAGTAAATTCAACTCTTAATCTTCTTGCAACAATCAGGAAGGGAAATCCATATGAAAACTCAGAAAGAAGAACAAATCAACATGAGGATAAACATCACCATTTGTTTGACACAAGAATCCTGGAACAAAATTGCCTCTGTATTTCTGAAATTGATTACTTCAAGTAAAAATCCACAACTTACATCAAGATAGAGCTCTTTTCTTCATACATAATCCAACCCTTACTAAGTATTTTTACAAAATATTTATAGAGTTCCTATGTAACTAACTTTGGATCTCAAAAAGAAATCAATTACAAAATAATATCTATTAGAAGATGTATATATTTCTAAAATAGAACTAAGAAATAATAATTCTGGACAAATTTAGCTGTTCTGTTGACACTTTTGAGGAAAGTTGTTGCTGATTGTAGCTACATTTCTACTCCTATTTGTCTATTCCCAAAAATGTAGGATTTATGTTTGTCTTTATTCAAATATCTCCATTAGTTGATCCCATCACTCTTCACTAGGAATTGAAAAATTTACCATGCTCCAAAATCTCTCATCTAATTCTGTGTATGTTTGGAAAGTTGGTTTGTTTAAAAATAGATGATGGATTTGATGTTGAATGAAGAGATCATGCTATAATCCTTCCATGAAAGATTCTCCACTTATTGTTCCTCTTAATTTATTAAACTAGGATGTATTTGCAACTATATTACATAATTGATCTTGATAATTTTCTAATGGAATGAATTTTCCATTAGAAGCTCTTAAGGCTAGGAGCCCTTTCTCTTGCAATAAAGCAAATTTTCGGTTAAATATTTTAACCTACAATTCCAATTATTTGCATTTGTTTTCTAGTTGCACCATGAGATTCCTCTTTGTTAATACTCTTTTTACTTCCATCATTGTGCCTGTTCTGTCTTGAATATGGAGTTCTTCATGCTCTTCCTTAGTTTTAGAATTCAACATTTTAAGAATTCTATTTTCTTCTGCTGGTCTTTGCTCTATTTCAATCTTTGTTTGTTCAATTTCTACCTTGACATTCTACACTAAATTCTCTTGCTCAAATATGATCTGAATGAATGACCATATTTCTTTGATATTTTCATTTATATTATGCCATATACTCCTTTTGGCCTCTACCAACATCTGATCTGTTAGAGACTGTTTCTCATACTTTTGAATTTGCTGTGTCAGTTTGAAGTTCTTTTGCACCTCTGCTAGGTATGAATTATCTACTTTTGTCTTGTTTTCCTCCATCTTTGTGAGTGTTGTCCTTAACTTCTCATTTTCCTTATTTGTTAGTGATAATTCTCCCAAAACTTGGACTAGCTTATCAAAAGAATCTAAAGTTGATGCTTGTGCTATTTGTTGTACTTCCTACTGTGTTGATGTACCCGCTGGCGCCAATTGATCATTTTCCTTCAACAATGCTTCCATGTCCTTTTCCATCTTTTGGATTTCTTACTTTGTTGGTGTTATCACCCCAAGAAACTCTCCTAGGTTGTATCTCAGAGATGCTCGGGAACATTACAAACTCAACAAAAATGTTGGAAATGGGTGGATGAATGGAAGGAATGATGCATATTTAAGCCAGATAACCACTCCTACTATGCTTAACTCCAGACATGGGTTGACACCCCCAGACTACAAGGCTTTAGACCACCAATCACTCACAGTTTAAGGAATAGGTGAATATGGAGAATACTGACCACACCAACAGATGCATAAGACTGTGTGATGGCCGGCTGCAACCAATAAAAAGGTCTGCAAATCTATTTCCTAATGCACAGATAGGATGACAGCTCTCTGGCACTAAGTAAACAGAAACTTGCATAACACATTCAATGATACATACTAGATTCTAACACAGAGGTGGGATGACAGCCCCTCTAATGCTAAATATCAAGAGCACATGAAAAATACATAACAGGCACATCCTAGAACAGAATAGAAGTGGAAAGTAAGCAATTAACAGCAAAAGAAGCTTGTATTAGCTGAAAATGAAGACCAGACGCTGCAAGTATCATAGTAGTTACAATCTCCAGAAGTTGAACCTTACATCAAAACAACAACCATCAACCCTGATTACATTTGTGTTCTGGGTATATATAGAGTTTGTTTACAAAGATATTCTGCTGTTCTAGGCGTGGAGGGGTCATAATCGACCACCAACCACCTTTAACTCTGTGATGGAGTTTCTGCTACAATCTGACTGTGTCTGCGAATGAATTTGACCTTCTGTTGAAGCCCCGAAAATCGGGTCTACAACAAGGGGGATACCCGCCCGGTCCGGACCTTGGTTGGCAGCTCCTTATCCGTTTGGTATAGCAGGTCCGACTGGGGATATGGGACCAGTTTCCCAATATATGAGTGTGTGTGTGTAGAATTTGATGTTCCTGATCTAACAGTTCCTAATTAAGATATTCTAATTTTAACTTTAATCTAATGTTATGCTATTGTATTCTAATAAGCAGCAACATCTAAGTCTATACTAACCCGGGATGTAATTCTTCTATTATGCGATCTAAAAAGATTTCAAATAACAACTGGTAATAAAGATCATTCAGCTATTATGAGAAAAGAAATCAATAAGGATGAACCACTTTGTATAAAAAGTTAGACGAAATAGTTGTGAAAAACATATCGCATAATGAGCTATTCATACATTAAGCATAAATAAATAGCTATCACCCTACAAAAGTGCCAAATGATAACTCATGCATTCATGCAGTGATATATAAACAACTAAAAACTGTATATCACTCTAACACATAAGCAGAAATGGTTAAGAGATAAAAGTACCATTTATAACTAGTCCTACTCATGAGCTTCAAGTGACAATGATTTATCTCTCCTTGATCTAACATCCACTAAGAGTACAAAAGTGCAACATCAGTAGAAGATATTAAATGCAAACATCAACAAATCCTGTTCCATTCATTCATCAAAACCTCCTCGGAGGGTGCAAAAGTGCATGTTCTGAGGACAAGTTTTTGACAAATTTCTGGACCCTTCTCTAAATGCATGAGAAGGGTTTAAATACTACTAACTAAATCTAAAAATAACTTATTTACAAAAATTCAGGATGCGGTTTAAATGACCGTCCTTTTTCTAGGAAAATAAAACAAAATTAAAGCTAAAATTGAACCTAAAATTAAACTACTTCTGTATTTGGTCTTTGAAATCGCATGTATGCAACATCTGTTTAAGGAGAGTTGGCTGGCTGACTCTCGCTTTTAGCTGAGCTGAGAAAACAGAATCGACGAGAGCTGGTGCCATTTTTTCGGCCGCATTTATGATACACTTAACAATCATCCACTGGCTATGTGGCTTCACCAAGTATGCCTAGTAATAATCCCAGTTTAACTTGCTTAGCCCTTGAATTGCTTTTGCCTTTTCTTGCGCTCTCTGTTTCCAATCTGCCTCTAGTTGCTGTGCGTTCGGTAAATATCCTGGAGTGGTCTCTGTGATCAAATTTTCCCTGTGCAAATTTTCATTTACACAATCAATAAGACTGCTTGCTGCCATGGCTGCTCCTTTTGCCGCTTGTTCTGCCTCCCTGATTTGCTCGTCCCATTTGTTAAAGAGAATTTCTTTATGGTTTTCATTTATCCTTGGTGCACCTGCTCTTTTTCCCTCATCTTTTTCTTGCCAAGCCAAATATTCAGTCACCCGTTTATCAATTAGATCATAGTCACTTCCTAAATCTACCACTTGATTAGTGGTTTTATCACTAATTTCACAATAATAACTCCACTGTGATATATTTTGGCCCAACGCTTCTTGCTACTGTAGTAATTGTTCATTCAAGGAAATGGACTCCATAATAAATTCTGTAAGCTTAGGGTTGTCTTTGTGCATCTCCTATAAATCCTGTAACTGCTTTCCTTTCTCATCCAACCTCTCAAGCTGTTTCTATGCTTCATTATTGGTGTTAGCTTGTTGCAACTGTTGTTGCAGTACTTGTATCTGGTCTTCCCTTTCTTTTAACAACTATTATACCTCAGATGCTTTATCAATAGTCGCAGAGGCATATGCTCCTGCGATCTGAGATAGTTTGGTGAGATTTTCAGTAGGATTGCTAGTGGGATCTTTCCACAAGACGTCTAATTGTTCTGCATCTTGAGAGAGCGTGTTTTCCAATTTCCTTTTCTTCCTCTGTCTTCTTACCACTGCTTTGTGCTGTGGGCTATAAAATATATCTAGAGGGGGGATTTCTTCTATTTTGAGTATAAGCTCAGAAGATGGGGCAACAGGAATATGCTCCATATCTGAGACATCGCTGACTGTTCTTGTGACTACTTCTTTTGCTACCTGTGCATTGCTCACAGGTGTTTTTATGGCTTGTCCTTCAAGATTGATCAAGTCGTTGAAGGTTTCCCATTCTTTGTCTAATTCGGTTATGACTGGTGGTGCTTGAATGATGAGAGGGGGAGGATCTCTTTGCGGGGAGGCAATAACCTGCTGATGTAGAAGTTCCATTGACTGGGCAGTATCCTTTACTGACCCTTCGCTCTTATCCTGTTCATTTCCGGATCTTTTAGAGTGTTCAGACATTTCTTTTTTAGACTTGGATTTAGATCCGTTAGTGCTTGAACTCCCACTAAGACTAACACTTGGAGTTGGTTCTCTTGAGGGTAGGCGTAGTTTCTCTAGAGGAATACTGGCTAACCTTCTTTCTCTGTATATTTTGAACTTTTGGAATTCTTTTGGAGATAATTGCAATTGGGCTTCGTGCAGAATTTCTTCAAGTGTGCTTTTCTGTTGGAATATATCATCAAATAAATCCTTTTCTCCAGAGAACACCTTTATCTTGACTGCAGTTGTGAAATTATGGGCAACCTCATTAGGGTCAAATGGTCTTCCCGAAAATTTGAATAGCTGTAAACACGTCATATTCTTTACTTCTGTGAATGTGTGGCCTACATCAAATAGCGAAAAGGCCCCATAGGCTACAGGAAACTGTGGCCATATAGCCTTCTTTTTGTCCTTTAAATCTTTAGTTAGACCACCTTCCCCACAGGTTTGATAGGCAATCTCTCGAGCTAAGAGTTTATCAGGGATATACAAAGGTAGGACATGAGGGGGTGCAGAACTTCCAAATACCCTGACATAAGTAAACAATTCCTCCCCGAACCATCTTGCGACAGGGAGGATGTCTACCTCTGCTTCAGGCTAGCACATTGGGGGGTCTTTATCATACAACATTCTGTACAAGGGCAACATAATTCCATGACAAATCTGGTAGAAGTATGGAGTGAACTGAGAGTCCCATAATTCTTTATGATAGACATGGATGGGTAAGGGGTCTTGAGTTGTCCACTTCCAACCCATAACAGGAAACTTAGAAACATAACATATTGAATCCATTATATATGCAGATAGGTAAAAAGGAGGATAAATTCTCTGGGCCGCAGCTCTTTTGGACCGGTAACTAACAATGGCCGTGACTAGGTTATCAGATAAAATTTTGGCCCAATCTACAATAGTGGCATTTGTGGCAGCATCCAATAATGGTAGCCATTCGGATGAAAATTTGTTGATATCTGGCATTCCAAATATTCTACAGAGCATGGCAGCAGCAAAGCAATATGGGGAGGTAAGGGAACTAGTACTGTACATACTGTGTTTATCTTTCTTCAGCGGTTCGTCTCTTTTGGACCAGTCTTTGGTGGTTTCTGCCAGGTCCTGATTTTCCTTTACAAATTTCTCCATAAATTGCTTGTTATAAGTTGCCTGTGGCTCCGGAAGATGATACATGAGCTTTAAATCCTGCACAGCAAATGAACCGATGAGTCCTTGACCATGAATTTTGAACTGTCTATTTCTGATTTCTGCGCTATCCAGTATCCATTTGACCATGTCTGTGTATGGGAGGATTTTTGGCCTTGCTGCTATCCGATGTAAGAATGAGCAAGCTAGCTCTGTTAGGGATGCTTCAGAAGGACTCTGTGAGCCTGCAATAGCAGTAACTTCCATTACTCTGGGATTCTCCTCTTCGAGCAGATTATACATGCCTTCCCACGTAGCTATTCCCGCGTCTCTGTTACAAGCCATGTCTGTATATAAAGGCGCCATTTCCTTTTCTTCGGAGCTCGGGGCTTTGCTTTTCTTTCCCATTTCAACCTGCGTATTGCTTTGTATCGTCCTCTATTCTCCGTTCCTGCAATTCACAAGTGAAGTAGAAATGAATGACAAGGAAGGGTGATGGGAGAGTTTTAAATGCCGCAGACATACCAAATACACCACCTTACGTGAAATGATTCTTCGAAAAGCATGCACTCATATTCCATTAATAACTGACAACTAACTCCTTTATTAGCATTTAAAGCGCATAACCATGTGTCAGCTTATGGAAAATACTTTTCTTGAATAACGTGCCCGAAATATCTGCGATGGAGCGATTTTGCGATTTGCTTCGCAACATCGCAGATCGCAACATCGCAAAATCGCAGAATCGCAAAAACACAACATCGCAGCGTTGATCTGGCCTGACGTCGCAACATTGCTTTATTGCGAAATCGCGATATCGCAATATCGCAGATCGCAGGAGTGTTATGTATGACAAATTTCGTTAACCTATTTCTTGCGAGATGCGATCTTGCGATCGGCGTCATCGCAATTCGGTAGATTTTGAAGTGTTTCATGTAAGTTATGCTGAATGCGACGCGATATTTGTTCATTATCGCGATCTCGCAAATGTTGGAATTGTGCTTGTAAGGTGGCATCCCACTATCTTTTTGCGATGCGATTTTCCTAATTAAAGATTTTTACCTTATCATAAACTTAGATTTTAAGAGTTTCCAAGGAGCTTCCTAAGCCTATGATGGTAACTTTATTTGCGGAAAGGAAATTTAAGCACTACTTTGATTTTCCTGGATTTTATAACTAAGGGTCCCCACACATTTAATATTACGAATAACACTAAATGAGAAGGGGGGTTGTTGCTGGCTACAACACCTTCTTGGATGCTCTGTTGTACTCCTCGAGTAGGTGGAGTGTTGACTGAAAGAAGCTCCATAACAGGTAAATGCTGTGATCTGCTCGAGGCTGTCCTTTTTACTTTCGGCCATTCTGCTCTTGAATGCAGCTGTTGAGGAGTAACTGCGTCGGGTACAGGTAGCTGGCCACCTTCGTCCTTCGGGAGCACAGAATGGTTATGGACGTGGATAGTCGGGACTGATGGAGAAGGAAAATTAGCCGTCAGATCGCACAAATGAACGGTGGACAACGCTTGGTGAGGAGTACCGGGAGGTGAGGCGGAAGAAAATTGTGAGCCATAGGATCCAGTGCACGGACGACAGAGATCTATCGGCGGGAGAGAAGCGGGAACAAACAGGATCAAACCAACGTGGGCCGTCGGATCGTGGGCGGACAGATCTGAAGACGATCGAGCGCGAAAGATGCATGGGAGATAACGCGCGGGAGAGAGGACAAGGGTGGTAAGCAGTATTCCATGCACTACTTTCAGAGGATGGCGGTAATCGTACAAGGGCTCGCGATATGATTCATCGCGCGACGCATGGCAGATGTGACAGGGCCAAAACCGCTTTCCCTGCGGGTTAACGAGTGGGTAGCTAGCGGGAGCGGGAGGAGCGATCATCGTTGGATCGCTTTAGTGGATGATTGGACGACGGAGAACATGCACGGGGAAAACTACACAATATAATAAATACGCTATCGGAGGCGCAAACCGGACCTGAAAATTTATACATGGGAGCAGTGAGTCATATCGGGTCTGGCGTCTAATATCGCATCGGCAGAAGTCAGGGGCATAGCCTTATACACTTGTGCATGTGATTTGCCGATTGCGATGAGGAATGAAAGCACCGAGGTTATATGGTAGGGTCCTATGGAGGTTTGCGCTTCACGCTTAAGGGCTGGGGCTGAAAAGGGGCTTTTTTTGGTTTCAGAGGGTTTAAACGGGGAATGGAGAGGTTTTAGGAGGAAAATAGAGATAGCGGGGCTATGGGAGAATAAGGAAAATGAAGGAGAAGGAAGGAAAAGGCTGCTGCGATCTCCCATTTTTGCATAAATACATGGCCGAGCTGACATTTGGTCCTCCAAATGCTGAAGTTTGTAGCAGAGCTAACACTGGCTCCTTCTGGGGATGAGATCCTCCCTGTGAGGTCTCAAGAACTGTAGACCAATGCCTTCTACAAAATAAGCTTAAAAACATTGCCTAGTATTCCATTGGGCATGGAGTCTAATTAAGTCTATGCTAAACCCTGTAAGAAAATACTTACAATCATTAAGGCCTGAGAACCTTAAACAACATAAATCTTCAAAAACTGTCCATCTACTGGACCATCAAAACTGTTTTCTCCTCCTCTCGTCCCATTAATCATAGATCAATAAAATTGGGCTTATTTGATCATCTACCTCAAACAGATTAGGACATTTTACCTTGTCAGGTAGAGATGATCTAAATTTCATCCCCTTTCTGTATACTCTCATCCTTGGATGTTCTTCATGGGAGCCTCTGTACACCTGATGAATAACAATGGTGGTTGTGTACTTGTCTTTTTCATCTGTGGCCTGCATAATTAGTATAAAAGGTGTACCAATGTGTTCATGTGTGGAGGACACAAAGACATCATCTGCTCCTGCATCTTGCTTAGAATAGTCCTCATCCAAGGAGGGGTCCCAAAACTGTGCATCCTCTTCTTCCTCTGTCAACTAGCAAACTGCCCTTTCAAGCTGTGTGGAGGCCACCTGGGCAGGAATCAAAATATCAAGACTGAGATGATCAGTATCAGCCTTGGGCATTGAGTTATGGCCTACCTTAGTGTCTAGTGGGAAACTATGAGGGATTGTCACTTGAGCATACAGAGGGATAGAAGATGATGGGGAGCTTTCCTCTCCCATTTTGATCACTGTGCTGGGGATAATAGCAGGCTGGTGAATTTGAAAATCTGCATAGTCATGGGAAAAAGGGCTAGCTTCAGGCTCAGATTCTTGGAGGATGGTAGGGCTTGCAGTTGGTTGCTTCTGCTGATAATATTGTTGTTCTGCAGGTACAACAAACTCATGAGAATTGATTTTAGATAATGACTCTTCATAGGCAGCTCTAGTTAGGAAAGGGGCACTTCCCTTATCTTCCAAACCATGGACCTCCTCCTCCTCTTCAAAGAGCTCTTCCTCCATGACTATAGTTTGAAAAAGGGTCTTCACCCTTTGGTCTTCATTAGCATCTTTGCCTTTTTTCAAAATTTGCAACTTCTCCTGTGCTCCTCTATATGGATTTGGATTTGGAAGAGAAAAGGCACTAAGAGCTCCTGCTTCTTGAGAATACTGCTCACCCTCCAATCTGGAAACTTCAGAGGCTAATAACCCAATCATCCTGGCCAATTTATCGATCTCAGGATCTGAGGATGATGAGGACTCACCCCCTTGTCTTCTTCTTTCAGCATCACCTTCGAGTCTTTTTGCAGCTGTGATGTTTGATTCTACTTCAAAGGCTGCATCTTGCATATCAGCCAAAGAAGCACATCTTCTTTCTCTTAACAACAGGCATAATTGAGAATCAAAGGCATTAGCATAAGTAATCATAGTAGAAGTAGGGGTAGGCTTTATTTCACATGGTATTCTGCTGTACATATGGTTGAATCTCTTGTTGAAATCAGACAGCAGCTCACCATCTTCTCTCTACAAGTTCCCAAATTCAGTATGATAATAGAGCAGATATTTATTATCTCCCCAGTGCTTTAAAAACACATCATCTAAGGCCTCAATATCTACTATAGACCTAGGGGGTAATTCTCTGAACCATTTTCTAGCCTCCCCATCTAGGCTTTGGACAAAAACCCTCATCCACACATCCTCTTCATTGATATCCAGGTTATCAGCATAGCCATAAAAGGCCTCAAGGTGCTCTTCAGCTATTACTCCTTCTGTACCAGTAAACTTAGGCATATATTCTTGATAATCTCCTGAAGGAATGGCATTCAAAGGGACAGGCAAGACCAAAGGTCCATACCTAGCAGCAATGATTCTTTATATCTTTGTAAGAGTTTGCTGACCTTCCATGATTGGGGTATATGAAAGGATACTGGTAGACTGAGTGGTATGGATCAATGAAAAGGATGACAGAGACAGAGGAATATGATGGATATCATGGATGCTTCTTTGGACTGAGATCCGAAAGGGAAATGAATGAACAAGGAGCTTTATGAATCTATGAAGGTGATTTCTTCACTAGCAGAGATACATGGGACTTTTAAGGCTTACCTGATCCTGATGCTCCTTTCTGTGATGTTTTCTTCTGCTTAACGATCTTCTCAGGGTTAGGCACTGGTTCAGCTGGTGATTTATGAGGATTTCTTCGAGCATGCCTCACAAACTGAGCCAGGACTATGATGTGGAGTCGCCAAAGGATGGTCTTCCTCCAGTGGAGTCGCCAGATAGATGATTACAACCAGAAATGTGTCCAGACCTTGTCTATCATCAAAATCTGGAACTGTGTCATTCTCCCAGGGAAGCTGAGCTTCAATCTCCTCTCCTCGACAACGACGCCAATTAATGTTATCACCCCAAGAAACTCTCCTAGGTTGTATCTCAGAGATGCTCGGGAACATTACAAACTCAACAAAAATGTTGGAAATGGGTGGATGAATGGAAGGAATGATGCATATTCAGTCCAGATAACCACTCCTACTATGCTTAACTCCAGACATGGGTGAACACCCCCAGACTACAAGGCTTTAGACCACCAATCACTCACAGTTTAAGGAATAGGTGAAGATGGAGAATACTGACCACACCAGCAGATGCACAAGACCATGTGATGGCCGGCTACAACCAGTAAAAAAGTCTGCAAATCTATTTCCTAATGCACAGACAGGATGACAACTCTCTGGCACTAAGTAAACAGAAACCTGCATAGCACATTCAATGATACATACTAGATTCTAACATAGAGGCAGGATGATAGCCCCTCTAATGCTAAATATCAAGAGAACATGAAAAATACATAACAGGCACATCCTAGAATAGAATAGAAGTGGAAAGTGAGCAATTAACAACAAAAGAAGCTTGTATTAGCTGAAAATGAAGACCAGACGCTGCAAGTATCACAGTAGTTACAATCTCCAGAAGTTGAACCTTACATCAAAACAACAACCATCAACCCTGATTACATCTGTGTTCTAGGTATATATAGAGTTTGTTTACAAAGATGTTCTGTTCTTCCAGGCGTGGAGGGGTCATAATCGACCACCAACCACCTTTAACTTGGAGTTTTTGCTACAATCTGACTATGTCTGCGAATGAATTTGACCTTCTTGGATGCTCTGCTTTACTTCTCGAGCAGGTGGAGTGTTGACTAAAAGAAGCTCAATAACTGGTAAATGCTGTGATCTGCTCGAGGCTGTCCTTTTTCCTTTCGGACATTCTGCTCTTGAATGCAGTTGTTGAGGAGTAACTGCGCCGGGTACAGGTAGCTAGCCACCTTCGTCCTTCAGGAGCACAGAATGGTTATGGACGCGGATAGTCGGGACTGATGGAGAAGGAAAATCGGTCGTTAGATCGCGCAAATGAATTGTGGGCAACGCTTGGCAAGGAGTACCGGGAGGCGAGGCAGAAGAAAATTGTGAGCCGTTGGATCCAGTGCACGGACGGCAGAGATCTATCAGCGGGAGAGAAGCGGGAACAAATAGGATCAATCCAATGTGGGCCGTCGGATCGTGGGTGGATAGATCCGATGGCGATCGGGTGCGAAAGATGCATGGGTGATAACGTGCGGGAGAGAGGACAAGGGCGGTAAGTGGTATTCCCCACATCGATTTTGGATGATGGTGGTAATCGTATGCGGGCTCGCGATACGGTTCATCGCGCGACGCATGGCGGATGTGACGGGGCCAAAATCGCTTTCCCCATGGGTTAACGAGTGGGCAGCTAGTGGGAGCGGGAGGAGCAATCACAGTTGGATCACTTTAGTGGATGAACGGATGACGGAGAACATGCATGGGGAAAACTACAAAATATAATAAATATGCTATCGGAGGTGCAAACCGGACCTAAAAATTTATACACGAGAGCAGTGAGTCATATTGGGTCTGGCGTCTAATATCACATCGGCGGAAGTCAGGGGCATAACCTTATACACTTGTGCATGTGATTTGCCGATTGCAATGAGGAATGAAAGCACCGAGGTTATATGGTAGGGTCCTATGGAGGTTTGCGCTTCGTGCTTAAGGGCTGGGGCTAAAAAGGGGCTTTGTTGGGTTTTAGAGGGTTTAAATGGGGAATGGAGAGGTTTTAGGAGGAAAAACAGAGATAGCGGGGCTATGGGAGAATAAGGAAAATGAAGGAGAAGGAAGGAAAACACTGCTGCAATCTCCTATTTTTGCATAAACACATGGCCAAGCTGAAATTTGGTCCTCCAAATGCTGAATTTTGTAGCAGAGCTAACAGTTGGCCTGAAGGTGCTATGTGGTTGGAAGCTTAAGTTGTTTCCTGAGGGCTTGAATATCTGCATTTTTATTTTTAATTATTTCCTTGGTTGCTTTAACATTACTAGGATCATATCCTAGTTTGATTATTTAATCTTCTAAAGCTTTAGTTCTAGTGTCTTTGGTTAGAGAAGACATTCATTCTATATTCAATTTTGAATCCATATTATTCAGAGAGGCTTGCAACTTTGAGGCAGCCATGACTGAACTGGTCAGTGTTGAATAAATCATCTCACCTACTTGCTTATGCAAATTGATTTGTTCAATTGCATGAACCTTTTTTGTATCAACAAAAAATATCGAAGCTTTGTTGTCTTTTTCACTTTTGGGATTGGAACTATACGTTTTGGAAAGCTAATTGAAACTCTCCCTTTTCTATGTCAAATGTAGACAAAAACCTGTGTTGAGTGGTAGCAGTTTGTTTCCAGAATTCTGAATATGTTGAAGCCTTCAATGCTTCATTCTTCTTCTTATTCTCCCTGTATCTGGCAAAAATATTTTTCCATGTTCCCATTTGAGATGTAGAAGATACATGTGACTATGGTATATCTTCAACATTTGAAAAAGGAGTGACTGACAAACCTGCTAGAACAATTGTAGCTTGATCTTGTGACTCATTCTCTTCTGATGATTCTTCTTAAGTGTTTATTATCTGAGCATCACTTTTAGTATTAGTCTTTGTATCCTTCTTTCTCCTCTTGAAAACACAAAAGTTTGCAACTTGAGCTTCTAAATATGTAGGGGTCATACTTTCCCTTGGTCACTTGATTTGTTTGTCCTTTGGGATAGGAGTTTATAGAGATGATTGACTGACAATTTGTTATTCAACCTCCTATAGTGTGTTCTCTGTCCATTGCTCCTGATTGGCATACTGTGCTATCTCCGGTCTAGGTGTATGTGCATATGGAGTGGTCTTCTTCTCAACTCTTAGATTTGAAATGATCCCTAATGGATCAAAATGCCATGTGAAGCTGAGCTTAAACATCATTTGTTTCAGTAATTCATGCACTTCCTTGGCTATTGCTCTGGTATTCACAATGTATGGCCCAACATGTGATTTCAGTTTGAATTGTGCTTTCTTTTTTCTTGATAGAAAATATAAGTCATCCGTATTTAGCATATGTCTAATGTATTCCAAGGAAAAAATCTTCACTGGCACAAAGTTTGGAAATATGTAGGGAGGAAGTTCACACTCATAGATTCGAATCTCTATGTAGTTCTGGTAAGATACCAGTCTCCAACCTTTTATTGTTCTATAAGATGCAAAACTCTTTTGATTTCTGTGGATATTCTTAGAATGACAACGCTGCTTAGAATGCACAAAGACATATATACAAAATGATCAACAAAACCACTGTATGAATAATCTTCTGAATTATTTCTGAGCAAGGAAGTCTAGTGAACAACTGATAATGGTCTTCCCTATTCATCCACCTTTTGTAGTTGAAACTTGAAACTGTTTGCTGGATAGAATAACATTAGATAAACAAGGACTAGTCGGTTCTTGAAAACACCTTCAACATTAAATTTGAGAAACTGCTCATGTATAACCTCTGATAAGTACTGACTGTAATTGAAAGAAACTGAAGGCTTATGACTAACTGAAAATAATGATAAAAAACCTAACACTATCTCATCTACCTACTGGTTTGTGTGATAACCTAATTGACAAGTAACCATGGAAATGGCTTTCCTTGACATCTCGGGAAAAATAGAAGCAGAGTAAGGGGGATAATTTTTGGGTCATTTAGAATTCTCAGGTAGGAAACATTCAAAAATATGGGCTCCCTGGGAAAAATTAAGCTTTTGGTATATTTCCATGAGTGCATCAATGGAAAATGGGTCCAAAGAGGCTTGGGGCTTTCTCTGATGGGCTTGACAAATGATTTCTGGGGTAAATGAAAACAAGACTTGAGTGTTTTGGGAAACTATCAATTTCTGGCTAGGGAGGTATCTTAGATGACACCATGTAACGAATTCTGGGAAAAAATGAGTTCGGGGAAAGACAAACTGAGGGAATAGTAATTCCCAGATACTTAGATCATCACTGTTATCCAAGAACTTCCAATTTTCCCAATTTCAAAGCTCATATAAATCAAATTTGCATTGGGTTTCTGCTATCTTGTACTAGGTATCAACCAAAGGGGACCTATCTAAATCATGGACAAGTAGTAACATAGGATTCTCATCAGTAATTTTCCCTTTCCTTTGTGTGAAGACATTTTTAGATTCAATGGAAAATTCAAAAAAACAGTGCTACCAAGTCGTAATTTGATCGATTGCAGAAGGGAAAAACTTTGCAGAGGGCGCCAACAAACTTGGAAATATTCAATCTGAACTTGCGTGGATAAAATAACTAGCAAAAGGGGATAATGCAGGTTGATACGTGATTTTTATAACAAGAATTAAGGGCGATTAATGGAATTGTTATCGTTTTACCGTTTTGGAGCGTAGAATTTATGAATTTTATACATTAGTGGGAGAAAATTTAATGGCCAACGATTGCATGACTGTTGGTGGGAGATTTGAAAGCTGACGACTATATGACATGGAGGATGGGTGACGTGGATGGAGTGATGGATTATGGGTGGCAAGGATGGAGCGGGAGAAAATGGGGGAAAAGAGCGTCGAATGGTGGTTTTCGAAGGGGGGGGGGGGGGTAAGGGTGGTAGGTGGTAAAGGGAAGGCCCCCCCAAAATGAATGTGGAGCTGCCACGTTATTTGGGGTGGTTTTATTGTAAACAACATTTTATATGCCCCTCGTTAAGTCCCAAAAGGTCGGTTGGGGTGAGGGGTTCAAACATCGTCCCCCATCGTTGATTGGGCGGGGTTGATCTCAGCCCTTCAAAAGCGAAAGTGCTTTATGGGAAGCAAAAAACCATAGTGCCACCTTTATTCCAAACCTTTAGAACAAAATTTAATATAATTTGATAATCAACAACATTTGAACTAGCGTGTCCCTTTGGGGTTTTATTTTTTATTTTTTATATTTCTTTTTATATATATATTTTTTTCTTTATTCCCCTTTATTTTTATTTTTCTTTTCTCTTTCAATTTTTTCAATTTTTTATTTTATTTTTAATACTGAAAATAATTTGAAATGGGAAAATTAAATTACAGTATCCCATTGGATAAATATCTAGATAATCATTAATTGATCACTATATTTATAGGACTCTAACACATACATCATGAAATCTATAATCAAATGCCACAATAACATACAACAATCAATCATATTGATTATCACACCCTATAACTTAGCATCTATCTTCTATCCCCAAAGTTTCGGTGTTGCACCTTTAGCTATGATACCACTCTGTAACATCCCCTTCCTACCCCTTAGATCCATATAGGTTGAATCAAAAGGGTTACTTTATCCTAATTCGACCTCCATGGTCTCATTATGGAAATGGGGTTATAAAATTCCCCAAAGCTTGTAGAATTAAATTTGGAATACACCACCAGACTCAATTAGTTGAGTGGTTTTTGACATAACCAAACTAGTTGAGAAAACACAACCAACCAACTTACCACAAATAATCAACTTACCAACATTAATCAACTTACCACAAATAGTCGACTTAGCACAACTAGATAGGATCAATCAAAATGACCTAATGAGTAGACTTAGCCTAATTACACAAGATTAGCTAAAATGACCCAACAGGTCAACTTTTCATGACTAGCTGACCTAACATAAGCAGTTGACTCAACATGACTGGTCGAGACCCTAATATGGGCTGAATGAAACTCAATGCTGACGACTAGTCAAAACCTTTGTCTAGGTCAATAATCATCAATATTAACACACATAGTTGAACAATTCCCTCATAACTTTGGTCTAGGGAAACAACAACGAATATGTCCCACACTCTTCAGGGACCCTATACACATAAGTAATCAATAAGCCACAACATCGTAAGTTAAAAACCCTAGATGAATTGGGTTCCCAAAAAATTTGGGTCTACCTGTAATGGGCCCTGTCACACGGAATGGGTCGATCTTGCGGACAAGATAGACCTTCCTAGAATCTAAAGAAGACCTAGTGACAAGCAAGCCAATCACAAACTATCTTTCTCTAAATATGCATTTATAAACAAAGGCAAACAAGTGTTTTAGGCCTACCTTGGGTCCAACGCAAGTTTGTGGAAGCCTTGCTCCTTTGATCCAAATGAGATCCCTTGTCGCGAATATGCAAACACAAACAAGCAAACAAATTACATAGCACCTGAAAAGCCAATATCATAAAACATATTTAACATGAAAGTCAAGGAGTTCATGAAACAAATGACATAAGACAATTTGTTGAGAAAAATGAATCTGATTGTATTAATTCAAATCAAAGAAGAACTTTACAACCTGTGCCTTGATGCTGTACAATCTCCTCCCAGGGTCCAGCAAGAAGTCTCCTCTACTTTTACAAGTTTCACTCTCTTCCCAATGAAGCCAAAAAGGTATGTGATCTCTCCTCTCAAGCTTAACTAGGAAGTCTTAATTCCACCAGCATTTACCCTAAAAAATGTTCAGCTTCTAACCTCCCTAGCAACCAGCCCAATGCCTTAATTTATAGTGCAATGGAGGGAAGTTACTAGGTCCTCCTTCAAAGGGATAAAGCCCTCCTTCAAAGGGATAGCTCCTCTCATCAAGGGATTAGCGCCTTCTCTTTTGGGATGCATGAACCACCTAAGAGCAGCCAATCCACGTCAAAATTCCTTCTAGAATCATCTAGAATTAACCCAAAGTGAGTTTTTTAGAATAAACTTGCGCCTTTTTGACTTTCACAGGGGTCCGCACCCACACCTTTAGGGACAGAGCGGGCAAGTCTGCAGTTTTTGTAAACAGGAGGTGCGGGACTGTAGGCAACAGTGAGAGAAAGTGCGGAACCAAAGCTTTGTTGATTTTCAATGTCTTTCTCTCATTTCAAAGCTTGACTTGAAGAGCTGAGGTCTGAGACTTGCTTAGGAGGACAGTACAAGTGGTGATAGACCCATACTGACTGCAAATAATCATGGTGATGATATTTTTGTGTAACAGATTGCCCCCTAAAGTGCGAAGTCTGTAGTAGATGAGTATTTCATTTATCATTTAGGAAGAGTGAAGTACTTTATCATTTCGAGGATCATCTTATGGAGAGCTCGGTTAGAACCTGTAAAAACATTCAATGCAAGATATATATATATATGATATCATATCATCGCTGAGGTAGGCATTCCCATACTCAGATCAAAACTGACTTAGAAAACTAACTACTGCTCTGATACAAGAATGATCTTGTAAGACATCAGAAGTATAGACTCACATAGTATGGACACAGCCATCTGTTTATGAATAGTCCATTATATAATGAATACAAAATTCCTCACAGCCTGGATTGTGGAAACTAGATCCAGGGTCTTCATTCTACTTCCCGAAACAGTACGATTCTATCCATGCGAATGAATGTGTTGAAGTCGAACATGGTAGAAACCACTTGATTACCAGTCAATGATGTAAACTGTTAACAAGTGTGAGAGAAACCACCAGTGATGTCAATGGCTCTCAAAGTACCCAGTACAATCCATGAGATGTGAATAAATGTGTTGATGTCGAACATGTCACGGAATCCTTTGATCGAAGGTCAATGATGCAACCTGTCGTCAAAGGTGAGAAACCTGCCATTGAGGCATGTAGATCCCAAGGTACTGACGATTTCTAGATCATCTTTCTAGATAATGAGCTAAAGTCGATAGAAAGCGATCCGTCGTAGGCAAGCCCACAACACGAAATCATAGATCAAGTTGAAGAAATTTAGTTGCAAGGACTGACTCAGGAATGGTCAAGATGGATGACAGATATTTTGCAGATGAATGCCTTATTGGCAATGACCTCTTGAACACATAACGACACAACAGATGGTTTGGTGACAATTGACCCAAAGTTAATACCCAGAAATCGGATGAAGACTTTCAATGTGGTTTGATCAACTGTTAGGCAAAGGATTTCCCAACCCAGGTGAATAAAAGTGTCGTGTTCAAGAGTGGTTACAAAGTATGACAAACAGGCTCATTTTTCTCTCTTTTCCCCCATCATTTCTGGCAAGTACCTCTTTATTTTTGACAAGCTTGAGGAGGATAACAATTGCTTGATTATAAGCTCATCCTTCGGATGAGTCCAACTTAGTTTAAATTCAAACCCTAAGAAGGAGTGGTTCGTTCATGTTTGTAATTGAACAGGTCCTTTACTGTGAAATTTTAACGAGTCCAGTATAGGAGAAACTCAGCGTTTTTCAATTTTAGAGAGTCTGAAAAAACTTAAGAAGACTCCAGGGTTGACCTTTTTCGTAAATTTGTGTCTCCCAAGCTCGAAAAAGTATAAAATAATACTTGAGAGAACCGCTTGATCTTTACGACCAAGGAGTACTTTTCGTGATTAGTGCCCCTAATCCGAAAAAGTAAAAAAGCGATCAACGACATGCCGTTTTATAACCAATATCGAATTTGAAACGACAAAAATCCGGCAATCTTTTCATGTTTTTACGGTCAGAAAAGAGCTGTAAGAGGACCGTCTTTTTAGTTCCATTTTAATGAGTTTAAAAAGAAAAACTCGGTGATCTTTTCATGTTTTAGGAGTCAGAAAAGAGCTTAAAGGTGACTCTAAACGTTTTTCTGTCGAAAATGATAGATTTCGCCTAAATAATCCGTTATCCTGAACAAAAATGCAAACATTACTCATACCTGTTTGAAATGGATAAAAATGCTGCAAAAATTACCTTTCCAAAGTGAAACATAAACAAATTTGCAATTTATTTACTCAAAAAACTTATAAAAAGGGCTTTCGTCAATTCATTTTTACCGTTTGAGATTTGGGTGAGAAAATAGTGCTTTTGTTCAGAAAACTTCTCGTGAAGATTGCAGAAAATCCAACTGTCGGAATCGAACGCCGTCTTCTCCAGGTAATCCACATCATCCTACTCTTCATTTTTAACCGTTTCATTTTTTGTTTTAGGCTTTTATTTCATTTTTTGGAGGGTTTTTAGGCTTAAAACCCATGCGCGGGGGCCCGCAGGTGTAACACTGGCAGCTCGCAGACCCTGACTTTTTCTCAATGGGGAAAAAGTCAGGGGTCCGCACCTTCCATGTAGGCAAGGTGCGGACCCACGCACTGTCTCTAACCCAGAGGGTGCGGTCCCCGCAACAAGTGTTTTTAACCCAAAAATTCTCAAATTTGATCCAAACAAATTAATTTCTAGCATTCTAATTTGTCTTTTTATTGGATGCAAAGGGTACATCATGCTAGATTGGTGTGAACGAGAGCATGAGGACATGGATCTAGCTGCGTTAAATCACCAACCTTCGATTGATGCTTTGAAGGCATGCGGCTTGTACAAATTCTGGGCCATACCTGGCATGAGGGCCCAGGTGGATTTCTTACAGTGGCTGGTTGACAGATGGAGCATACAGGACTAGTGCTTCTTCATTGGTGGCCACCAGCTCGAAATCGAGCCGGCAGACATATATTTCTTGACTGGTTTGCCTAAGAGAGGCGAAGACTTGACTCTATTCGGGACTAGGCCAGGTGGCCAGTCTGTCGATAGCCTCCGGCTAGAGTTCTGCAACAGCCAGGCTGGAGACAAAGGGATAGAAATTAAAAGCATATCCCTTCCTGAACTCATGGTGATTGCGTTTACTGTCACTAGATTTTGCGGGATGGTAGTTGACTGCTTTCGAGGCACCATCTTCAACTGGTGCGATGCTGTGTTGGCCAATGTGAAAGGCCAACTGACCAGAGCCAAGAACGGACAACTGAAGACCTCTGGTTATGGAGCTTTGGTTGTGAGCTTTGGTTTGGAGAGGGTTCCCATGTTGATCCCGCAGCACCTTACTGTTGGAGCTGGGCTTCCTCGAGAGCCCAAACTGATGCGATGGGTCGCAGTTATGGCCCGTCATCCGGACGAGGGGACAGAGGTTATTCGATTCAAACCTAAGTATTTCCAATGGTTGGAAAACCAGGTTTTTTCTATTCAGGACTTCCCTTACGCTGGGGTAGATTTTCGTGGTGACCCAGACATGGCTCTTCCACCAGGAGAGCAATGGGATGACTCAGGTAAAATCATTTTCAACATTTTCTTATTTTAATTTTTTTATTTTATTTTATCGCTCAAAACTGATAGTAAAAGTTTCAAATGCAGATGTGGGTCCACAGCGACCAGCCTCTCTTCGGCCTTACAAGAGGAAACAACCAGTTGCAACCACGCCAGCCCCACAGGACGAATCAACAGAGGTTTTGGCCGAGTTGGAGAGTCATCTAGAGCGCTTGACAGGAGATATTCCGGAGACCAGCATAGATGACATTCCTCGTCGACTTCAGCGCTATGTGATTGGGGTCCCAGGACCTTTTAGGAGGTTCCTTTGCAAGGTGGCCCGTGCAGTGGTTTCTTATCGAGATCATCACCAGTGATAGGATGAACGCCTATTGTGGGCACATATGACATTTTTTGCTTTTTGTACTTATCATTTTTGCCGATCATAAGGTGTTTTTCAACCTATGATCGAGGACGATGTATTTTTTGACACACTCCTATATATATATCACTATTACCGGCTTATCTTGTAAATCATGTTATGGAATGGTTTTAAATTTACATGTATGATTATTGCAAATGTCTACTTAACATTCGAGAAGTAATTGCATCTGCTAATGTATTTAAAGATCTTGGAATATGCTGATATTCAATATAATCAAATTCACGTTCCAAGAGACAAACTCTCAAAAATAATCTCAATAACACTGGATTTCTAATGGCATACACTCTATTAAGCTGTAATACGACGAGTTCAGAATCTAACCTCACTATCAAACTCCGAATCCCAAATGAAATAGATTCAGATAATAACTCAATCACTGCACTATACTCGGCAATGTTGTTCGTTGTTTGACCGAGGCTTACCCCATGCATAGATACCAACTCGTCAGAGGGCGAATAGATAACCCAAGCTGCGGAAGAAATGTTCCGTGTATTACGACAAGCACCATCAGCGAAACCAATGTATGTTTGGAGAGGCATCGACATCTACAATATCAAGAGTAAAACCAAGATAAGCAGGAATAATGACGAAAAACACTCTCTAAGCTAAGCACACTTTTTAAACTAAAACACACCAGCTAGAAAGAAAAACTATCCTAACTAAAAATCTCCATACCCATTCTTTAAGCATAATACCTCTTCAGATAAAGATCATTTCTAGGTTTACCCAAAGAGTCCCCGTCAAAGTCTACCAATTCATAGGCCCCTTTTGCTAGCTTTCGCTTGACAACATAGGGACCATGCCACATAGGAACGAATTTTCCAGCACCTAATTTATCATTAGCTTGATCGTAAACTAAGACTAGATCTCCTTCCGAAAAATTTCGAGGGGTCACATTTCGATCATACTGAGCTTTCATACGTTTTGCGTGAGTCTCGATCACCAATGCAGCATCACGTCGATTCTCATCTAATTGAGCCAAGTATAACAAACATTTTTCCTCTTCGGAAGTGGCTGGAAGTAACTCGATGGCCATTTGAAATGACGAGATTTCGCATTCAATGGGTAACACAACTTCCAGACCATAAACTAGTTGGAAATGAGTGAACACTGTTGATGTTTTTACTGAGGTTCGATACGCCCAAAGCGCTGAAAATAGCATGTTATGCCAATTAGACTAATGAATCCCAATGATTCGTCGGATCATGATGACTAAAACTTTGTTGATGGATTCAACCAGACCATTAGCTTGTGGATAATAAGGAGTTGAACTATTGTGACGCAAACCAAGCTGGCCTGTAAGTTCGGTCATCATAACGTTTTGAAAATGACGCCCATGATCAGTGATAATCGCTTGTGGGACACCAAACCTAGCAATTATATGATTGAACACGAAAATTTTAGCTGTTTTTCCGTCTGCCTCAAATGTAGGCATCGCCTCGGCCCACTTGGTAAAATAATCTACCGCAAGGATGATATACGCATGCCCCCCGGACGAGTGAGGGTTACATGTAATAAAATCGATACCCCATTTGGAAAAAGGACCAACGAAAATTATAGGGTGGAGAGGAGCAGGTGGAGCGCGCATCTTTCGATAAAAAATTTGGCAGTTGTGGCATTTTCGGACTGCGTTAATACAATATTTAAACAAAGACGGCCAGAAGTAGCCAGCGCGCAATATCTTTTGGGCTGTGGCATACCTAGACATATGACCGCCACACGCTCCAGAGTGACAGTCATTTAGAACCCTTTTAGCTTCCTCGTGAGTTAAACAACGTCAAAAAACAGAGTCCGCCCCATGGCGATAAAGAGTATCTCCAATAATCCTGAATTGTTGGGACTGGAATCGTATTTTCTGACGTTCTGACCTTGAAATTTCTAGCCGAAAGGATTGGGTCTGGAGATAAACGATGATATCCCCATACCATGGATCTAAAGTTCTGATTAGAAACAAGCATTCGTCTGCAATGGGCTCCTCTGCCACAGTTTCCGTGTCAGCACGCGGGAAGTCACACATTAACTCCGCAAAAACTAAATATTTCTTAGACTTAGATTTTTCAAATTCCAAGTCAAACTTCTTCAGGATAACAATCCATTTAGAGTACTTGCCCCCGAGCAATTTCTTGGTCAAAATGTAGATCATAGGGTTGCAATCAGAAATTACTGTAGTTTTACGTAGTAAAATGTAGTGACGAAAACGTTGGACAGCTTGAACAGCTGCCAATGCCAATTTCTCCACATGTGAGTATTTTAGCTCAGTTGGATTTAAAGTTCGACTAAGGTAATATATCACATTTTCAGTACCAAATTCATCTTCCTGAACTAAGACCATTCCAATGGTGGAATGAGAGGCGACGAGATACAAGAAGTAATCCTGGTTGTAGTTGGGAGGATGCAATAACGGTGCATGGGTCAACGCATGTTTTAGTGCATCAAAATATTTCTGAGCTATCTCATCCCAATAGAATGGAGTATTCTGTTTCAACAACCGAGTAAAACCCTTTGTAACCTTGGCATAGTTAGGAATGAATCGTCGTAAAAAGTTTTCTTTCCCTTGCAAACTTTGGAGTTGGCGAAGACTCGAAGGAGGAGGCAATTTGACAATAGCTTCGACCTTCGAGGGATCAACGCGAATGCCAGCTTTCGAAACAACAAACCCCAGTAATCGACCCGTTTCTATACAGAAAACACACTTGTGTGGATTCAACCGAATCCGATAATGCCTACACCTCATAAAGATTGCTCGTAAATGGATGAGGTGATCAGCTCGATGTAATGAATGAGCAGGCAAATCATCGAGATAGGGTTGCACAATGTGCTTGATGTCATGAAACGCATAAGACATGGCCCTTTGAAAAGTTGCTCTGGCATTTTTGAGCCCAAATGGTAATTTGCAATAAGCAAATGTCCCCCATGGACAAATGAAAGCCGTTTTTGGTTGATCGGCAGGTGGAATATTGATTTGATTGTATCCAGAAAAACCATCCATAAAGGAGAATATTTCGCTGCCAGCACAATCATCAATGATTTGATCGATATAGGGAGTGGGGTAATTGTCCTTTGGACAGGTTCGATTAATGTCCCTATAATCGATATATATTCTTATTGTCCCTTGCTTTTTGTTAACCAGAACAATATTCGATACCCAATCCGTTAACGGGATCGAATAAATGAAACCTACTTTGAGTAATTTTTCAACTTCTGCTTTAATAGCAGCAGCTTTTCTTGGGTGAATCTGACGCAAACTTTGCTGGACGGGTTTAGTGTCCAGGTAAGTCTTGATCTCATGAACAACAATCGCGAGATCAATTCCTGGCATTTCCTCATAGGACCAGGCAAACACATCGCAAAATTCTTGAAATAGGGCCTTATATATTTGAATTTCATCTTCTGTACATGAGGCACCTATATGAATGTTCTCAACAATTCCAGGCTTAACCAAAACGTCAATAGAAATAGTTCGAGAGATGTTTCCCAAATTTAACTCTGAATCAGGATGTTTCATTGGATTTTGAGGTTCCTTGACATATTCAGTCGTAAAAATTGATGAAAAATCATTTTCAAAACAATCATTCTCGGGTAAAAACGAAGATCTGTGATGGAGATCTTCCCATGGTAAATCATCTACACATAGGATTTCACGAATTTTCTCATGAGAGTGAACAAGTTCAGAAAACGTGATTGAATCCAAGGTTGATGTGAAAAGTGATTCTTCACGGACCACATTAAGTCAATTTTGGTTGAAGATGGGTCGGTAAACGATTGCACGGCTTCATACGCAATTTCATATGGACTCAAAGGCATGACATCACCAAATGAGTCTATCTCAGATTCAGAAGGAACGATCCAAGGATCATCATAAACAATGGTGTCTGACGAAATCATATGAATGGTTGCAAATGAAGACCGCGTTGATCGGAGGAAAAGGAAAAGTTCCCAGTAAACCGACATCTTTAACTAGTCCTACTCCAACATCCTTATACGGGATAGTCGTTTTACCGACATGCTGAATACTTTCAGAAGAGGTTGGGTCGGATGAAAAGTAAGCCAGCTGGTCTATTGTTACGATCTTTCCATTATGAGGAAGCTTTATAACCCGAAAGACTGATGAAACAACAACTGTCATAGCGTAAGACCAACTACGACCCAAGAGAAGGTTGTAATCTAGAGGGGCATCAACCACCTCCACATCTAGATTAACGGTTTTTCCTTCAACCCCTATAGGCAAATCCTGTAGAATGCCAAAAGGATGAAACCCACGGCCATCAAAGGCCTTTAGAATCGTCGGGGATTGATTTAGCGAAGGAGAACCAAGTGATCTCCAACACTGTATCGACATAATACACGTTGAGGCTCCCTCATTAATCACAGTCCGATGAATAGGCCTATTTTTGACTATCACTGGAATCTGAAAAGCCATTTGATGAGGTAAGCGCGGTGTACTATTTTCTAGATCGAAAATTATTAGGTTCGAGTCCTGAACATCAACAGCTCCTATAGCCGACAAAAGTAATTTACGATGTGCTGGACATGATTGCAGCACTTCCAAAGCCGACATTGCTGAGGGTGAAACAGCTAAATCCTCAACAATGTTATAGTTCTGAGCCGCTCTCGCATGTGGATTGAAAGCTGACTTTCGAAGTATACCCTTGGCGGGCGGTTTGATTACCAAGTCTGGATTAGGTTTCTCGATCTGTAGTGGATCGGAACCGGGAGCTGAGGTCGATGGGTGAGAATGAGAAGATTATGCTTCTTTACCATCAACAGGACTTTTACTACCATAATCATGTGATCGAGTCGCAATCCTAACATGGGACATCATCAGTATGGGTTCTTCATTGGCACTCGAGGAAGAACTATCATCTTACTGTCTTGTCTTGGAAAAGGATCCTTCAAAATAGCAAGCGTTTGGGAACCTTTGACAATCTTCCCAACCTCTACATGATAAGGGAAGTCTCTTGTAAAATGTTCTTCGTCACAAATGAGACAAGGATAACAAGGTTTGTGTTTTTCATCATTGGATTCTGATTTTTCAGGTTTCTCTTTTGAATTTTTGTCCATTTTATTCTTCTTCTTCCCTTTCTTCTTGCCACCGGATTTTGATTTGGCTGTAGATGACTCTACAACGTGAATATCGGCGGAAATCTCCGCGGAAGAATCTCCTGTCGGGGAATCAGGCAAGGTTATGATAGGAGAATAATTCTTGGAAGACTTCTTCTTACTCTTAGTGTTAACCGTACCAATCATACCATCAGTGGCATGAGACCCTGAAGGAGCTGCAGCGATTTGATTTTGCTTGGGAAGATCGGGGATTTTCTCGTGTAACGTACCTGACTGAGTATAGACCAAGTCAAGGTACTGTGCTTGAGAAATTACTTGCTCCTCAATAACAACTCCGGCCTTAGCTACATCTTCAGTGATCTTTGGCAACAAAGATTTTACAAACCATTCAGCCAAGATCTGATCCGGAATAAAAACCTTCACTAAACGTCGTCGACGTCTCCATTCATGAATATGATCTGAAATGTAAGTGGACGTCGATTGCTTTAACGAAGTTAGTAATTCCGTGCCATTGTCGTATCTGACTGGCAACTGAAAATGAGTTAAAAACGAGGTAGCTAACTGACTAAAATTATAAAAAGTGCCTCGCGGTAACTCGATGTACCACTTGGCCACGAGACCAATTAGAGTGCGCTGGAAAAGCCTTAGATGGATTAAATCATCTGAAATGGAGTTAGATGCACACCAGAGGTGATAAGTCATCACATGGTTCGACGGGTCCTCTCCTGATTTGCCTTCAAACTTAGGAATATCACTGGGCAACTTATTCGGCATTGGCGGCCAAAATGGAAAATAATTAATGGGATCGTTCGTTAGGCGCGACAAGTCAGGCAAGTCCAAAGTTGCGATAAACGGTATTTGACGATTAGGGTCCCTAAAAATCTGGGTCATGAGACCAGCCCCAGGAGGAGGATATCCAGGATAACTAGGAATAGGAATTGCATTTGGGATATTGTATCCTCTCGAAAAACCAATATTAACCAGACCATACTGGGGTTGTTGAGGTTGTTGATATGTGTACCCAGGGTACGGTTGATACTGATAGACTGGCTACTGCACAGCAGGACCGAGGTACTGTCCCTGGTACGGTTGATAAGTAAATTGTGGTTGACTTGTGACAACCGTACTTGAACCAGGTTGTCCTACAGGAATCTGAACCGAAGTTTGAATCGTGGATCCAGATGGAGCTAAAGATGTCTGAGGAGTAGATACAAGAATAGTAGAAACCGGAGCTGTCGATACTCCAGAAGTAGGTGGGGTAGATTGAACAGATGTTGCGGCAGTTGCAGCAGCCATTTGAGGCGGAGTACGAGGCGTACTAGGCCCAGGTTGAGAAACTACCGAAGGTACAGAAGTTTGAATAGAAGACTGGACAGGTTGTTGGGGTGTACCAGAAACTAAGGGTTGTCCAGTTTGAGATGACAACTGTACATTTGGTTGCAAGACATGTTGAGTTTGCGATGGATCCCACACTAAATTCATTCCGGGGTATGGACCCATAACAGGTTGAGAATATTGAGGACCATAACCGGGTTGAGGGTAGGATTGATAATTCAAAGGTACATTTCCCATTCCTTGAACATATGATTGACCGGAGGGTGGTTGGAAATCTTGGTTCGAGTACTGACCTTGGGGTTGATACCCTTGAGGCACGTACTGATACTGGGGTTGACCTTGAGGTACATATTGATACTAGGGTTGACCTTGGGGTACATATTGAGTCTGGGGTTGACCTTGAGGAACGTGCTGTCCCGTAGGTATGTACTATCCTTGAGGTTTCCCCCCAGGCACAAATTGAGTACCTTGAGATTGCCCCCCAGGCGATAATTGAGGATTTTGAGGCTGCCCCCTAGGCGGTAACTGGCCACCTTGAGGTTGAGGATTGGGAATAGTACCTGACATCATGAGAATATCTTCTACACTCAACAGCTTAGTACCATTGCTTCCAGTTAATAACCCTTGTTCAATGGGTTGAGGAGATGCTCCTGAAAAAGTACCAGAAAGTGACTGATACCCAAAGGGAACAGAAGGATCGCTGTACAAAAAGGATTCGGGTGATTGAGTAAACATGGACGACTATCTTGACATATTTAACGGAGGATAATAACCTCTAGGTGTTGGGTGATAAGGAACACGAGGTGGTGAAAAACTTAACCCTGGGTTTTCTAAGAAATTAGTCAAAGAAAGATACCAAGCACTGCTCCTAGGTGGACTGTAAAAAATTGATTCACGCTCCCTTAGCTCAATAACAGGTTGATTTTCAGGGATAGGGATGCCTACTTCTTCTTCCGGAGTAGCAAGTTCTTCGATAGCTATAAGTCCAGAAGGAAGATTTTGGGCAATTATTCTTTCTACCCTAGGTGAACCAGGAACACTAGAAGCTGGAGAAGCAAACCCCGATGTCGGAGTAGCAGCAAATTCACTTTCAGGTTCAGATATTTCAGGTTCCTCACCTATATTACTAGTAGATGAAAAGCTACCAGTAACTTCGGAAACAGACATTGATTGTGGATTATAATCTGCTACTAAAACTTGAAAATCAGGATGTACCACCAAAGAATACTCTCCTTCTTCAGGTGACCCAACTCTACTGTCTCTAGGAGTTACGAGGACTTGCAACCCTTCAGGCTGGCTTTGTGAAAACTCAGGAGGTTGGCCCCAAAGTCTACGGGACTTCCTCGGTAATTCAGCCACGATTAAAATTTTTTAACTACTTCACATGCAAACAAAGTAAAATCTCAATGAAAACCACCTAAAGCCTCTAAGGAACCAAACAAATTTGAATCACATGCCTAAAGAATCTAGGAGATCAAACACACACAAACAGTAACTTTCCGTACTGAAAACACTAGTTGGTGATGAAATCCAACGTCGCAGAGTTCAATACAGAAATGGCAGTTGGAACAGTTACCCCGGAAACCTGCTTAATGAATAGACTGTCACAAGTTCCTCCACTTAACCGTCTCGAGTGAAGAGAACCCCCCAGAAAATCCAAGTGAGTCTAGTCGACGTCTGCTCCAGGTACAGTGGGATCTTCCCACCACTGTCACCTTAGGAAGAATCGTAAAGAATATGGTCACTAAGGTTACCAACTGAAACAAATATACTTGGGGGAACAGTCTACGATCCGATACGCACGCAAGGGCAGAGTAGCAAGCTCAATCCCCTTGAAGGCTCCTTGACATAATCCAAGGTTTACTAACAAGTGACCCCAGGCTCCTCGAAAATGGTTAATCCGAGGTTTACCGTTTTTAATACGTGAATATCTGGCGTCGTTCCCAATGAGGAAGGATTGATTCCCACACTGGTTCGGACACGATCTCGTGCTTCTCCTTTAAGAGGAGCTTTCCCAGAGAATAAATGCAACAATTGGATTTCTTCCCTACCACAAGATACAGCTACTTGTTTGTTTTTACTGTCTTGGAGAGTTAATTACTCTCCTACTCCAAGACACTAGCCTAAGGTATGTTGGTGTATCAGAGCCCTAGAAATAAAATATTACTAGATGAATTTTACTTTAAGCGTTATTTTTATTGGTTTTTGTTTAAGTCAAGAGGTGCGGAGATGAAACTCGTGGTATGAAGACTCGACTCAAAATCACTAAAAATGCACTTAAGATGATTAAACAATCTTTTCCCTTCAATGAACTTCTAGCTAGGAAAGAGTTTGAGAATGCAAATACTTGTAAACACAAATCTTTCTTAACAAAAAAATTAAAAGAAGAGCTTTTGTCCTTTCCAATGCACTCAAAACGAGACAACTAGTTATTTTAACAAAAAATTCCCTTTTCTTTTCAAAGCACTCAACCACTACAAAAAACAAACTTTTTCCAAAAGAGATTTTTTATATTTTGTTTATAAAACACTCAAAACTATGCAAATGACTAACTTTGAGATCTATAAACTATAAAAATCTATTTGAAGTCAAAGCTTACAAGATGTCTTTTTTAAGGATGTTTTACTTAGCTATATGTAAACTACGGACCAATTTAAGCAGAACCACAAATCAGTCAAAAAATAACCAATTTTGTTTTCTTTTTAAAAATGAAATCCAAACTTTTAAACACAAGCTTTTCGAAGTTTTGTAAAGAGAAAACACAAGGCGGATTCCTCAACAAAGGTATATTTCGCAAATGGTCAGACTCATAAGAAGTCTGTTAGAAACCAAGGTGATCTAAGGTTCCTACAGCTTCTAAGCTTAGAGCTACTACAAGACCAAAATGAAAAACAAAACCAACAAGCAAAACTTCTAGGAATTTCACCTAAAACCCTAACACCAATGAAATCAACCTAAGGAAAGCTTCTGACAGGTTATTTGCAGGTCTGGGCAGTGGATAATAACTTCTAAACAAAAACTAAGCTGACTAACAGAGAAAATCTTAGGTTTTTCAAAATTTTGACAGGGTCCGCAGGCCCACAGTTAACACAGGTGCGGTACCGCTCTGTGCTAAAAGCAAAAGTGTGGATAAGTACGCACTGTGTCAAAAGCCTAGGGTGTAGTCATCTCCCAAAGTTATGAAAAACAAAAAATAACCCTGGATCTACTAATTCTACCCAATTCCACACACAACAAGCCAAAAATAGAAAAAAAAACACAGTTTCTCAGGTCAAAGTAAAAACAAGGAAAAAATCAAGTCCCCAATGGAGTCGCCATTTTGTCACACGGAATGAGTCGATCTTGCGGACAAGATAGACCTTCCTAGAATCTAAAGAAGACCTAGTGACAAGCAAGCCAATCACAAACTATCTTTCTCTAAATATGCATTTATAAACAAAGGCAAACAAGTGTTTTAGGCTTACCTTGGGTCCAACGCAAGTTTGTGGAAGCCTCGCTCCTTTGATCCAAATGAGCTCCCTTGTCGCGAATTTGCAAACACAAACAAACAAACAAATTAAATAGCACCTGAAAAGCCAATATCATAAAACATATTTAACATGAAAGTCAAGGAGTTCATGAAACAAATGACATAAGACAATTTGTTGACAAAAATGAATCTGATTGTATTAATTCAAATCAAAGATGAACTTTACAACCTATGCCTTGACGCTGTACAAGCTCCTTCCAGGGTCCAACAAGAAGTCTCCTCTACTTTGACAAGTTTCACTCTTTTCCCAATGAAGCCAAAAAGGTATGTGATCTCTCCTCTCAAGCTTAACTAGGAAGTCTTAATTCCACCAGCATTTACCCTAAAAAATGTTCAGCTTCTAACCTCCCTAGCAACCAGCCCAATCCCTTAATTTATAGTGCAATGGAGGGAAGTTACTAGGTCCTCCTTCAAAGGGATAAAGCCCTCCTTCAAAGGGATAGCTCCTCTCATCAAGGGATTAGCTCCTTCTCTTTTGGGATGCATGAACCACCTAAGAGCGGCCAATCCACATCAAAATTCCTTCTAGAATCATCTAGAATTAACCCAAAGTGAGTTTTTTAGAATAAACTTGCGCCTTTTTGACTTTCACAGGGGTCCGCACCCACACCTTTAGGGACAGAGCGGGCAAGTCCGCAGTTTTTGTAAACAGGAGGCGCGGGACCGTAGGCAACAGTGAGAGAAAGTGTAGAACCAAAGCTTTGTTGATTTTCAATGTCTTTCTCTCATTTTCAAAGCTGGACTTGAAGAGCTGAGGTCTGAGACTTGCTTGGAGGACAGTACAAGTGGTGATAGACCCATACTGACTGCAAATAATCATGGTGACGATATTTTTGTGTAACAGGCCCTGTGGTGGCTACTGTGTGCTCATCATGGGAATTCAACACCTTTCTAAATATGAAAAAGGTGAAATTCATCGACTCATCACTATTCTCAACCGACCATAAAATTTGAGTGTGCTTTGGTCAACTAAAAGTGAAGCTACACTAGCTTTCCCCACCATCGAATTATGCCTTAGCCTCTTTCCATGAATGCTTAGTAATGTAACAACCAACCCTCTTGACCAAACGTCAGCCTAGATTTCTCATAGATTGAATCCCTATTGATGAGATCCAACTAATATACCTATGATGCATTATACTTAGTCCTCAATTGGAGAAGACATTCATGATCTTGAACATGCCTAGAGCTGAAATATCCATGGTAGACTGACCAATGGAATTCACATATCATAGCAACATAGTCAACCAGATCCCACAATAACACAAGACTATATGAATAGCTATGCACTTCGTGAGCACAAAAACTATCACGAAGGCCTCCTAGTTGTTCTTAACCATGATAGTTATACATATACATAAAAAATCTCATCACAAATAGATAGGAATAACATAATCCTTTATTAACACACACACACACACACACACACACACATCACATAACAACAATAATCAACTCTCCACCCAACTGTAGGATGACTGCACAACAATACTTCTTACAGTCAACCACCATTGAGCCAGATTCAGAGTTTGAGGAGGTAAATTTCTCAGGTGTTCTCAACTAGTCACACTTGGAAATGGTCCATTTCTTATGTGATATCTCTATACAACTCCCCACTACAACAACATAGGGACCTCAACCAATCACACCACGACCACTAGGTTTCAAGAAAGGCAAAAGAAGTCTGAGTTCAGTTTGGAAGATGAATTACAATGCACACTGGGAGGTTCATTAGCTGTATTAGATACTATAAGAGTAGAGAGCACAATGATCAAGGTATTTTATTAGTGGGTGCTAATCCCACTACTTTCAGCCCCAAGGATGCAATTAGTGTTTATCATTCTCAACTAGTACTCGACTGCCTCAACCTAGCCAACAATTTCTTAACCCAACAAGTTCCCAGTATTTTTTTATTCATAAGGAAAGCCATTGCTCAGGTGGTTTTTTAGCGAGTAAGCCTTCATGGGTTTGTTAATTAAACAAGCACTTGATTGTCACCACTCCATTGAACTCTCTTTAGCACACAACACACATGCACATACACTGGCCTTAGTGAAACAACACACATACACATACACAATCCTTAGAATGACAACATGCAAGCACAACATAGGCCTCATAATCATAACACAAAATCACAACATATGCCTCTACAAACTTAGGGACTCCATCTCCTGAGCACATAAAATAGGTTCTTAGGGTGTTTGAGTCTTCCAAATGGCCACACTAGCTATCAAAATCACTCCGTGTTCTCCCTCCTATTCTTAAGCACACTCTTTCAAGACATGAGAATCCTTCTAGGACTTCGCCAATCCTTCAATGCTCAAATCCTCCATTGATCAACTAGTCCTGATGATGATGATCAACAACTCATTATGTTCAACAACTGATCCCCTCTCATCTCCCAACCAAGATTGTTTTCCCCAAATTTCTCTTATGTTGACCCCATCAACATAATCTAAGAGGGAAAGTCCTCTAACTCGTCCTCTACACAAAAGGCCCATA